>JARHVA010000668.1:2420000-2735000 GCA_037957365.1 Torreya grandis
TCACGCTTCTCCTTGATTTTCATGCAATCCAAAGCTTTCAACGTTTTCGGCAGTTCCAACAGAGTTTTTTGTCCAAGATGTGGTATAGCTTTGCTTGCAAGTGGAGACCATTGGAGGTTAACTGGTCTTGAATTGGAGTTGATTGGACAAGCTTGTTACAGATCTTCCTTGTTTTCCATGCAAGCGGGAATATCTCTTCCTCCAGCTTAGCTTTCAAACGAATCAAATGGAGTTCGTTATTTAGAGATTTGGCGTAGTTTTCCATGCAAAGGAGAAGTTTGACTTTCAATGGGCCCACCATTCATACTTCTACGCCAACTTGGATTCATGCATGTTTTGAGATTTTTAAAGAGTGTATTGTTTATTTTTATTATTAACCCTTCAAACTTGGCATCACCGTGATACTTCTACGCCAAAATTTGGAAAGGCATGCAATTTTGTAAAGGGAAAAGATTTCATTGAATATTCTAAATATTGTAAAAGGTGTTAAGTCTTGAGTTAATTAACCAAGACTAACCCTTTCCCTTTTTTAGAACTACACTTAAGGCTTTTTTAGATTTTGGAAAGCTTATTTATTGGCTTAATCAAGCCATTAAGAAGGATCCTTGAAGTTTGAAGAAGGAAATTGTAAGCTGGACCAGTGATCAATAAAGAAATTTCTGTTCTGAATCTGAGTTTGAAAAGAAGAATAGTGTGTATTTAATTGTGCATCAACGTATAAGTGAGATTTTTCTCCTTTTGCAGGGCCCTTCCTCACCTATCTTTCTCTATCTCAACCTTTTGCAGGTCATTTGAAGAGGTTTTCAACCCTTCATCTAAAATATTAATGCTTAAGGACAAAATTATAGATTTCATTTGATTATATGTGTGCATTGATTTCAGTAACTTCAGAGGATTTGAACAGTTCAAGTGTATCACCCCCGTTTAATTAGATTTTCTTTCAGTTCCTTCTTCCCTTTTTCATCCAAAAATTACAGTAGTCAAATTTATTGAAAAATCTAAAGGGAACCAGCCCTCTCTGGAGGTTCTTCTCATCAGAGTCACCCACACTCTGAGAAGTTCCAATTGTATCAGCTGGAGTGAGGGTGTGCTTGCATACCTTCAATCAAGGTGCACTCCAGAGTGACAACATTTATATTACAAAGATTTTGCTTAACTACGTTAGAATGGACATGTTGAAACTTATATTAATGAGTTTCAACGGATTGCGGTGATGGTTCCTGACATGCCAGAGAGACGGCTGGTGATGCTTTTTATAGAGGGATTGCATGACAGATTACGAGGTCTTGCCAAGGCGCTTAAGCCTAGGACTCTTCATGATGCTATCTAGTTGGCGCTAGATCTTGATACTCCACCTTCTACATATCAGCCACCCAAGAAAAAATTCAAAGATACTAAACCACACGAGAAAAATGACAATCAGCCTAAGTTCACACTTCCTAAGGTGGACCAAGAGGCAAGGAATGAGTTAAGAAGGAAGAAACTTTGCTTTTCTTGCAAAGAGCCATGGGAACCCAGACATAGATGCCTTGGGAAAGGCAAAGTTCATCTTATTGAGATCACTTCTGATTTGGAGGATGAGAGATTACATGATACTAGTTCGGAGGGTAGTGATCATGAGGAGCAACCACCACCATTGGAGCATGATGACTTAGCACAAGGTACAATTGCTTTCCTATCAGGTATTCTTAAGCATCATCCTTTTAAGGTAAGGGGAGTTATGAAGGGGCAAAGAGTATTATGTTTGGTGGATAGTGGTGCAACACACAATTTCATTGATGAGGGTTTTGTGGTCAAGAGAGGACTACAAGTAGGGGTGTTTCTTGGATTCAGCGTCATGTTGGCAGATGGGTTCAAGATGAGTTGCACACGTAAGATTTCACAGTTGAGTGTTCAATTGGATAGCTACACATTTATTGATGATTACTATGTAGTTGGTATTGGAGACTCAGAAATTGTATTAGGGATCCAATGGTTAAAATCTCTTGGTAGGTACATTCAAGATTTTAACAAGATGGAGCTTGAGTTCACTTCCAAGGGTAAACAAGTGGTTTTGAAGGCCATAAACAATGGCATACCTAAGGACATGACAGCCAAGATGATGGATGTTAGAACCAGCCTTGAGACATGTGATTTTCAGCTAGGCACACTATTGGGAGCAGCACTTGTTGAGGAACAACCTACCATTGAAAAAGATGCAAGAAAGATTAAGGAAGAGACTACAAGAAGGTATGAGGTAACCTCTAATTTTCTGATTTATAACAGCAGTCAATTGCCTTCATACAATCATGAAATGGCAGCCCTTAAACATGAGGATGATAGTAGCAATAAATTTTCTAATGTTGGCACTCAAGTTTTGGATGTTAAACATGAAGAATACATTGTGGATTCAAGCCACAAAGGGTCTGATTTTGTACATGGATGTTAAACATGAAGAATACATTGTGGATTCAAGCCACAAAGGGTCTGATTTTGTACATCATACCATGGAAGATGTTAAGAAGACACAAGATGTGTGTGTTGGATGGTTACAAAGATTTAGGAAGGAAAGATGTTGGCTGCCCAAGCAAGACAGCACCTTCAGGAAATCAAGGAACAAGTCAATCATATAGATCAAGCAAGACAATGAAGAGAAGCCTATCTTCAGTCAATATTTCATCCTAGGGAAGAACGGGTAGAGTTTGAGCATACAAAGGAGGAGTCTTTGGAGGTAAGCAAACAAGAACATTCAGAGTTGCATGAACATGAAAAGAGGTATGATTCAGAAAATTTTGTTTGGATTCATAGCTTACATCATGGGGGTCATGAGTTTCTTCTTTTAAAAAGCCCATTGAATGCTCAAATCATAGAGGAGGATGGGATAGTTGATCACTCACTAGGTGGATCAGCCCCTAGAATTATACTTACACAGGTAGAGGGAGACATAAGTGATTCAGATTTGATTGGGCCTTTGGTCATTCGTGGAGAGCTTGAGGAGTTGACTTGTGATGAGATGCCTCCCCACCATGGAATCCTTGGTATTAAATTGCAAATGTTTGGGTTTCAGCTGGACTATGGCGTATGGAATAGATATGAGCATGAGGGCATGGATGTTCTAGCCCTAATTCATGATTCATTACCTCATGCATTGATGAGAGATGGTTGTTTTACACTGCTGATCATGAAATTTTCAGAATTTACATTGATGAGTACAACTGATTGCATGGATTTGTGTGCATGGGATTGTCACTACAACACTTGAAGGTTGAGTAATGATGAGTTTGCATCAGTTTATAACAGCGGAAGCGGTCCCAAGATGAGTTTAAATCAGATTTTCAGTTTTAACATTGCAATTATCTTCTACACTAGCAGCTTTGAGGAAGTGGGTGTGAGTCTTATGGATGTTATGATGATAGATGTCCCTCATTTCATGTTGAGCATGTATGGTGATACAAGAATGATATGGGATCTTGGTATTTTGTGAAAGTAATCAGCCATGCATATGTGATTGCTTGTGGGAAAGCAATCTCCGGGAAGGGAGGAATGTAATGTCCTCGATTTTCGGCAAATGATTTAATGACTTTTTACAAAGTTATTTTATAAAGTTCTTTTTTTAAAGTTACTTTATGAGAAAAATAGAAAAAATTATAAAAGTCACTTTATGTTATAATTTTATGTTGAGGAAAAAGTAAGAATTAGAAAATAAAAAGAAATTAATTTCCCCCAAAATGGGACGCCACCCTTGGAGGTTCTAGAGTTTTCTAAAAATTAGAATTAATTGGATTTTGAAGTTCAAACTTGTTATGGAGGTTTATAAAAGGTCACTCTACCGCATCAAGGGTTCATTATGTGATTTTATGATACTTGAAATTTCTCCATTGTTGAGTTGGTGTTTACTTGCTTAGCTATTTTTGAGGACGAAAACCCTTGGAATCGTGGATTGGACGAAAACCCAATTCCACCATTAGAGAGAAATCCACTTAGGGTTTCTATTTGAGCTTATATTCAGGTTTTGGAGAGTTTGCAGCCAGGAGAAATGGTTTAATTCGCAGATTGATTATTCTTTCATGGGAGCTAGGGTTTCATACCCTATTTTCTGAGTTTTTGGAGATTTGGAGCATCAGTTGATTTTACCTGATTTTTCCCAAGGTGGGCGATCAACATTGAGGATATTGGGTATCCATTGCATATGGTTTCATAATTTTTGGAGGTGCCATTATTTAGTTATGCATTTTTGGCCATCTTGGATGCCTAGGGTTTGAGAGGAAAGTTGTTTGGATCAGATTTGTGAAGATGATTTCTAGTTTATTTATGGCAAGGGTTTGAGGAATATGTTGGCTTCATTTTTCTATATTTTCAGTCCGGTGGTTTGAGGACTCTATTTCAAGACAATCAACCCATATTTGGAGGCCATTGTGACATTTTGAAGGCTGAATCTTCCTATCAATTGTTGCAGACCTGATATCTTTGATAATTCAGTTGTTTTCAACTTCATTTGATCATTTTAGAGGTATATATTGTTATCTTCATTTTCGGGTATGTGGTATTGGTCATTATGGTACATTTGTGATTAGAAATCAGCCATGATATCACTGCTTTTGTAGAAATCAGAACTGATTATAATCTGATTTATTTTCTATTAAGGAGAAATAAAGTTTCAAACTTGATCTTTCATTGTTATATGCATTCTATTTCTATTTAACATTGTGTGTGATCATTTATTTTCCAAAAGCAAGGTATTAGAACCCAAGTATTTCAAAATCAGAATTCAGTTCCATTTGATGCAAAGTGTTTGACGAAATGTTAAACTACTAAAGTTGGGAAAAATCAGAATTTTAGCATTTATCCTAAGTGGGATAGTGCATTATTTGACTCTCCGTCATGTTCGTTTCTTTTACCACAAGAGTGTTCGACCTTTAACTGTGCATTAGTGTAATTTGATGTTTTACCCAACTCTTTGAAAACATGCGCAGTGATTCCTGCTCTCTTATTTGATTCCTTGAGTAGTGCTTGAAGTTCCTTGGCCAGGTACTGCCAAGTTTTCTTGGCCGCTTCCAACTTCCTTTTCTTTAGCGCTTCCCTTGAAGGTTGTGTAATAACAATAACTAGAGTATCATGCAACAACCTTTGAATAGCTGCTCCTAATTTGTCAATTAGCTCCATCACATCCGTAGCTATATTTTCCCAAAGTTGCAGTCTTACTTTTTCTATGGTGTGGATCATCTTGCCAATTTTGCCCACCATGTGCACAACATCCTTTCTTCCATTTCTCTGACTCTACAACGAGTCTCTTCTCCAATTCTTCAATTTCCTCCATTTCCAAATTGCGTTGTGCCACATTTGCAACCAGTTGTACCGAACCCAAACTTGATTGTTTGACGTCCATTTTGCATTGATCATAAGTGATGTTCTCTAGTAACTCTTTAGGTTCTCCTATTACTATGCCCTTCATTGGCATTTGGAATGTTGGATTTGCTCCACATGTGTCCAACAAGCCTTGCAATTTCTTCTTTATTTTGTCCTTTTTCTCTTCTTCACTCAAATTCTGTCGTTCTTCTCATATTGTAAAATCTCGTACTCGGCAATTACTTGGCAACCCAAAATTTTGATCCGTACTCGGGACTCGGCAATTACTTGGCAACTTTATCGCTACTTAAAAAAATATTTAAATTCATAAAATAAACCTATAAGCCACAAGGTTCGAGTTTGACAAGGATAAAATTTGGTTCAAGTCGGAAGAGGATAAAATTCGAAAAAAAATCGCCATTAAGTTCAAACATTTTTTTAAAAATAACTTTAAAAATAATATAAAATATAAAGATAAAATAAAAAATAGAAAATAATAATAATAAAAATTTGATAAAAATAAATTTAAAATACATAATATTTTTATTTAAAGACAAGAAAATAAAAATTACCTATCCCCTTTTGGTTGCTGCTCTTGTCTGTTGCTCTTGTCGTCCACGATCCTTGCTTGTCCATGAGTGTAGAAATATGTCCCTGCCTCACTCAGAACTAGGTCTTCTTTGTCATTTAGGTGGTTCGTAGAGATGCAAATTTGACGGAGATAGTGAAGATTTCAAGATCAAACAGAAAAAGAATGAATTTGCATTCTCGGCCAGGGCACGTCGTGGTTTCATAGTTGTGAGCTTGAACTGTTTGCTGCCATGAAAAGGAATGCAAATGACGTTTATTTTTACTTTCCTTATGTTTATCCTATACCTGGGTTAGGGCCGAGTCGTGCCATGATAACCATGTTTACTCACCCCCCTGTTAGTTACTCGTCGATATCCGCGGTTATCAATGCACTATACGACACGTGGTATGTTTGAAGGTTACTCATCCATCTGCACAAAAAAATTCGGTTACTTGCGGTTACTCGCGAGTTTTAATACTTCTTCTCCCTTGTACATCAAATTAATCACCCCTGGATTAGATGGGTCCAACTCTAGAATTTTGGGTGTATCCTTCTCTTTTCCTTCTGATGCTCTCACCTACATGCGCAATTCTTCATCTATTGTCTTTTTGGGCTACTCCAAGTTACTCTGCAAATTCTTTACGACAATGCTGCTTCTTTGGTTTCTTCGCATCCCTGCTCCTCTTTCTCTTCTTTTGAGCTTGTGTGGCATCCTCTCTTGTAGGCAATGTCTTCTTGGCTTCTACTTCACTCGCCCTTTCCTTGGATTTAGACATTGATACCTTAGGTTCCTCCACCTCCTAACTTTTCTCAGCCGCTTGCGTACTATCTTTATTAAGGCCTTCATCTTCTTCTCTCTACTTCCCTGCCTAGTGCATCATCCTTTTCAAGCTTTTCCCATGCTGGTGGCTCATGCATCCATGCAAGTTTGAAACCTTGACATATAATGGCCTTAACACGCTCGTCAATGAACACTTAACTTCATTCATCACGAACTCTTCCATGGCTTTCAACTCTAGACTATCATCCTTTGAGGCTTCATCGTTATCAATGATTTTTTTCCCAATTGTGATGAAGCTTTTCCTTAGGTGGTTTCTCTCCTTGTCCATTTGTCTACATCAATAGTTGAGTGTGGTATTCCATTTAATCTCACCAATGCTCTTTCCATGTAGTGGGCAGAGACTACATGGGGAAACTTCATTCAGGAGCTCCCCTTATCATCTTGCTCCTTTATCTTCACACTAAAGCGTAATGTTTCATTACACAAAATTGCGCATACCCCTTGTATGCTTCAACTAGTCTCTTGTGCACCTTGTGTTTTGACCCAAATGCTATGTTCACATTATTGAACTACTTAGTCATCTTTGCCTTGTAGGTATAATTCATTTGGTCTATGCATTGATGTGCAACATATTTTTCTACCTGAAACTTCTTTTGTGGAATTTCGAATGTTTGACTTTTTGTGGTATCTTGTACATCAAAACATGATATATTCCCCATATGAATATTCCTTTTGTAGATTGCGCCTCTTCAACTGCCCAATTGATCTACTTGGTTATGTACTTGGCCAAATTGAACTTGACCCCATCCTTAGCAATTCGATAAGCTACCTACACTGGGCTTCGAAGCATCTCCTCATCTCTTTGCAATGGTAAGATTTGTGCTCATCTGATGTGCAACTCCCTGTGTTGGCAAAGTTGAGATGTACTTAAATTGCATAGTATAACCCCTTAAGTGCAACATCAACTCTGCTACTACTGCATCAATTTTGTCGTTGTCCAACAATGTCATGTGCATATCCTCTCCATTTTTCAGCCTAGTGTTTCAGCTGATTCATATAGGCGAGATATTTATACCCCTCCCTACGAAGTAGTCTCCCATTATGCATTTTGGCTCGCAATTAGTTTATCAATTCGTTTGGCTTCTTGAGATATGACAAATCCCATAGCTCCAGTTTCCTGGTTCCTTCCAAATTTCTCTTACAGTAGTCTTACTTTCCAACCTCCTTGGTGCGTTTAACTCTATGATGATCTCCTTTTAAATATCTGCTTTGTAGTGGTTTCGCAATTAGTTTATCAATTCGTTTGGCTTCTCGAGATATGACAAATCCCATAGCTTCAGTTTCCCGGTTCCTTCCAAATTTCTCTTATAGTTGTCTTACTTTCCAACCTCCTTGGTGCGTTTAACTCTATGATGATCTCCTTTTAAATATCTCCTTGGTGCGTTTAACTCTATGAAGTCCCTAATCACACAATCCCCAATATTTGTGCTTAACTTCTCTCCTACGTGCACTTCCTCTACAACCTGCATGAGTGGAGCCTCAAACACCTTTATTTTGGTCCCCTTTTGCACTGGGCGACTTGCTAGTTTGGGTTCTTCAATTGTTTAGCTTCCTTCTCTTCCTTGGCCTCTGTCTCACTTACCGTAACCGACACTTGTACTTTTTCCATTGGAGTTGTTACCATTGGCGTTGTCTTCTTTTTTGCCGTTGTTGTGTTACCCTTACACTTTGTAATTTCTTTGAACAATAGTTTTCTTTCCACAATCCTCTTCTTGACCAGTTATGCAATTCCATGCTTTTAAACTGGATTTTTCCCTGCTTATTTAATGACGTATCTTCCTCATGATATCTCGATAGCTCTCTGCAACTTTAATTGCTTGGATGCCTTAGTTTTCTTTTCCACAAATGAATGGCATAGCTCTTCAATTCTCTTAATTCACAAATGATTCCAGTATAACACATGAAGATCTATGCTTATCTGCGAATTAAGAGAATTGAAGAGCTTTAGCATTCATGTGTGAAGGGAGATCATCTGATATAACACATGAAGATCTATGTCCAAGCACCATCTTCAATCGCACTGTCATCACATTAGGGAAATAAATGTTCAAGATTTGGAATAGGAACCTTAGGGTCCTCTGAAATATCAAAAATATAAGAAGCACTTGCATCACCATTTAGATGAATAGCAAAAATAACAGGATGAAGGGGAAGGAGGAGAATATGACATCTCAAAATAAGAAACGATTCCATCGAATTTGAAATACGGAGCTAGCGAAACCTTTGTTTATTGAAAATTGCATTGTATTAAAAAATGTGGGTACTTGTGAAAACTCTGCAAAATTTTCTCAAATGGTTAGATGTTGTGAAAAACTGCGAGTGGGTAGGGACTCCAAACCTCTGGTTACGAGGGAGTGACTAACTGTGGTTACTTGCTGGTAATTGTGGGTTTGGGGTTCCTACCCACTTGCGGCCTGAGTAATGCAAAAATATAGGTCAAGTCGACGAAAATAAATGCCATTTACATCCTATTGATAGAATTGCAATTTCTGCTGCGTCTACGTCGAGCTACACTTTGCAGGGTTGCCATTGTTTGGTTAGGTCTCAGTTTACAATTTTAAGTTTGTAGGGCGCCATTATTTCCAGTTTGTAGTTTAGGGTTTAACTTACAGTGACGTCGTGACGGTAAGAGTTAAAGCCTGCTATAAGAGTTAAGATTGCTATAACTATATAACTTATGATTTGAATCATTGATACATTTATGTTCTTGATTGTGCTCATTCTCACTACTGTTTATTTGTCAGACTTACCACCGTCCACTTCTATCATATCAGATAGCTTTGGCCTAGCAAAAAATTGGAGCCCGAGCACTCGCCACCGCAATGAGGCAGGTTCAAAACCCTAAAAAAGTTCTCCCCAGTCCCATAGAACAATCCACAATTAGTTAAACTTATAAACTTATAGGTCCTTCCTTTCATACAATTTAATCAGAAAAGGTAGGTATTAGAATCGAAGTTCATAATCATTTCTCTACATTCATTTCATTTTCTTATGTATTTCAGTGTATTTTATGAATTTATATATTTTTTTAAAGTAGCGATAAAATTGCCGAGTTGTGAGTACGGATCAAATTTTTTGGTTGTCGAGTACGAGTTTTTCTATTATGGAAAATTGTATAGTTTGTAAGCCTATCTGGCAAATAAGCATTTGACACACTTCTTATCAAGTTTATTTATCTTACCCAGCAGTAATGTGGGTATAAGTGGTACAACCGAACATTCTAAAATGTTTAAATATAGCTTTCATATCACTCACTTCATTTGGTGTAATATCTCTAAATTCTTTGGTAGGATTTTTTTTCAAAATATATGCAATATAATGAATAGATTAAACCCAACTCTTAATCATTTGTCCAATCATCTCAATTGGTATCCTATTATTTATTTACGCAACTCCATTATTTTGGGGTATATGAAAAACTAAATTGCATCTTACTTTCACGAGACTTACGAAAATCATGAAATTCATTACTACTGTATTCACCCTCATTATTTGTTTTTAAGATCTTGATGACATGGCCACTTTGCTTCTCAACAAAAGCTTCACTTTCCTCAAAACAATCAAACATTTGTTATATGCTTTATGTGGTAAAACCAAATCTTCCTTGTGAGATAATCTATGAAAGATAAGACACACCTTTAGCTGCCAAAGATGGGGTTGGGAATGGATCCATATTTTATCAAAATCCCTGATTTTTTGCAAGAATTTACAATCATTGCCCCTCAACCAAAGGGAGATAAGGTCAAGGAGGTCGAGGGTGTAAATGACCGAGTGCCTAAAGGCCCTCTCAAGAAGACATGTCATGCTTGGGCGGCAATGACAATTAATGAGGGTGATTAGATTCCCTAATTATGCACGATTGTAGTGAATGTACTACCATATGCCATTTAGCTTTCATATCACTCACTTCATTTGGTGTAATATCTCTAAACACTTTGGTAGGATTTTTTTTCGAAATATATGCAACATAATGAATAGATTAAGCCCAACACTTATGATTTAAATATATACCATGAATCATTTATCCAATCATCTCAGTTGGTATCCTATTATTCATTTATGCAACTCTATTATTTTGGGGTGCATGAAAAACTAAATTGCCTCTTACTTCCACGAGACTTACAAAAATCATGAAATTCGTTACTACTGTATTCACCCTCATTATTTGTTTTTAAGATCTTGATGACATGGCCGCTTTGCTTCTCAACAAAAGCTTCACTTTCCTCAAAACAATCAAACATTTGATTTATGCTTTATATAGTAAAACCAAATCCTCCTTGTGCGATAATCTATGAAAGATAAGACACACCTTTAGCTGCCAAAGATGGGGGTTTGGGAATGGATCCATAGTTTATCAAATCCCTGATTTTTTGCAAGAATTTACAATCATTGCCCCTCAACCAAAGGGAGATAAGGTCCAAGAGGTCGAGAGTGTAAATGACTGAGTGCCTAAAGGCCCTCTCCTTATGACATTCTTTAAGAAGACATGTCATGCTTGGGCGGCAATGACAATTAACGAGGGTGATTAGATTCCCTAATTATGCATGATTGTAGTGACTGTACTACCATATGCCATTTTTTTACTTCAGTTTACTTGTGTGTGTGTTATGTTTTAGATATTGAATTTAGATTTCTATCAATATCCTAAAGTGATAAAAAGAAACAACTAGGACTGAAAGACATGAACATGTAGGTAAAATTAGTGGAGTTCCTAATGAATATCTTAAAGCTAAATGTGAGGATCCTTCTACACAAATTTACAAACTACAGAAAAAAATGAACAATGAAATGAACTTTGGAAAATAACCCAAAATAACCTTTAGATCGTAGGCCACTTCAAGGGGGCAACCTCCTTTGAGCAAGCTCAACACAATAATATTCATGGATGCTTTCATTGGGCCTCAACACTTAAATACTAAATCTATTCTAACAACTACTACTTCCCATATATGTGGGATAATTCAAATATGCTCAAGGGACGACTTACAAAGCATATGCGTCCATAACAACTAATACACTTATAATGCAAAAAGAAGGGTAGGACACGGGTTACTAACATCCCCTCCCTCTTCGAAAAAGCTTTGTCCTCATAGCTTCAGATGTGGGAATCGTTGCTGAATTTGGAATATTGGTTCCCATGTTGCATCTTTTGGTTGCATGCCGTGCCATTGAATTTTTGTGATTGAGCGGGAGCAAGTTGGCGGGTGTGCTTGTTCAGGACTGCTTTCGGTTCGAGAAGGATGGAGCCTTCATTATCAGGTTTTCGTAAAACTGTTTGCACTCTGATGGTGGTTCCAAGAACTTTCTTCAAACAGGAGACATGAAAGACTAGGTGAACTCGGAGGGAAGGTGGAAGCTCCAACTTGTAGGCTACAGACCCAATCTGTCGAAGAACTTTATATGGCCCATAAAACTTTGGAGCAAGCTTATGATGCCCTTTTAGTTTTAGGGATGATTGCTTGTATAGTTGTAGACGAAGAAAAACCATATTGTTGTGTTGAAAGGTGCGCTCAGAGTTGTGCTGATCAGCGTGTTGCTTCATTCGATTTTGTGCTAGCTAGAGATTGCCTTGCAGGGTGTTGAGAATCTGATTTCGAGTCAAAGAATAGTGGCGACTGCTTGAACCGATGAACTGTTGGGCATATACAGGAGAAATGTTGGGGGCGCTTGACCATAAACCGCTTCATATGGAGTTTAGTAGAAGTGTGATAAGAGGTACTGTACCACCATTTTGTGAGGGGAAATCACTTTGCCCACTGTTGTTCCGAAGCAAAGAAATGGAAAAATGTTTCCAAGCATTTGTTGACAATTTTTGTTTAGCCATTTGTTTGGGGGTGATACTCGGAGCTCATCTTCAGTTGTGTGCTTGTGCATCAGAATAGCTCCATCCAAAAATCGCTGGTGAAAGTTGCATCACGATCGATGACGATTGAAGAAGGGATGCCATGAAGACAAAAGATCTGATCTAAGAAAACTTGTGCGAATGTGGAGGTTGTATAGGGATGGCCAAGGGCACAAAAATGACTATATTTGGAGAGGCAGTCTACCATGACCAGGATAACTGTTTTTCTTCTAGATTTAGGGAGCCCCTCCATGAAATCCATATAATTTTTGCATGCTTGTCGAGGACGGCTTGTAAATCAATGGGGTAGTTAGTAGTAGCAGGGAGCTGGAGTTGGATGGAGTGCAATTGGGCAATGACCTCATGTGAGCCTTTCTTCAGAAGCTTTTTCATGCGATGGGAATCGATGATGTGAGTAGATCCGGGCAATAACCCTTTTAAAGTGTGCATCTGGCCACTATCTGTGAATTGCATCCAAAGCTTAGAGAAGTCCCATAAAATAGGTCTCAATGTGTGGAGCCACTGCGTCTGTAAGACTACATCACATCCTTCTAAGGGTAGGGCAAACATATCTCAGCGAAGA
The DNA here is from genome assembly GCA_037957365.1 of Torreya grandis. Classification (NCBI taxonomy): domain Eukaryota; kingdom Viridiplantae; phylum Streptophyta; class Pinopsida; order Cupressales; family Taxaceae; genus Torreya; species Torreya grandis. Next base: position 2,433,163 of record JARHVA010000668.1, read on the forward strand.
GTGTAATCGCCTATCACGATAGGCACATTCCGACACTTCCCTTTAAATGGCAATGTTCCCCCATTAGCAATCATGACTTCAAAGTTAGAACAAGGGTGTATAAAACAATCTACTTGCTTAGCAATGCGGGGATCTATGAAATTGTGAGTGCTGCCAGAGTTAATGAGGCTTGTGAGAGAGATCTTTTTAAAAAATCCCTTGACCTTCATGGTTTGAGGGGTGGTAACACTTGCTAGTGCATGTAGAGAGATCTCGGGTTGAGTCTCCTGAGCCATTAAGTCCTCTGAGGGGCTTTGTTCTGCTTGAGCAACTTGGATTTCCTGGATATGGGACTCGCTATCCTGCTCTGGTGGTGATTCGACATCTAGCAAGTAGAGCTTTTGTGTGACACACCTGTGACCCTTAATCCATTTGTCATTGTAACAATTCCTCAAGTTGTACTTAGAGTAATGCAGTAATTTAAAAAAAAAAACTAATTACTTAACATTCATTCACTCAAACCATAGTTATACTAAATAACTTAGCCAATCATATAAATATTAACAACTTTGAAAAATAACAGTTCCAAATTCTAATATTGAATACATATAATATATTACAATTGCAAAGAAGTAATTACATTAGGACTCAACGACGGCTGGTCCAATAATACAACTGTTGTTCAAATATATACAAATAAATACAATTATATTTCCATTAGGCATTCAATCTTAATATAATTAATTGATACCAAGCTCTCTGGAGCTCGAGTCGAACCAACTCGTGTTTTTTTGGTAATCTCAATTGTAGTCTTCGTGTAAGTAGTACTGCTATGGGGAGGGAGAGCATCATCCAAGTGCTTTTCCACACCAACCATTGACCAACGATCCCCCACACTAATTCCATCAGGGAAATGGCCTTTTCTTCATGCATGAGTAGATGGTGATGGTGCGGAAAACCAAAGCAATAAGCAAGTACCCAAGTGCTGTATGATTTTTAAAACTAAACATGCAATGTACCATAGAAAACCCGTTCTATTGCAATATATCACACTAACATGTAAATCATACACACCAAAAGATAATGTCTTACTACATTATTTAACCCCAAGATTCATACAATTTACATCTTACTGGCAATCATGTTACAACACATGTTAAACATAGGAGTAAGCAAAGTATACATTTATTCCATCAAAGTATCAATGGATCTTTCATTATTTTCTTACACTACAAATAATGACTACAGTTTATACCGCTCGAGTAAAATACACATTTAACTGGAGATTTCAACTATCATCATTAGTTTTATATAACTACACGCAATGATAACCCATATTATTATAGTCTAGTGTTCTAAGACATAACTACGAGTTTTCTACTATCAATCATACAAGATAGTCTTAAATACATGGAAACATAACTTATATTCAATCAACTAGATATAACAAAAGAAGTCATATTTTTCACAACCACATAAAAGTCTTACCTAGCATTCGTTATACCCTCAAGGTTGTATGCATGCAAACATGATGTCCTACTAACTGTCATTAAACATACTATTCAAAGTAACAACCAACATGCATGCATTTACGTAGGTGTGGGTTTAGACATAGCAAATATAGTATGTATCATCCGGGTATAACATACTTTAATACTGTATAAGTATATGACATCCCATAATATCATAGATCATTGTGCATGATCACTCTACTCAGACACGAATCAACAATCTTATACAAATAAATATTAATCAAGCAAGTACGAGATTATGTCGCTTGGGTATACCCTGGATTATACTGCAAATAAGCAATCAAAAGAAAACATTAATGCACTATGATATGCTATAAAAGTGAATACTTTTACATATTAATACTTCCACAATATATACTGCACATAAGTTTTTCAATACTATTTGCATGTAAATACTAACAGTCATTGATGACACAAGTCAAAGTTTTACAATATTTCACAATCAGGACTACCATGAACATTAAGATATAACTTGAGTACTTCAGTCAAATAGACCTCTCTAGAGAACAATATTCCGTTCTTGGTATTTACTGTTAGTTCTCAACCTAGAAGAAAACGTCTACTCAAAATCACTATATAAGGCATTCACAAGTTCTTGTTATGTGTTTAACTCTATATAGTCTATAGGTTTATGCAATTAATTCTACACGCTAGTACATAACATATTAACTTTCGGAAATAATTGCTATACACACCCTTAGTCTGTCAAATGTATGATTGAATCTCATTTATTTATTTATCTTATAACCAATATCTATGACAAACAAGTTACTCTACCATACGGGTATTCTACAAGTCATTTAAGGATTTCATTTGTTTAAACCTAAGATAAAACAAAATTAACATCTTTATAACCTAAGATCATTCCATCATATGCTTGGCCCTCATCATAGCCCAAAGAACTATAAGTAAATCAAGGTAAGAGTCTGTCAGAATATTAATAATTTAAGATACTTTGCTCACTCTTTACCAATATAAATAGAGGTACCAACAAACAACATTATTTAATTCTTTTATACTAATTAGTTGACCTTCCACAATACATAGGTCATATAGCTTACACTCTTCCACATATGAAACTCGTATAAATGAACATATATTGATATCTATTATTTTATACATATAATAATCTATATTCCTGTGCATATAAATATATATACTTTTCATTATATATATGTATTTCATATATATACTAATCTATGTATATACATAATTACCCTGCACAAGGACTCCAATTTAGAAATTGTTCAACCTTAAAAATCTAACCAGCCATACCACAGACAAATCTATTTAATTGATTGATTCACTCATAATCACGAGACTTAGTGGATATAGGTGTACGCCTATGTAAACAGGTACACAATCCATATATGGATAATATACAACACCCTTATATTAATATTTAGACAGAATTCTGTTCCTAAAGCACAGTTTTATAAAACACACTCCATATATATAAATATAAATATATTTACACAGATAATACAGGGAAGTTTCGAGCACAGGTCTGGGCGTATATATGTATATGTTATACTCAAAAACCCAGTTATTTAACGCAATAATTTACTATTTCTTTCCGAACTAAGTATATAGAGCATTCCAACATTTTATTTCAGATCAAGGGGCAATACAAGAAGCGAGCTAGAGTTTTAAGTATTACGATGCTCATACTTATCCTATGATAACTATGCTACGAAATGCCACACGATTTATATCATTAAATATATACAGTTTTATCACCATAATATGCGTCCTAAAAACAATCTAAAGACAAAAGTTATTGTTATATGTCCTTGAACTCATCTGCCGTCCAAGCTCTGAATCTAATATCTTACTCACTAGAATTGCACGAGAAGGCAAGTCAAGACCAATTTGTAATTCATCAAACCGTTTGTGGATACGCTGTATTCCATCCTCCAATTTTTTCGGCCGCAAAACCTTCCAAGCTAACTTTACCATTGGATGATAAGACTCACACGCTGTGACCAAACCCTCGTTTGCATGATTTTCAAGTGAGAGTGCAATTTTTCTCAAGACACATAAGGACATCATGGACAACAAGCCACTTCTTGCACCTATATCGAGAACATGGCAGAGGCGTCGTATTGTCTTTCGAATGGCGAGGTTGTAGGCTCGATTCCTATCTCTGTCATTCAGCATTTCTAAATAAGATATTTGCGCCATCACATCCTTCAATGACTCCTCTTCTTCTTCAGAAGGGTTTTGTTTCATCACCACCCATTTGGGTTGGCTCGTCAAAGGGTTCAACTTCAGCTGAAATGCATGTTGCTTAGTCACGCCCATTGTAGCCTCCAGTTTATTCAACAATGGAGATGAAGATGGAAAATGTGTCTTCTTTTGCTTCGTAAAGACGAGGTATCTCAGAGGAAAATGGCGCAAGTTAAGCGCAAACCCCATTCTTCAATCAGTTATATTCTCAGGTCTTTGCAACTACATTCCATTTCGTCATTTTTTTTTTGTTCAACGGCCGTATGAACATATTTAAGTTTTTTTTAAAACTTGAAATACTTCCCTCTCCTTTACTTTACTCTTCCTTTAAATAGTAATTTTCCCTTCCTTGTCATCCACTTCATGCATGTTAATTATTCCTCGATCATTGGCTTTGACTAATAGCTTAGTCTGCGTTTGCATGCTCAGCTTGAAGTAATTGACTTTGCTCATACTCATGCAATTTTTAATTCAACTTACAAAACTTAAGATCATCAATAGACTACTCATGTTCAATTAATTAAACATTTCCTTAAAAAAACAAGCCATTCTTTTTTGAAGTTGAATTCATGAATGACTAGTTAGTATGCCAATTATTTGACAAATCTAGAGTTAACTAATGCTTTGAAAATCATTTATAAAAATGTTTATTATCTAAACACTGCAACATTTAACTAGTATGGTCCACATAGGAAAATTAGCATTTTAATTTAGTAGAAGTCTATTTATCAGTTTAAAGTGAGGATTGCCATCATTATCGGTTTTGACCAACTATATAATATATATTAAATGTTAGTATAATAAGAATTGCCAAACCTATATTTCACATTATAATGTTATATCTATGAATTTGTTTGTCAAATCTGCTGTAGAGATTGTTTCATTGCCTTTTCTTTTTGAAAAGATGCAATAAATAATACATATTGCTAGTTTGCTTAGTAATAATATCACACAAACACAACAGTCACAAAGCAATCATCATCCAAAATTAATTGTAAGCTATGCATAAACTGAAATATGATCATTGCAGAATTACTCAAGCACTCAGAACCATTCTAATTAGCTAACTAGTTCAACTAAAGAGTTAACAAATTATTCTACTGTGGTGTGTGAGTTTGGGTCACTAGCAATTTCTCTGTCGTCCCTCAATTGTCCCATTTATTCCATCCTCTTTGATGATGTTCTTCCTCGTCAAGTTCTGAGGGTAGAATCAATCCTGCATCCACCTTGCAACAAGTAGGTAGTTAGTTTGAGTCATCATATATTTCAACCAATGATGCAATTCTAACAAATACACATCCACAATGTACAAAATAAGAAAATACAACTGTCACATCATGTAATCTAATTATTATATCACTGTCTCATAATAGTATATGTCATAAAGCTCAAATCAAAGCAATAATAATTAGATAATAACCATATTAATCCACGGATTCTAAGGTTATAAATCATAGGGTGAAATCGGGATGTAACAGTGATCACAATTATAACATAATCCTTTCTCCTTATGAGCCTTCATCTCTGCCTTAGTAAGGTGCTTGATCGGTGTGGTTGTGGCTGGCCACTGGTTTGCTATGTTCTTTATGGGTGGAAAAGTGGGGGGTCGACGTTGCATTGAGAGTTTTACCTGTTGCTAAGTTAGCTAGACCCAAGGAGTCCATCATGTTGTTGGGCTGAAACATTTTCACCTCCGAGCGGATTGGCTCTTTGAGGCCACTAATAAAACAACTCTTGAAGAAGTCATCTAATAACCCTTCAATGTGATTAGCCAGTTTCTCAAATTCAATTTGATAATCATGTATGTTGCTTGTCTGGTAGAGTTTGGTGAGAGTTCCTGTAAAGTCCTCGAATGTCGAGGGACCAAACTGGACCAGAAGTAAGAATGCAAAGCTTTTCCAATCGGGTTCATCATTTGATTTGAGATACCAACAGTACCATTGGAGTGCTTCTTGTTCCAAGTGGAAGGAAGCAATTAGGACTTTATTGACAAAATAGGAATTGTGCAGGTTGAAGAATTGCTCGGCTCGATATATCCATCCTATAAGATCTGTACCATTGAACTGTGGAAAGTTCAACTTGGGCCCACGTGATGTGTGGGAAGAAGAGAAATTATTCTCTAAAGAAGACCTCAACAATTTGTTGAGCAGAAGGCTATTTTGTTGATTCAGTCCACGCATCGGTTAACTTAGTGACCTGGTTTTCAATGTTGCGATTTCTTCCTCCATGATCTTTGTGTCTACACGGGTGGGTTATCATAACCAGTGTTTTTTATTTTGGGCAAGGGATAGAAAAACGCGTTTTAAGACATGGTCAGTAAGGAATTTTTTTAATTTGAGCTCAATCGGAAGGGGTAAATGTACTTTTATTAGTTTTTTGGCACCACCTGGTTAGGATTAACGAAGGCAAGGGCAATTTCAGAAACGTAATGAAAAAATTGAAAAATTTGTTCAAGAGGGACAAAAGAGTAGAAAAGGGAAATGAACATTGTGGGAAAGTTTCGAAGCAAGAAGGAACAAACTAAAGAAGTTATAGCAAAACCCGAAAAAATCAAAAATTGAGATTTTTGGCTAATAGAAATGGAATTTGGATATGGATCTTCAAGGGAAAAAATGTGCAAAATAGAATTTCAGGTGTTTCAGAAAATTTTGAGAGTCAACGAAATTATAGAGGGAAATATGATGAAAAAACGAAAATTTTTAACTCAATTGATTGCTGCTTGGTTGCTTCTGCCTAAACTCTATTTGCAAGTGCACGGGGACCAATTGTTCTCAATGGTGATCACTCTGCTATTGGTCTTCTTGAGTTGTTATGTTGGGTATGGGCGCCAAGTCTGTTCAGTTGCCTAAGGGTTTTAAGGAGTCTCTGCAGTCTGAACGAGTACTGCTCTCTAAAAAAGTTCTATTACGGATTTATCCCTAAACGACAGTGCTTGGTTTACTTCGTGTGGAAGCTAGTCAATCGGAATGGGGTGGTTGCCATTTTTGCTGGCAGGTCCTCTCAATGGACCAGCTACTTCGGGGTTCTTGTGGTACTCAATGAGTTTCAGGGCTTATGCTCAAGTATTTCCCACAGTTCTGTGGAGGGGTATTTACCCTTATCCGAACTTGCGATGAATATGTATAAAACAAAGGCAAAGAAAAATATTTTCGTAAATGGTGTAGTTCTTGGAAAGCCACTGCGGAAAAAAAAAAACTCCAAAATCTACTTGCAGGGCGAGGAAGTGCTTTGATATCAGATGCGAGGATCCTTCTGCACAGATTTACGATTTACAAAAAATAAATGAACAATGAAATGAATTTTGAAAAATAACCCAAAATGATCTTTAGATCGTAGGCCACTTCAAGGGGCCAACGTCCTTTGAGCAAGTTCAATACAATAATATTCATGGAGGCCTTCATTAGGCCTCAACACTTAAATACTAAATCTATTCTAACAACTAATACTTCCCATGTATGTGGGATAATTCAAATATGCTCAAGGGACAACTTACAAAGCATATGCATTAATAGCGACTGATACACTAAGAATGCAAAGAGAAGGGTAGGACACGGGTTCCTAACATTAAAGCATCTAAGTTAGAAGAATTCATTGTACAAGGCAAAAAAGTTATAAGAATAAACTGAAGTACTTGGTTGTGGAAAACTAGCTTCATGCTTATATGCAGTAATCCCCAAGGAGAAACAGTTGTGCCTATCTTTAATTAATTTAAAATACAATCTTATATGGCTTGACTTAGCATGCACCCCATACCATATTTCTAATTTGTGCAGGGGTTTATGAAAACAACCAGTTCCTATTGCTAGAGGAATTAGACCTAGGTGAGGTAATAATAGTTGGTTTTCCTTTAAAATTTGTAGATTATTCAAATTAGGAGCAAGAACATTTGAAATTTCATCATTCGATGCACTCCACCTTTCAATGGGGCTAAGTGCTAACACAGAATGACCGATCATTGTAGCACTCAACCCGAATCGATTGGAAGGAAGAGCCATACCTCCAATAGTTGGAGGTTGAGGGACTTCAGTAGGGTGATTCCCTCAAATGATAGGGAGATAAGGACTGGTGCTTGAGCTCTGCAGATAGGGAGGATACACTTCCCTTGACCAGGGATAGAGATGGGGCTGATATCCCCTTTCATAGGTTGGGCTCCCTGGGTTGACATTGCAACATCTGTTATATTCAACTAAAGTACGGTGGGGGCATCACTATAGTATGGTTGGGCAGAAGTTGCCCCTGCTTTTAATTTTTTCTATAGAGAAGTTATACATTGAATTTAAATACATGCTTAAAGTGATTGGTAAACATGGCCATTGGTGTTTCAGTTATGTGTGCAATGAAGATGGTCAAGCCTTAAAGAATTGGGTTGATATTTCATTTTTGCTTGCTAGCAAAATCTATGCCAGATTTTGACAGTGAGACATTGTTATTGAATTCACTTTCCAATATCTTCAAAGAATTAGTACCTTTTCCTTGAAAATATGCCGTAGGTGTTGTAAAGAGGTTGATTTGCTCGTCTTAATTCTGTTTGTAAAGGAGATAGTCAAACTCTATCAGAACTAAGATATTATTTGTTTTGTAGCAGACTAGTAGTGCAGAATTAAACTCTTGATTGGGTCATGGAATTATTTTTAATTTTTATTACCTTGTAACATGTTTTGTCTCTTTAACAGAAGAGGAAGCGTCGAAGCTCAGGCATTTTGTCGATGAACCTGCATATACAGATCTTCATTGGGTAAGTGATTGACACATGATTTGCAATGACTTGACACATTATATTTGTCATTTGTAGTGACTGAAATTATATTTTTATTCTGTTTCATTCAATGATTGTATGGGTAATGATAAAAAATAAATGGTTACTTTATGGTACAAACAATAACTGTAACATGAGAAATGGGGAGAAGTGAAAATTGTAATGGAAAGAACAAAATAGAGAATAAAGCTATATTTTCCACAGCTAATACCTATTTAGCAGGGGTATATTCCAGGAGATCCAAACAGCATATCCAAACCGAGAATTTGTGGTGTTTTTGGATTCATTTTCTACTACCCCATCGTCTAATCCCCTGTACTAAGAAGCCAATCTTAATAGTTGGCAGCTAAAAGTATCTGTGTGTATATATTTTTTATCTAATTGGGTATGATCTTTTTTTAGTCCCACTATAAATGAAATAAAACGAGATATAGTATTTATAAGTATCAGTAATGATTAATTGGATATAATTTGTTTACAAAACTAAAACCTCCAGGGAGTTCTCAAAGCAAATCTAGTAGAAAAATTTAAATAACATAAGCAATTATACGAGCTTATAAAGATGTATTTTCTCTAAATACAAAATTAAAAAAGATGAGAATCCTTGGGGAATGAGGGGAATGCTGGTCAAGTCATCCATCACTTTCTATTCCTAACATGGCCATAAAGAAGTTAGTAATGAAATTCCTAAAGGGAGATACTGGTGAGTCAGTGACTCTCAGTCATCTACTTTGCTCTGTCATGGCAAGGCAGGTCATTATGCCTTTTGCGTTGCAATTCTCCTATAGGATAGAGATGTGACGATTTACAAAAACCTATTGGTGGAATGCTTGCAATCTCTTATATCACTGGGTCAACTCCGTAATAAATATTGCCAACAATCCTGATCCTCACAATTTATCAAAACGTATCCCTTGCAATCTCTTATGTTACTGAGTCAACTCCCTAATAAATACTGCCAACAATTTTGATCCTCGCTGTTTATCGAAATTTATAGGAAACCTTAGTTGCAGTGGCAGCTAGAGCTGGACACATTTAATCACTCCTTTTCTATTTGAATCCAAAATTTTGTTTGTCTAAAATGGTTTTCACTTTTTTTTAATACCTGTCCTAGATGCCTCCTTACCATTGCTCTGGTTTTACCTGTCTAAATTTATTCTTGTGAAATATGTTATTCTGTTCTGGTTTTCATGTAAGATGATTCAAAGGTTATATTTGCTCACTTTACTAATGTCTTGACAAGGGGGCAAGTGCCTTTTTTGATAAAGTTGTCAGTGCAAGTCTTCGAGCTTTTTCATTATTGCTTTTCGTTAGGTGTAAACAAAGAGCTGGGGAATGAAAATTTTCTTGTGGCACGGGGAGCTTTTCCTTTGCAGATTGTTGTTGTTTGATGAACCATTTTACTGCTTTCATACAATTCTCAATCCTTTTAGGCCACTACATGCAGTGTATACAGTTTCTTTCACTCTAGGAAAATGTTAATTTCCATCTTTCATTTTTGTTGTTTTTTAAGTTGTCATTTCTGTTATTTCTGTGAAGTAAAGTCTCATTTGTACTTACAAATGTTGACATGTAACTTATTATTCTATGTCAGGGAATTTGTTATGGATTTTCCCATCTGGATACTTGTAAACAATGAAAAAGTACATAAGAAAAATATTTCTTTCACTAGTACCAACAAATGGACCACACAACTTTAATAGTCGAAACACAAGAGGCATAAAAAGGTTGAAACACATTACCAAACCACATCCAACTTGACGTTCATTTTGACAAGGCAATACTAATTTGGCACTGCAACCAACCCATTTCCACCTTGTAGCCTAAAAACAATCATATACTAAAATTACCAATCACATTTATAGCATTCATACTCATCAAATATTGCCCTACACACATAATGACTACAGGTGTCCTGCCATAGTGAAAGCTTATATACTTCCTCCAAGAGTTATCATCATTGTCACCCAAGCTCTCAACATTCTGCATAAGACACTCTACATTTTTTTTTTTGCTAAGATGATGTACATATGTCTGCACTAGGACCTAAGAATTTGCTATTTGAAGCCTTACAAATGTCTCTTCCCGGAGATGATTTATAGGCATCTTGACAAGACTCGAACATTCCCTTGTGGACGAGTTATAGACATTTATTCACAGAGATGACTTACAGGTCTCTTGTCTGTGATTCAAACATTTTCCCATGGAGTGACTTACATATGTCTCTTCATGGAAATGCTTTATAGGTGTATTGATTTGGATTCAAACCTTTTTGCCACAGGATAATTTACAAACTCCTCACAGAGATGATTTATAGTCACCTTGACTGGAGTTCAAGCTCAGGACGTAGAAAAACATCTATGACAATAGAATTTCAATATTTATAATAGTCAACTATTATTTTTTCAGTCAACTTCTCTACAATAGTTAGTGTTTACAGTCAAACAACATTTATTCCTGTACAATGACTAACAACAAGAAGTTTTTAGTCAAGATTCAAAACCAAGTAGGGAAGTTAAAAAACAGGTCAATGGTCAACATATTGTCTTGAAAGAGTCAATTTTGTACATGCAGCAGGTCAAAGGCCAAATATCATTGATTGGATGATACCGTAACATATTTTGGTCAAAGGAAAACCATATTGTTTACGCAAAACAATATTCACTTCCTGGAAGATAAATAAAAGGAAAGACAGATATTCCAAATTATGTTGTCTAGGACTATCAGATACTGTCTATAAGTTTACTCTATCAGAAATCACAGTTAGTTTTCTTAGTGTCTACCTTATGTTTTCTAAGGAGTTTATGCTATTTCTAGATATTCCTTGTGTTTCTCTGATATGCTTTCTAGGAATACATCGTGATTTTTGCTAGTTAAGATCTTAATCTGTTGCCCCTAATTTTCTTTAACGTTGTTGAAGTGTTTGTGAGCCCGAAAGGTATTACTAATAATTCCTAGTGTTCGTTGGTGTCAACGTTGTCTTAGGTACATTATTTCCCAAATTGTCACTTGATGGCAATAACTTCTATGTTTTATTTTGGAAAATATTGTATGTATCCTACAATATTTGTGTCTTTCTAAAGCGGATGTTGATAGTTCTATCTATTCTCATCTTATATTATCTCTTAAGCTTTTTTTTTCTAATTATTGTTTAGTGTGACTTAATTTATACAGAGACCTATATGTTTGGAGACCATCTTGTTGTAACTAATTCAATTTGGTGATCAAGATCTTGTCTAGGTGGTAAGTTTCTGGAAAAGACATTACTATACTACTATACTGGATTGATTTGATTCCAATTATGCTTTTATAGCTTCTTTTATAATCCTATTGCACTTTATCTATTGTATGTGTTGTTGGTAAATCTAAGTTGCAAGGAAACATCCCAGACTCTCCCCCGTCCCCACAACCTCCTCTTTCTGCCTGAAAATGTTTCTGGCTCTCGTAAACACTTCGGAAACGTCTCGCATGGGAATCGTCTGATTTTTTTTTTTTTTTTTTTGACTTAAGCAATGGCTTTTCCGTCAGAAATGCCCATGCATGTTCCAGAAGTGTCCAGAATTTTTCCGGATGTTATTTCCGTCATTTACCGTGGCGTTTTTGGCTAAAAACACATGGACTAAGTTAAAAAAAGAATCTAAAACATAAAAAAACCTAATCTTCTAGAATACACTAGTTAAATCTATATAAACACACTCAATGCGATGACAAAACACACACTCTTATCATTGATGTTTTTAAAAAGAGCAAGGAGGAATTTAGGAGGCAGCCATTGCAACAAAGAGGAGTTTGGAGGCAGCCATTGCAACAAGGAGTTTGGAGGCAGCCATTGCTGTTTTTACCAAAGAAAGGACAATCTAAATGATTTGTTCTAGATTTTGAGGACAATCTAGATGATTTGTTGTAGATTTGGAGGATAATATAGATGATTTATTCTTGATTACAATCATTTGAATGGTACATTTTGTCTTTGAAGTTTGAACCTGGGATATGACACATGATATGCCACATGATTCATGAACATGTGAAAATTTAAGCATGTTGGATGTTTTGAACTTTCATGAATATTATATTTTTTTAAGTGTTATCTTTTATGGACTAAAAATGAGTATTATGCATTGTTTTTATATATATTTATATTTTTTATAGCATATTATACAGACATTTCCATGACGTTTCTAAACCAAGGGTTTTTGAAAATCTGTGGTTTTGTGTTTCGGACCCATTTCTGTTTCTGTTTCTGGGCAACGTAGTGGTAAATCTGTTGTTTTTCACTATGATCTTCATGATTTGCATTGAGTTATGGGATTGCCTATGATTGGGGCAGCACATAGAGCTGTGTTATGTGCAGGGTGCATGTGTTGAAAACTCTACACCAACCACAAAAGCGAGTCATAGGAAAATCTGACCTAGATACAGATACAGAAAATAAAATCTCCCTAGGATAGGTAGGGGCTGATGAATACTTGATAAATAAGATCTGCCTAGGATAAATAGTACCTTGAGAAATTGATAATTGAAAAGGGAGAGATAGAAAGGCGTACTTGATTTCTGACTCACCTGAGTTGTGATGTACATTGAAAGTGCAAAAAAGAAGAATCTGAAGCAATGCAAAAGAGCATCCAGAAAGCAAACCATGATATGAGGCAGTGACTAGATTAGGATCATACGATAGTAACAAGACTAGAAACGGAATGCTCTGATAGTTACAGTCCTCTTGAAAGCGGTTAACCTGTTCCAATAAAGGCTATGCAGGTATGACTGATCCAAAGCTTCCTGGAACCCTTTGTTAGCAGATGATGTTCAAAAACCTCCCTCCAATAAGCAGACTGATGTGTGGAGATGTCAGAATCGTTTCTCCTTTGCCTGAGCTCAAGTCCACACTAAAAAGACAAAAAAAATTAGTGTTTTGTTTGAGGTGCCTTGCTTAGTCAGTCACCATCTTGCATTTATGCAAGTTTGAAAGTTCAGCGATCAGCACTCTTGCATACCATTAAGCAAACCGTATGTATGTCTAGTTCCCACCCTTTATCGCTATGAGACACATGCTAGTAAATAAAACTATATGTTCTTTCTCTAATGCAATATCCTTCCTTTGGTACAAGTATGCAGAAACAAGCCTTTAGTCAATGGAGAGTGAAATGATTGTAGAATGATCAGTATGTGAGCTCCTTGATAAGACTTGTTTTCTTTAAAGACTTATGAACTGCTTTAGGGTACATGTATATATATATAGGCATCTTTGAATTCAAATTAGAACATATTTGCTCACAAGTCGACAATAATAAAGCAGGAAAGTCAACAATCAAGGCACAAGGAAACATGGCAAGATCTGATATTTTCACAGGGGGAACACCTACCAGCATTTACTATTTGCAATGGATTTCAGTTGATAGAAGTGTATTATTCATTGAGAACGTTCACAAAAGAATGCAGGGGACAAATGAAATAGTGGGGAAGAGGACACCACCTTAATCAGAGCTCTCAAAGGTATCACTGATAGCATGAATTTAGTGAGGAAGAAAACTGATGAGAAAGGTCTGCAAATCACTTTCCTTGAAATCTGTGATGCTCATACGCTCAAATGCTTTTAATACCAAAAAGAATGTCACCAGCAATAGAATGAGTGTTTACTCTCGTTTGTTGATAATTTTAAATATCATCTGCGGAGGGTAGAAGCTATTGAACACTTCCTCACCACTAATTTTGCTAAGGGAAGGCTTGTAGAACATCTTAAGCAGCAAATGTGCCCAGCAACCTGCGCCAAAAAGGCAAGCCACTCAGCCTGAGATCTCTGTTGATGCAATTATTAGAGGGGCAGTATGGAACTATCACATTAACAAGTGCCAGGCTTGTTCTCCCACCCCAATGTGGCAACCATGATACCTGGGCCAGGATGCAGTGGAAGATGAAGCGCTGATCCAGCATTCAAAGGTTATCCTCACCCCAAGGATGGGGCTGATTAATGGTTTTTTTATGGTGTACTTTTTAACATCCAATGTCATAGTTTTGTAAATCCTCAAAGAGGGATCTAACTTTCCAGAAGGGTTAGAAAAAACTACCAATGATGATAATACTTGTCAATACAAGTAAAGTTGATGCCATTTGATTAGTGCCGTAAAAATTTAGCCTTGGTTTAGTTTTTGTCGAGTCTTTTTGTATGTTGAGGATCTGTTAGTCAATTGATCTATGCTGGAATGTAATGAATTTTTTATCATCAGAAGAAATGCCAGCGCCCTTGCATCCAGTCCAGACCAAGGCCAGGGCAAGTGTAAATATTTCCTTCCACTTTTAATGAAAATATTCAGATTTTATTAAAAATGACAAATTGGCGGTCACCTTCAATTGACATACCCTTATAGCCTACTCTATATGAACATCTTGTGTTAATTATTGAAATTTGAGAGAGCATCCTTACATCCAGCCTAAATCAAGGCTAGGGCAAGTGTAAATATTTCCTTCCACTTTTAATATTTTTTTTCAATTTTTATTAAAAAAAAAAATGGGTGTCTGCCTTCAAATTGACATACCCATGTAGCCTTCCAGTTGACATACCCATGTAGCCTTCAACTGACATACCTATGTAGCCTACTCTATGTGAACATTTTGTGTTAATTTTTGAAATTTGAGAGAGCTCTCTTTGAGCTTTCCAAGGATTGGATTGTCTATGTTCACTGGATATTTTTTACGTACTAATTTTCATGATGAAGATGTTTCCTTTCCAAGAAATTCCGTGTCTTGTGCCATGTATGTTTTGCATATAATTTTAACTTTTCATTGATTACCAAACAAAATAGACGTTCCTTGTTGATTTGCCCCCACATTGTGTTCTTTACTGTATTGATGATGTTGATAGCAAAGGGCTAGATATGTGCCAATATTCAGCCATCTGGCACACATTAATAAAGATAAGAAACCATTTAGCACCAAAAACTATGAAAATTTGAAGCTTACCTAATTCTGAATCTTGTATAACTTATAATTTAAACACATATTTTTGATTATGGAGATGGATATTCAAATATTTTTTTCTTTATTTACGATGGACAGAGAAATCATTTTATGAGGCTATTTTCTTTCCAGGGCAACTTCATCTAGGTTACATTGTTATTGAAAATTTGTTTACCCAAAGTATACTCTTCTTACGTTTATGTGAACACTTTTGCCTTTCTGGTATACAGGGAATGTTTATACCGGCTCTAAAAGGCCAGGCAAGTGATGAGCAGCAGCAGGAGTGGCTACCTCTTGCATATAAAATGCAAATAATTGGTTGTTATGCACAAACAGAACTTGGCCATGGTTCAAATGTTCAAGGGCTTGAGACATCTGCAACATTTGATCCAACCTCTGATGAATTTGTCTTAAATAGCCCTACGCTGACTTCAAGTAAGGTTAGTATAAATTAAAAACCTTTGTTACACTCTTTTTTGTTTTATTTTGGTTTAGGACAGTGTTTTTGACTTTTTCATCAAATTGCATTCTTTTCATTTTTAAGACTGATACCTTTGGTCACTGGTATCTCACTGAAGGGAAATGGATGGATTTTTCACTAGTGGCAGCTTTTTGCTTCTCCAGTGTCTCTTGATTGGGTCCATGGAAAGGATGGGCACTCAAAATTCCTTAGCATCTCTCAACTTCTCTCCAATCGCTTACTCACCTCTGCTTTAATGTGGCTTTTCTGAACCTGTAAACTAGTCTCATGCATATGGTCCTGTTCCAGTGCACTCTATTGAGAGTTTTTCTACAGCCCAATTGGTAGCTTTATGACATGTCCTTTGAGGACCTCTACCCCAGTATTATGTGCTTGCTCATCATTCAGAGACTTTATACTCTCCTGTACTTGGCCTCTTTCCCTTCTACCATGTATCATCTACTAGGTCTGTGCTCGTTTTATTGAACTTGAGATGGGTCACTGCTACTGACAAAAAGATTGCCATATGCTGTAATCTCTGTTACCTGTGCTGGATACAAGTGCGCAAAGAAGTTAATCTGTATAAAATCAATCAAAATATAATGTCATTGTTTATTCTTAAAATGAATTTTATGCATGTCAGAATCTTCCTGACACATCTTATAAATGGACAATAATTCTTCTTAACCGATTCGACAGCCTACTAAACATTTTTGTTCCTTTCTTTGTTAACACATTTGTGCATCTATACATATTCTTTGTAAACTCTCCAAGCTACATAGTACATAGCGTTGCATTTATTTGCTAATATTGGTGGTAAGATAAAATAATTTTAACTTCTATTAATGAAATTGACCTTGAGGTGTAGTTTGTATCAATATGAAATTATTAGAAGCTAAGCATTCCCACAACCCCATTGAAAATTAGCTGTGAACATCTTTTCTGTAAATAAATAGTTTTGGTCCTTCATTTGTCTAACTTTTAGGTGGAAATTTATGTGAATTTCTTTGCCTATTGTTTTATGTGTGAAAAGTGGTGGCCGGGAGGCTTGGGAAAAGTATCAACGCATGCAATTGTATATGCCCGCCTCATAACAGATGGTCATGACTATGGAGTGCATGGTAAATTTATCTTGACAGTTTCAAATGTAGTTTCCTTTTGGATTTATCAGCATATTTTGTATGATTGATGTTTTATTGTCCATAGAAACTTTCTAAAGTCTGTGTAAGTTGGCAGAAGCAGAAAAAGCTACTTTGATTGGGATTATTGAGAAAATCTGTCTGCTATGTCCTTGATTACTCAGCTTTTCTTGTTCAAATACGGAGTCTGGAAGATCATCAACCACTGCTAGGAGTTACTGTTGCTGATATTGGTATGAAGTTTGGGAACGGTGCATACAATACCATGGACAATGGTCTCCTGCAATTTGATCATGTCCGAATACCTCGTAAACAGATGTTGATGAGGTATGCATGATCTTTCATAATTTTTTTAGCTGTTTCTCGTATTATTCACACAATTATGAGGAGTCATAGTAAGGCGACATCACACAAATCTGTTTATGGAATGCAGAATATAGGCACTAAAACTATAAGATTACTTCATGAATGAGTTTTTCTCTCTCCTCTACTTCCAAAGAAGACCTTAGAAACATGCAGGTCGTCATAATTTTACTTCTAATTAGTCCAGAGCAGCTTGGGCTTGCTAAAGGCTAAATAGGGTATAGTCCCACCTATAAGGTAATATCATAGCAGTGAGACTTGGACTTCGCACAGACTCGGTAGGCTGATCTTTGACTCGGTCTTGGATTCAGCCAAAAAACTCAGCAAAACTTGATCATTTAAAAAAAAAAAATATACGATAACTTTTAGGTGAAA
Organism: Torreya grandis; assembly: GCA_037957365.1. Classification (NCBI taxonomy): domain Eukaryota; kingdom Viridiplantae; phylum Streptophyta; class Pinopsida; order Cupressales; family Taxaceae; genus Torreya; species Torreya grandis. Next base: position 2,450,947 of record JARHVA010000668.1, read on the forward strand.
ATTGTTTTTATATATATTCCACATCTAAAAAGCTGAAAGGCATACAAAACTAATTTAATTACATCCTAGTTGGGTAGCACACATACATATACATTGTTTGCAATGAAACGACATAAACAAGAACAACAAGTACAGAATAATAAATGCATAACATACCATAACACAGAAGAGTATACGAGTAATAGCAGCTTTGTATTCCTAGTAGGTGGTGGTCAATACAAATGTGTGCAGTACAAGGAGGACCTTATACAAGCGGCCCTACCCTGACACACATCATTCAATTTATATGAGAAGAAGACCCAATGGTTGTCAGATAAACACAGTTGTCAACAACCAAACATACTAACTAGAGTCATTATAAACTACCTAAAGCTGACAATCCAATCACTAATCACATGACAATATTGGCTTCTAAATTTCTGTAATTAATTAGATGGTGAAACCCATGACAATACTAATATGACAAGCTACATTATCCCCCATTAAAACAAGTCGGAGTCCCTTCCGACAACCCATATACAACACAATAAAAATAAGGTTGAAGAGGAAAACAAAATTCAAAAAGTTTGAATCTTTGAACAAGTGCTGAAGTCTGAATTTGTGCACACAAAAATGATTGCCTGAAGGTGGATGCTGAGCGTCAGGCAACTGGGCTTTGGGAGGCTACAGTTCGCGTGCCTGGGCTTCGGTTGGCTTGGTTTTGGGTGATGCAATACCAGGTTGTCGGATAAACCATAGTTGGCTCTATGAACTTCATGCTGGGTACACTGTCAAATTGGTGGGCCAACTTATCATCAAACTGTGCATCCCTGATGTGGTATTCTTTGAACTCTGGAGGGTAAGCTGGCTGTGGTGTTCACAGTTCAGAAGGAATTGGCATCACTGACATCTGCTTATGGTCATCTTGCTGCAAGCCTTGACCTTCTACAATTTCCATAATCTCGATGCAATGGCCATCAGGCTGGAACACTCCATATGTTGGATTAACTATATACTACCTCATATTAGGTGAATAATACTGTTGTATCAGGTGAATAATTCTATTATGAGTAGGTTTGTTGGGTTGTTACAAACCCACCCGCAGAATAGAACTAGTTAGTATTTTTATAGTTTTAGGGTAGTGATAATGTCCTAAAAGTTCTAATGAAAAACTAAGCTTGTGAATTATTGAAGAGCCCAGATTTGGTATCAGAGCAGGGAGTAGATCTGGGAATGTTTGGTAGGAGGGAAAAAAAAAGAAAAGAGGAGCCTCAATGCACTCCAAAAAATTTTTTTTTCTCTCTCATGCAAGCTTCATAGCGGCAAAAATTTTCAGTCGCTGTGAAGATTTTGTCCATTGAATTGGTTCCATAAGAGAGCATTAACTGTATAAAAATTGTTTTGCAAGGAAGCTGTTTCTTTTAGTTGCTGCCTGTTATACTGCAGGAAGAGGGGATAACATCTGGAGAGCTGTTCCTCAGATTGGCTTATCTAAGAGGATATAATTCTGCAAAATAGAATGCAACCGTTATTGAATGCAAGCACAACATTTTCATCACAATTGGCATTTACAAAGCACACTTAAAGAGAGGTATTTATGTTGTATGAGGAAGAAATAGCACCCATACACCAGAAAAGAAAGAGTGTAGCTCATTTATATTTTATATGCTGCTGCTGTATTTTATATGCTATTGCCATATCATCTAGACAAAGACGCCCTCTCACAAAGTGCAAGCATAAGTCTTTTTTTATAAAGCTACTTTCAAGTTTCAGTGCAGGTTTGGAACACACTTTTCAGATTTATTGAATCAGAGTGAAGGCTTGAAAGGCCACACAGCCAAGCGTGTTAATAGAATTGGATTGCAGCCAACACACTTACCGAAGTGCAGCCCACTAGTTTGTGTAAAGAAAGTGCAGCCCACAACAAACGTGCAGCCCAGAAGCGTGAAGCGTGACAGCCAGCATGAGCCACCCATGGTAGATCTGCAGAAGCGCCCATGGATTGTGTTACATGTGCCTATGTGAGAGACTAAGGCAGCCTGGAAGTGCCAAGAAACACAACTCACAAAGAGATCAAAGAGGTGCTTCCCAAAGCACATCCATTAGGCAAAGAGTGCAAACACAAAGGGAAAATATTTATTTGCATAATATTTTCTTTTATAAAGTCTGCGTGCATAAAATCTAGGGTACAATTTTTTAATTAAATTTTGATAAAATAAGTTTAAATTTAATTATAATTTTTGAAACTTTATAGTTTAAATTTCTTTAATTTCCTAGAAGAGCGCGACTCAAATTAATTGCATAGCTCACAAACTGTATAGACCCAGAGGCTAAAAATTTGCCCAGAGGTCTGTAATAGGCAATTGACAAAAGTTGTGAATTTGTTTTGAGATTTCAATTGCCAATCTTCCATATTTAATTGTTTTTCAGCTATTTGTTCATTGTAACCATGATGGCCGCAAGTGTGCTGAATTGTTTTTCTCAGATTCTCAACATCTGTAAGGACCCACTTACACAAAAAGTCTGAATTCTGGAAAATTACTTATTAAATTGCTGAGTTTAAACGAACTTGCACTTTGTCAAGCTAAATGAAATTTATTATGTAAAAAAAAACTCAGTTCTGGGCAAAATACAGCAGTTTCTTTAATCCAAACAATTATTAAATGAAATTACAGCAGTCTGATTTAGTTCAAGCGATGGATGTATGAGTTCTGAACAAATCCTAACTTGTGGGTTTTGAAAGAGACCATAATACTGCAATCTTTGTGAAGAACCCTAAGAGATTTGGTTCAAAAGTTGTACGGCTGCCCTTGGACAGTGCTGCAGTGCTGCATGCAAGTGGAATTTCCCTCTTTGACTGTTGGGTGACTTGCTGAAGCTGGTGTTGGGGTTTCATATGATTATAAGGGTTCCTTTCCAGCTGCTGAATGTACCTTCCTGTTGCTGCTTTGTAGTACTGCTGTGTTTCAGGGGGTAAGATTGTTGTAGGAGCACTGCAGGCTGAGTTTTTTTCCACCAAACCCTTGCAACCTGCTAAGATGAGTAAAATCCACTTCCAGCTGAAGGTACAGTCTCATGCAGTGGTTGTACGATCTGCTGTACAGTCCGTACATTTCAGGAAACCCCTAAAATCTGCCTGCTAACTTTGGTGGCTGGGGTTTAGAGAGGGTGGTGCTGAGCCCTAAGCTGGTCTGTTGCAAAAACACCCCAAAACTGACCTCCTTGAATCTGAAAGCACAAACATGATCCCTGTGCGGAATCACCCTCTGGGTGTGAGGGTTTTTGTCCTCAACCCTATTCCACTTGAGGGTTTTCGTCCTCGGGTGGTGGTGGTTGAACAAGGGCTGCTCAAGCTCTCCATTAGACTCTGAAAAGTGATTGATCATAATGCCCGTCCTTTTCCATCTTTTCACCTTTTTAAATAATTACCTTTCCTCTTGAAACCCTAAAAGCAATTAAAAATTACTTTTAATTTTATTATCCCCATTTTCTCTAAAAATAATTAATAATTACTTTTCTTTTTTTTTATTTTCCCTTTTGACTTGATAATTAACGCACCTTTTGTCCCCACCTAATTAATAATATGGTTAAGATGTCCCCTTTTAAAGTTATAACATTTAAGTGATGTTGGGAAACAACTTAAGTCAATATTATTAAATTATTTCCTTTTCTCTTTCCCCTCTTTAGGCTATGGGAAATAAAATAGGCTTAGGGGTCTGCGCTACGCTTAGTTCAAAAAACGGGACATTACAACGTCTTTGTGGAAATAATGTTGGGAATAAACTTGCGACACAATAAACAAACATAGATGAAGGTTTTGCTAATGCGAATCTAACACATGTAGAGAAGATAAGATAAGATAAATATATTAATGTCCGACAAATGACCACAAAAGTAGGTCAAAGGGACTACAGAGTACAAAAGGTGACAAGCACATGCACATACACGAGAGAATTTTCACTTGGGAAAACCCTTTTGGGTAAAAAAAACTCCACACAACAACCTACTTGAATTATAAGATAAACTAGATGTCTTACAATATTATGATCAAGTTGCAAGGTTTTATAATCTTGATACAATGCTTTACTGTATATTTGAATGCACACACTTAACTGTGTATATTCTACATTCAACAACCTCTGTTACTCATATCCTATGTAACTATATTTCTGCTCTCTATTCTCTACTTCCTTAGTAGAACAGTGTCTTATAATAGACACTTCACTTGCAGCTTCCGCATTGCAGAAGAATTTGCATGCACCAACTACTGCGCCAAGTGAACAATGAGTAATTTTACATAACAAGGTTTGTGCTAGAGCACCACCAGAGCATTGCTTACACCTTTTATATCTCACAAATACAGCTAGACAAGTGTTTGGAATGCCTTATGATATCCTTTCATTGCCTTTCATGTTGAATAGCTCCTTGCAACACCTTATTGCAACTCAACTACTGAGTACAATTTCACAATCTCCTAGAGTGCATTAAAACTTATCAGAGTGCTTTGTGTAGTTTTTTCATTATCCTTGCGAGTTGACAACCTTGCGCAATCGCCAAAGACAATTTCCACGCAAGACTGCGCAATCATCCCAACTTGCGCAATCAATCTTTGCAACATACTGCACAATCAAGTACTTGCGCAACACCAAACATGTGCACAATTACTGTTGCATAGATACATGCAAAGTTGAGACATTTCCCTACAATCTCCCACTTGTTGAACACTTTGTGTAAGGGAGCACGTATCCATCATTTAACAATGTCAGACAATCATGCCCATCTCCTTCTTGCACCAAGATAGCTTCTTAGCTCTCAGTGTTTTAGTCAATGAATCTGCAATGCTTTCCTTTGTGTCCTCCTCCAGAGATATCTATTTTTTCCACCATTTTCCTCACAAAATGATATCACACATTAATGTGCTTTGTTCAAGAATAATATTAGGGTTCTTTGTCAAACAAATCGCATTTTGACTATTACAACTTATCTTTATTGGTTCCTACTTGATCCCAATATTAGAACACAACCTTTGAAGCCACACCGCTTCTTTGCTTGCTTGAGTAGCTGTGATGTATTCAACGTAGGTTGGTAGATTTGGCCACATTGCCTTGGCGTTTGCCCATCCAACTTGCTGCTCCACCAAACAAGCTGAAGACATAAGCATTGGTAGACCTACAACAATCAAGATCACCAACGCAATTCGAATCCACAAATCCCAGTAGACTCAAAGTTCTACTTCCGCTAGATATACCTTGATAGCAGATAGCATGATCAGACGTTCCTCGCAGAATTTTTAAGATCCCCTTCACCGTTGCCCAATGCTCCTTTCCTGGATTGGACATGAATTTGTTGACTATTCCAACTACTTGTACAATGTTAGGTCTTGTACAAACCATTGCGTGCATTAGGCTTCGCATCGCACTTGCATACGTAACCTGAATAATGTCCAACTCCTTCCGTGTCTCTGGACATTACACAGTTGATAGCTTCTGACCAACTAGGAAAGGGGTGTGCACTGGTTTGCTGGCTTGCATCCTTAACCTTTCCGAAATTGTCTCAATGTACTTCCTCTGGTTAAGCCAGAGTTTCTTGTTTGCATGATACCTTTTGATTTCCATGCCTAAGATGAGCCTTGCAGCATTGAGATCTTTCATGTGGAATTATGTAGACAATTGAGACTTCCCCTGCTTGATCATCCCCATGTCATATCCGATCAATAGCATGTCATCCACATGGGGGACTATGATGATAAAGTGATCACCCTCTTCTTTGTATTAGACACAAGGATCAACATTGTTGCACACATGCCCAAGACCAACCGCATAATTGTTGAACTTATGATTCCACATTTTGGGTGATTACTTCAAGCCATACAAGGACTTCTTTTGTTTACAGACCAAGTCCTCTCTCCCCTTTTCCTTGAAGGTGACAGGTTGCATCATGTAGATTTCTTCTTCAAGCTCTCCATGTAGGAACGTTGTCTTCACATCCATCTGCTCTATCTCCAGATCGAACGCAACAACAATATCGAAAAGAAACCTAATTGGAGTCAGTTTTGCAAATGGAGAAAAGGATTCAACGAAGTCAAATCCCTCGAACTGAGAGAATCCTTTTGCCCCAAACGAGCTTTACACCTCTCCATCTTTCCTTGCACATTCTGCTTCCTTTTGAAAACCCACTTGCAACCTACAAGTTTTTGTCAAGGAAGTAGTTTAACCATATCCCTAGTCACATTCTTGTTGAGAGACTCCATCTCCTCTTTCATACCCTTCTTCCAAGACTTGCTCTTTGTGCAACCCAAAGCTTCCTTCACTGTCTTGGTTCATCGCTACTAGTCACTAAAAAATGGTATGCTGAATGAAAGTCCGGTGGGCTTTACCTTTCAAGCATTTTTACGTACCCGTTCTAATCTCCTCAGAGTAGTAGTTGGCTTCTCCTCTTCTTGTGACTCTTGTGACTTGTTGTCTGTCGCATTATACTCAGACACCGACTCTTTAGATTTTACATCAACCCATATATTTTTTGTTTCTTCCTTTGATTGCTTCTTTGGTTAATCATGTGCAAGAACTTTGCGCACCTCCCTAAAGACTACATTCCCACTATAGACTGCCTTCGTTGCGGGATTCCACAACTTGTACTCATTGATGCAACCCTCATACCCAATGAAGACGTTTTTTATAGAATTAGAGTCAAGCTTTGACCTCTTTTCCTTTGGGATATGAGAGCATGCTTCGCAACAAAAAATGCACAGATGTTTCAAGCATGGCTTTTTACCAATCCATGCTTCTTGTGGAGTCTAGTCAACCAACACTAATGTTGGGAATCAATTGACTACATAACAAGCAGTAGTTACTACTTCAGCCCAAAATTTCTTCTCCAAATGGGCACCACTCAACATACTTTGGCTTTGCCCATCAACACCTTGTTCATCCACTCCATAACTCTATTATATCAGTGTATGGAGTCGTCTTTTATCTTTGAATATTACTCTGCTTGTAGAATTCATTGCACTTTTTGGAGCAATGTTCAACCCCTGTTGTTCGTGTGTAACACGCTGATCCTCTTCCCCATATGGATCTCCACAAGGGCTTTGAACTCCTTGAATTTCTTGACAACATCGGATTTCTTCAAAATGAAGTATTTCCGGGGCTTGCAAGTTTAGTCATCTATGAATGTCACATAGAAGACAGTTTGCTTAGTGATGGGATGCCCATTAGTCCAAACACAACATTGTGAATCACTTGCAAGATTTCTCTTGCCCTTGCAACACCTTTGGGGAACTTTACCTGATTTTGCTTGCCGTAGACACAATGTTTGCTGAAGTCAAAATCCAAAGTAGAGTATTCCATCCCTTTTGCCATATCCTTAGTTTGCAGCATGCACAAACCTTTCTCATCAATATGGCCTAGCCTTTGATGCTTGAGCATTGTCTCCTCCACCAGAGGTAATGTGCACGTTCTTGCTTCAGCCTTGGGCACATGAACAACAAAGCTGTTACATGCATTGCTCACTGTAGTTGCATCAAGACTAAACAGGGTACTTGTGCACACGCTCCTTGCTAGTACCATGGCTCTACCCACCATTTTGCACCCATCTTTGCTAAATGAGACTTGGACACCAACATCATTCATCTTGCTCACATAGATCAAATTCCTCGCAAGGCCAGGAATGTGCAAACCCCCAGGGATAGTCTTGATCCTCCCACCTCTAAATCTTAGCTTCATTTTTCCTTTTCTTATGATTCAATAGGTTAAGTTGTCTCCTAGAAAGACATCACCATTGTAAAATTCTTCATATTCACAGAACTCCTTTGTAGGAGTCGTATGATAGTATGCTTTAGAGTTGATTAGCCATACATATTTGCATGAATGCAAGCTTGAGGCTGTGACATATTCATCTCCATCTTCAGGGGTTTTCCCTTATTCATCTTCGTACTTGAGGATTGTGTAGTATTTGGTGGTTTTCCCTTCTCCACCTTTGCTTTATATTCCTTGATGAAATGCCTTGTCTTGTTGCAATTCCAACATTTCTTCAAGGATCTCTTTGTAGTCTTTGATCTACCCTTAGACTTCGAGTGCTTCTCCCCAGTCTTTTGTTTGCCTCGTTCTTGCTAGTGGTCTCGCATGGTTAGGGCGTTGTTAGTCTGATAACTTTCCATATACTTGCGACTCATCTCCTCTAATAACAGAGCTGCCACTACATATTTTGACTTCGTACTAGTGATAGCCATCGCCAAATTATCCCACGAGTCGGGCAAAGAGCACAACAATGTGATACACGTTTCTTCATCATCTATTTGCACGTCCATGAATGACAACGGACTGACCACAGTGTTAAAGGTGTTTAAGTGATCTGCAACCGAGTCACCATCATTCATTGGTAGTGAGTACAACTTCTTTCAGAGGAAAAGTTTGTTTACCAATGATTTGGCTTGGTACATTGTGCACAACTTGTCCCACAAAATCTTCATAACCATTATAGCCAATACATTCAATAAAACCAAATATGACATAGTCTGATAAAGCTTCGTGCTTTCCTATCAACTTTTCCGCACTCTTTCGGTTTCATTCCAGTGGGTGCAATGTTCGCTATGGCAATCCACTGCTCTCTATCCATTAAGAGATATTTCGTCTTGAGTTTCCACAATTCAAGGTTCTAACCGCTGAATTATTCAATTTCCACTTTGGTCCTTCTAGTCATCTCGCTCCCACAAAACTCCCAATACAAGGAAGTCATTTATCGCAAGCTATTCGAACTTTTACAAAGCTTACAACCAAGCTCTGATGCCAAAATGTTGGGAATAAACTTGTGACACGATAAACAAACACAAAGGAGAGTTCTACTAATGTGAATCTAACAAAGGTAGGGAGAAGATGACAAGCACATGCACAAACACAAGAATTTTCACTTGGGAAAACCCTTTCGGGTAAAAATCTAGTAGAACAATCTACTTTAATAATAACATAAATTGAACGACTTAAAATGCTATGATCAAGTTGCAAGGTTCTGTAACCATTTTACAATGCTTTACTGTATATTGAATCCACACACTTAATTGTGTGCATTCTACATTCAACAACCTTTGTTACACATATCCTATGTAACTATATTTTGGTCTCTATTCTCTACTTTCCTTCGCATAATAGTTTCGTATATAGATGCTTCACTTCCAACTTCTGCATTGTAGAAGAATTTGCATGCACCAACTACTGCGCCAAGTGAATGTGTAATGCTCCATAATAGGTCTGTGTCGAAGGGCCACCAGAACGTTGCTAAAACTTTTTCCAATTGATAGGTACAATTAGACAAGTGTTTAAAACACCTTCAGACAACCTTTCATTCTCTTCATGTTGCACAACTCCTTGCAACACCTTATTGTAACTCAACCTTTGAGCACCACTTCACAATCTCCCAGAGTGCACTAAAACTTATTAGAGTGCCCTGCACAGCTTTTCCATTATCCTCACACGCTGACAACCTTGTGCAACCGCCAAAGGCAGTCTCCACGCAAGATTGTGCAACCATCCTAACTTCTGCAACCAACTTGTGCAACATCATGCGCAACCAAGTACTTGCGCAAAACACCTTGCACAACACCAAATGTGCGTGCAATTCCTATTGGGCAGATACATGCAAAGTTGAGATGTTTCCCAACAAATAACTATTCCGCATGGAAGACGAAGATCAAAACTTACTTTGAGTTTGAAGACTTGTGGCTTGTTGTTGAGGCCAATTTCACTAGTCCTGCAACCAATGAGCATAAACAATGGAAATTTGACAAAGCAAATTAGAAGGCAAAGCTGATAATAATGTTCGGTGTTTCAGATGAGCTCCATCATCATAGCCTAGAATCGACTATCGCCAAAGTCGCATGAGATAAGTTATAAGCACCGTGTATGAGGCAAAGAATAAAAACTAGATTTTGCACCTAAAAAGTTAGATGTGTTGCTTCAAAATGAAGATTGGAGAAAAAATTGAAGCTTTTCACTCTAGGTTGCTGACTTGCAAGCCTTGGTACAAGCGTTAGGTGAAAAGGTGACGGATGTGTCGCACACCCCCTGTCCAAAGAATACAACCATCCACATATAAGGTTTTTGTGACATCTTTGAATATTGCCAATCAAAAACCCAACTCCTTGGAGTAGTTGGTCAACATGCTACAACAGGGAGAATCTATGCATGATGAAGAAGATACCGAGGAAGATCATACCCTTGTTATACGTCAAAAATGGCAAGAAGCCTATGAGTCCTACATATCGCCCTCCCAGGGAACAACAATACAAGAACCATTCACGTTCTCGAAAGACTTGTCTTATATGTGGGAAAGAATGGGCATGACCTCAAAGATTGCTTGTACAATGCATTTACAAATGGTTCATCCAACAACAAGAAGTTGCCAATGCAACAATCACCATAAGGAGCGAAAAGGCATCATGATGGAAGATGCCTTCCACACAACATCAACATGAAAATATTGTCAAATATGACAGTCCTCCAGATGAAGATTTTGTCTATGCCACAAACTCTTGAGGAGAGCCCTCATCAGGTTTTCGTCTGGTTTGTGGACTCGGGAGCTATGTGACATGATTGGATGGAAAGATTGGTTCAGCAATCTAAGTTATACTTCTTTTCATGGCCAGGTTTCTCGTGGTGATGATACATCACACATTGTCCAACATTTAGGTGATGTATTTTTGCCTCTTGGCAAACATTCATGTAAAATTATAAAAATTCTTTATGTTCCATGTTTAACAAAGAACTTACTATCTATTTGTCGATTGCTAGATTGCAACGTTCAGGTGGAGTTTGAATGTAAAGATATTGAAAAGATGTCTCTCATTCAAGACAAATCCAGAAGCTCATTGATTGTTGCATGTGCTTCTAGAGTCGACAACATGTTTTAGCTTGATGTTGTCCACAATGACAGTCAAGCTTTGGCAGCCAAGGTACACGATTTTACAAATTTCTGGCATCAAAGACATGGCCATCTCAGCATTGGCTTCTTGCTTGCACTTAGTAGACATAATATGGTGGTAGGCATCTCCTCACCGAAGAAGACGATTGCTCTATGTTGTAGTTGTTTAGTTGGAAAACAACATTGAGCTCCATTTGGTTCGAGTACTTTTCTGGAAATTGGCCCTTTAGATCTAGTGAACTCCAATATATGCAGACACTTTACTCTTAGTGTAAGTGGATTCAAGTGTTCTCAACTTTTTGTGGATGACCACACACGAAAGATGTGGGTGTATTGTTTGAGGACCAAAGATTAGGGCTTTGAAATCTTTGAAGAGTTCAAAGCTCTAATGGAGTGACAATCTGGTCGTTGCATACATGTCTCTGCTTAGATCAATTGTGGGAATGTACTAGTAATGAGTTCTTTGCATTTGTTAAGCAACATGTCATTCGGAGACGGTTGAGTGCTCCTTACATGCTGCAACAAAATGGTGTAGTTGGGAGATGAAACCGTACTTTTGTTGAATGATGTGGTGCATGTTGAATGATGCTCCCTTGGAATGTCCATATTTAACAGAAGCAATTCTTACATGCGTTTACTTGTTGAATCGCGCACCCACAAAATCTCTCAATGGAATCACTCTAGAAGGAGGACAATCAAGGAATAAGCCTTCTATTTCCCATCATTGTGTTTTTGTTTGTAGAGCATATATCCATATTCCAAAGAAGAGGAGGAAAAAGTTGGATAAAAATTCCTTGAAATGTATTTTTATCAGATACGAGTCGAAGGCTTGCTAACTCATGGATCTTGACACTAGGATTGTATGTTAGCTGAGATGTATTCAATGAGAAGGGTGAGTTGGACTCATATTCTACACCATCACCTCATCCATGCATTGCTTCTATGATCCCTTTTGATGATGATGAAGGTGGTGATGATGATGATGGTAGTAACGACGACAATGATGGCGATGATGGTCAGCCAGTCCTTCAGCTCCAGAATCTACGAGTACTACACAGTGGATTCCCAAGTGGTATACCAACACTATATGAGACACAAAGTTGGATGAAGTTCTACACACTTCATCTTCAGGGCCTAGAACTCGCAACATGGCTCATAATGAGGTTTACTTAGCCCTCATGAGAACAATTGTGGTCTCTTTTGAGCCCTCACCAGTTAGAGAAGAAGCCCAAGAGTCACAACCTTGGAAAGATGTCATGGATGTTGAGTATCAAGCACTGATGAAGAACAATACATGGCAACTTGTTGATCTTCCAATAGGGAAGAAGCCCATCGGTTGTGTCTTTAAGACCAAGTACAAGGCAGAGAGTAGTTTGGGCAAGTACAAAGTAAGACTTGTGGCCAAGGGATATGCTCAAAAGGAAGGCATCGTCTATGAGGATACTTTTGCTCCATAGCCAAGATAAAGACTATTAGAATGGTCTTTGTGACGGCTGCGTATTTTGGTGGAAGTCTATTAATTGAACATAAAAACTGCTTTCCTAAATGGAGATCTAAAAGAAGAAAAGGTGTGCAAACTCATCAATTGTTTTTATGGTCTCAAGCAGGCTCCCAAACCTTGATATATTAAGATTGATGAGCTTCTCGTGCAAAATGGATTCAATTGGAGTCCATATGATCTGAACCTATTCCTCAAAGAGCAAGGGGGAAAGGTTGTAAATCTCATGGTGTATGTTGACGATCTAGTCATCAGTTGCAGTTCAGTGAAGATGATCAATGCATCAAAGAATGATCTTAAGTGATTGTTTGACATGACTAATCTCCGGCTTCTACACTATTGTCTTGGCTCGGAGGTATGGAAAAAAGACACTGCATCTTTGCATCTCATATCAAATATGCCAAGACTATGCTTGAGAAAATTTGGACGTTGGATTGTAAGTCCATTGCAACACCCATAAAGACAAGACTTCAGCTGTCTTGTTCTGATTTATCTCTGTTGGAAAATGCCACTCTCTATCGTCAGTTGATGGGGAGTCTCATTTACTTAACCTACATCAGCCTAAATATCAGCTATGTTTTTTGTTATCTTTCATGGTTCATGCAAGAACCAAAGTTGTGTCATTGGAAGGCAACAAAGATAGTGTGGAGATATGTTCATGGTACTATGGAACATGGCACGGAATAAAAGAATATTGATCAATTCTTCTTGATTGGCTATACAAACGCAGACCATGCAAGATCCATTGATGATGGGAAATGCACATTTGGATTTGTTTTCTTTCTTGGTTTTGGTCCGATTTCATGTGTAAGTAAGAAACGAAGCATTGTTGCTTGATCTTCCACTGAAGCAATATATCGTGCAACAAGTGTTGTCTTCTATGAAGCGATATGGTTATGTCAAATACTAATAGGATTGGGAGTGCTACAAAAACAACTGACAATCCTGTACTACGAATCAAAGTGTTCCACAACTTGTTTGTAATCCAGTGTTTTATGAGCGCATGAAACACGTTGAGGTTCAATGCCATTTCATATGCGAGCATGTTCAACAACACAATATTCAACTCCAATTCTGCCCCACCCAAGATCAGTGTGCAAATATTTTCACCAAATCACTTGCATGTGAGAAGTTTGAGGCATTTAATTCTCTCTTTTTTACTCTTAAGACTATAATTTATTAAGGGGAATGTTAGATTAATTATTATATCATATTAGGTGAATGATACTATTGTATTAGGCAAATATTTCTATAATGAGTGGGTTTGTTGGGTTGTTACAAACCCACTTGTAGAATATAATTTGTTAGTGTTTTTATAGTGTTCGGATAGTGATAACATCCTAAAAGATGGGGGCTAAAGTTAGTCATTTTCCTTGTATAAATCAGCCTGATTTCTAATGGAAAACTAAGCTCATGAACCACTGAGGAGCCCAAATCATAGTCTTCCATCTGCTAATAAATTAAATTATTGAGGGAGTTTGTCTCATCTTCAAAACACGACTATAACACCAAGACTCCGTCGTTCGGCTCCATCATACCTTGGTTCCCATCCACTAAGTGTTGTTCTTCGATGTCAAGGAGTCTGATGAGGCTGCTTCCTCATTTATTGCATGATTCTTTGCACTATGACATACTTCCAGTGGTTGTTTTCAATGGAAATTAGTTTTTTTCCAGTTATGGGCAGCTTTGGCTGCTATCAACCATCCTTGACCTGATAGTGCATCACATGCCTTATTTTTCAATGAGATGACCACAAAATTCAACATAAAGGGTTGGGTGCCAATAAATACCTTTTGTCCCATTAGGACACCCTATAACTTAATGCCATGTTGATCTGATCCTACTAGTTGGAATGTTGGAGGCCACATAGTTGGCTTCCCAAGTCTCTTCGAAGTCTCCTCTAGAAGAACATTTCTGCCAAAACCACCATCATTGATATTGTATGTCAAATTCTTGTCCATAACTCCATATGCATGACTGTCGACTGTTAGGCTAGATTCATCGTTAGGTGCATAGGATCAATCACTTGGTTCCCTGACAATGGGAGCTCTACCATGGTTTCATTCTCTTGCTTTTTGCACTCCACATTACCTGATACTATATTGTTTGACGTTAGGTGTGCCGTTATATGCTCCATGTTCAAGCCATTGTCTTGTATGGTAGTAGTTATAACATATTTGATTTCTTGAATGCTTTGCAATAAGTAAGCTATCTTTAAAGGTACAGTGGTTTGCAACACTTGTCTAGCAATGACTTTGTCAAAATCGAGTCTACTTGTTACTATACTTTGTATGTTCATGCGATTGACGTTCTTTGATTGTTTCCCTCTTAAATTACTCTTCCTTTCGTCAATGTTTCATTCTCCGTACATGGGTTAGGTTAATTAGATTTCATCATTTGTGCCCAAGTAATTTCCATAAGCTCCTTGCTCTTGGATATGTCAATCGTATTGTTATTGGCCTGCTTTGGAAAATTTCTATCATTATGGTCCTAGGACCCACACCATCGACAAAAAAGTCTAGTGTTATTTTGATCAGGGAATCTCTTGCAAAATGCCCCCACTCATTGCAAACCCGACTTTGTACAAGTCACCATCCTCGGAAGTTGTTGAAACGACCCCATTTTTTTTTGAGCGTCCTTTCTTTTAGAGTTCATAGCAGAAAAATGAAATGTTTTATAATCTAAAACTTGGTTTGAGTAACCTATTACCGTGTTTATGTGTATGAAAACCTTAGTCAGGGTAATCATCCTTAGAAGATTCTACGGGGAAGATTATTGCCCTAGGGATATCTTCATGCAATTCAGGGTGTATCAATATGCAATCCATATCAATATATCCGGGATTGTATGGTAGCAGATACCTTCCCAATAGGACCACCTAGGTGTTTTTATCCTAAGTGTTCGACATCCGTGAAACCCGGTATAGGCTAGGATAGTCAACTTGTTCTTCTTTGAGCTTGGGCTGGGTAAGTTAATCACTTAGGTTATCAATGTTATTCAAACAGGGATCTAACAAATTCAAGTAATGGTTATATTTTGATTTTAGAATTTGGACTACGCTTATACACTCTTAAGATGAAATTAAACGTTCATGAACTTGATAAATGTGAAGGATCTAAATGGTACTACCCCTGATTTTTAGATCATTGTACCATGATCTATGGTTACGGGGTGATCGTTCCTCATACCTTCACTTGTAAAATAATTGCCGTTTTTAACTGATTATTTTGTATTTCTTGTCCAGACAATGTTGTTTGTAAGTAGATTTGATATTCTTAATTCGTAGTGGCATAATGCTCTCTCTAGACCATCTTGCAAATAGCCTTCTAAAGATTCATATTTCTCTAGAATTATTTACGCGTCACTTGGTCATAATCGTAAGATTAACAGTTTAAACCACTTCAATTAAAAACTTAAATTCATAATACATAAACTTCTGAAATATGTTCCTTTAGGGACTTTAACATTGTACTTTAACAATTGTTGTCATGTCATAAACAAATTATTAACAGGTCTATTTAATCAGCTTAAGCATGATTTATTGCGTGCATTAGCTTACTGAAATATGTATTTAATGAAGACAACTTTTCGTCATTGTATCACACTATGTACTTAATCTTAATATGCCTTAATTGTGAATGAAAAGAGTATGGACTAAAGTTGGAACAACAACTATTACTAGCTTAATTAAGTTCAAATGAGGGTTTTAGATGACCTCCTACAATGAATTACAGTTAATAAAATTAACCAAGTTACTATTGAAAGAGTAATGACACACTGAAGTCATTGTGACCAAAGAAGAGCAATATTTGTTTGTAACTATTTTGTTTCAGATCTATTAATAGTTAAGAAGTTTTAGACAAGTTCCTTTTGCTGAAAATGAAATATAGCTAGATCCATTAAGTAAAGTTAAGGCCCGATATCAATTCAAATTGGCCTTGTTTCAAGTGCTAAACCTTTAATCATAAGGCTGAAATTGAAACATAACCAGTAAGCAATAACTCTTTTCTAAACCACTTACTCATTCATTGCCTTTGGCAATAGAATGCTTTCAAGTTTATGTCATTTATGTAAATAAAGGATCAGTTGTCTAAATGAAATATGCAAGCCAAGTATGATGGCAAAATAACTTGTTCAAGAATCTGAATAACCATTTGAAGTTGAAATTAAATTCGATATTATCTTTAAAGCAAATGCCCCTGTAGGTAAATGTCTAAAATCAAAAAGTAAGCTGAACAATTTAATTGCAGCCATATAATTGATAATGATAAGTGGTTGCATCATGGTAATGTAGCGTGATGTCAATTAAAGACTAATTAAGCAAAAGTGCTTTTAGCAAAGTACCGATTTTTACTTGCTTAGAAATCTTAATTGATCATGTAACTGCAACATAAAGTAGATACATCTATTTAAATCACTTCTAAGAGTCAAGCTCTTATATAATAGAAATGATGCAAGCTGAAATTCGTTCAGGTTCAGCATTTATAAAACATTCCTTACAAAATTTATTACATAACTCAATGATTTAAAACATAAAGCTAAAGCTGTAAGTTTAATCTTTAATCTAAGATCTACTGGAGTAATGAATATATGAGAGTATATATAACTGAAATTTAGAATTGTTGAAACCAATTTCATGTAACTCATTTTATACTTATTGAAACTAATCTCACATAGTTCAATGAAATCCTATAGTTGAAAGTAACTGTTGACCAAGTTTGACTAGGCAAAAACTTGAGTTTTTGGGTCTATAGGGGGTTTAAATGGATGTTATAAGGTGTTTCAAGGGTCAATTAATGTCATTTCTTGTTATGCTACCTTTGCTTATTAGTCCCCTAGGTCTATTTATCATTTTTGGGTTATTTAGAGGTCATTTTAAGTGCATTTAATGCTTTGTACGGATTTTTTGGGATTTATGCAAATACAAAAACTGATGTCATCTCCCATGTGCCTTAGAAGTCTTAGGAAGCTGACATAACTGAAAAATTTGTAGGTTCAGATAAAAGACAGTTTTTTTGGCCAAAAAGAGAGATTTGAGCACTTGTACGGCGTCTCTGGGAAGTGTGCCACTTGTAAAACATGAAAATATGACTCTTTACCTTCTTAAAGCTCATTTCCATGTTTGGTTTGTAGAGGGTTCATAAAAAAGTTCATTTCTTGTTTCCTTTCCGCCATTTCCTCTTGGCATGCAAAGAAGAGGCAACTTCCAGCAAGTGGTACGGATCGTACAGGCATAATGGGAGGGAGTGCTTCTATAGGTGGATAGTGCTCTGAGTCCTCTCCACATCCATAACAAGAACTTCCATTTTGGTGCCTTTTTTCTCATGAACCATTAGTTTGAATCCATGCAACTTTTTGGGAGTTTGCATTGAAGAGGGTGTCGCTGTTTGCTTTCTTCTTCATTTTCTTGTTTTGGTCTGATGATGTCATGTTTTGTAGAGGTGTCGACATGCTTTCCAAGATGTTCTTGCAAGTTCTCCATCTTTCACTTGGCTTGGAAGTCATCAAACATGCATGGAAGCCTTCTTTGGGCTTGTTTTCCACTTTGGGTCATTATGTTGCATGTTTCTCCAAGGAATGCATATACAGATGGTCTTGAGCAATTCTTCATGCCAACATGGGGAGTTGCATGATGTCTTATCTCTTTTGGATGCCATGAACATGTACTAGTAGTACAAGCCTCCTCATAAGGCCAAAATATGAACTTCATTTGTTGCTCCTCACTACCCTGCAAACTCATTCAACTTGCAGGAAGTCACCTACAGGGGTCAGAGGAATGTGGAGGATGTGAAATGTTCTTTGTAGATCCCTTCTCAAGGTCCATGTGTGAGATTCATCATGACAAACCTAGCATTGGCTCATTAAGACTCTTGGAGAAATGAGTTGTCAAGCAAGAGATGACTGAGTTTTTTGTTCCTCAGTCCCTAAAAAGATCAAACAGAGCTTCTGGGGTTTCTGTCTATTTTCATAACATGAAGACAAGATGATTTTGAGAGATCCTATTACACGCATCTTGTAGTCCTACCTACAAGCTATCACCATGACAATTAAGAGACTATAGGGACAAGGACAAGATGGAGTTTGACACCCTCGAAGATGGCAAAAAGGCACTGATTTGCAACAGTATAATCTACAGTTTTCTCAAGGATAATGACACTTGCACTATACTTTGAAAGCCATAGACCTTGTCTAGCAAGGGGAAACTACTCCAGTGGCCATTACAACCAACTTCAAGCACTTGGATCATGAAAGAGGTGATACCACAGCAAGTGACCTCTCCAAGCCCTCCCCTGTCCGTACACAGGGTACACAGGGCAGAGAAGACAGTGTTTCAAAGATTTAGCACAAAACATGGTGTTGAGGTATCCTAAAGGGAATTAGGTGCAAATGTGAATGCTACAAACTAGATGCAAGATCAAAAAAGCCCTAAAACACCTCTAACATGACTCAAATGCTCCAAAACATACCTATAGGCCCCTAAATCCATGAAAACACAGTCAGTCAAAAAGCATGTTGGCAGTGAGGAAGAGGTTTCAAGTTTGGACCTTAGTATGGAGTTTCAAAGTGTGTATAGATGAAATGAGTGAAAGTTGATCTCAAGGATAGCAAGAGAAACCTAAACACACCATCACAAGGCCTAATTCTTGCCCAAACACAACTACAGGCCTGTCTCAGTCCAAACAGGCAGGGTATCCTAGTTGAAGATCCAAACATGGAATTGATGTTGGTTTGAAGGTTTTCTAGGCAAGAGAAAGCATGAAGATGGTTTACAACTTATGCAACATGGAGGGAAGGCCCAAAACCATCAAACAAAGCCTTAACCTTGACCTACAGGCCTGGAAACATATGAACACAGTCAGAGTTGAGGAATTAGGACAGTTAGGGGTATTGGCAGTCAAGATAAGGAGGTCTTGTGTGCTAGGCATGGAGCATCCAAATGGTTGGAGGATGGGAGTATGATGTTAAGAAGATCAATTGAGGATTGTTCACACATCTTTTGAGGCTTGACATCATCCATGAGCACCTACAGCCAAGGACAAACAATGAAGAAGGCTGTCTCAGTCCTAATGGGAAAGTGTGCATATAGGCAGGTGATGAGGGTGTGTAAGGAGGCTTAGCACCAAATGGAGGAGTGAAGGTTTGTATATCTTCAATGGACAAAATGGAACACCTCTAACATCATAATCAAGACCATTCAGGCCTAATTCAAGCATGAATTTGTCTCAGTCCATACAAATGGGTGAGATGAAGCATGAGCATAAGGATGTGCTAGAGAGGCATGGACAAGTGTTTAAGAAGCAAATGAACTTTGAATGTTTGGAATAGGTTGTTAGTAGCACAAAGTGGTCCTTCCATGCGCAAACCAAGGTCAAAACACCTCATTTAGACCCCCAAGTACAGTCAACCCTGCTTACCCTCACAATCAGCCATCTTCAAAAAGTCTACCTTGCAAATGTGATGAGTTGGGGGGTCAAATGGAGGAGTTAGGAGCTCAAATTTGGTACAGAGTACCCTTAGGACCTCTAGATCACTCTTCAATTATTAGTTTTCCAAGGTCAATAGGGCAAACACCCACTGTTTTGTCTCAGAACAGGGTCACTTTTAGTGTGCATGAAGGTGTCAGTTTTGAGAAAAATGATGAAATTTTGAACCAGAAGGCTAGCAAGGGCAATTTTATGATTGGATACGCTGGAGGGGACTTAAAGCAACCTAGAAAACTTTACTTGAGGGTCTGGAAGCATACAGGTTATTCCAACCAAGGAGGTTTGCAGTCAGGGGTGAAGGGAATCCTTAGGCTTAAAAGCCAAATTTGGGGTCATTCTCATTTTTGGTCTTTTCCATGCCTTCCAATTGATTGGAACATGTTTGCAGGGGCACATGAGATGTGTTAGAGCTATCAGAGGTCAAAGGAATCCATTGGAGTGTCAAGTTGGGTCTCAAATGGCAAGCAGGCCTATTGGCAAGGTCTAGGCCTAGTGCCAAACAAGGGTGAGTTTTCATTTTTGGATCTTGAGGAGTTTATCTAAAGATGGGAACATGCTTGTGGGGTTCATATATAGGTGTTTGAGCCATTGGTTTGCAAAGAAATGCATCATAAGGTCAATTCTTGGCTTAGAAGCTCCCAAACCCTCACGAAAGGCTTAAAATGGCTCAAATGGTCAACTTCAAATGCTTGGAACTTCCATCATCTCTTGCATGGGGCCTGGAGCTGTTCAAGGAAGTTGGAGGGGGTCCTCAAGAAGCCACAAGTTGCATTTGGAAGGAATTTCAACGTGCCACGTTATGAACAAATCTTAAGAGCGCTGGTCACTCTAAAACCCTCCTAAAACCCTGTTTGAGACCTAGAGGTGGAAATGAGCCTAAAAGTGCCACCAGTTGGAGGAATTTGACCCTTAGTGCTAAAGAAAAGTTGTTTCGAATTCCATGAAGATCACAACCATGGTTGTTGTTTGTACGGATCAGAGGAAAATAGGGCTTGTTTTGACCATTTTTAGTGTTGTCCAGGCTATAGGAGTTAAGAGATGAAACAAGCTTTGGGAGGAAGCTTTACTCTTGGGCTCACTCACAAAATTCACCTTATCTCATAAATCATCCTCTAAGTGCCTCAAACAGGCCCTCACTTTCAGCTAGTCCAGTGAGCCAGCTAGTGAACACTTGGAGGAAGAGGTGAAATGCAATTAGGGAGGTCTTTTTATGGTTTTTTCTTGAAATTGATGATAGAACCTTTGACAAGTGTCATGCCCTCTTGTGCACAGATCAGCTATGAAAATTTGGAAGTTTTGAATGCCAAGTGGAGAAGGTGCATGGAAAAGAGCCTTTTGAAATTGCCAAGGATGATTTTGCATGTCCTAAAGAATAGGGATGGTCAAAGGTCAATCCAATGCATGTGGGGACTTGTTTGTAATCCCTCTTGTTTAGACTAACCATCAGACTTGGTCATATGGAAGGATAAGGGCAGTTTTGGAAGGCAAATCATATAGGTAGTTTCTTATGCCAAACTTGCAGGTTTTGTGCCACTTTTCACTATCTTTATGACTTGTTTGGACAAGTACATCTTCATGACATGGCATAGCTTGCCCCGCCTCTCCTCTATATGCAATTGTAACTGATTTTCACTTGGTGACACATGTCCTTGTGCCTCTTCAACTTCTCTTCTCTCTCTCTTCCTCCAAATGCTATAAATTCAGGGCTTTTGGCTATTGCATGGGGACTCCACTTGGGTATGGCGAAGCCCTGCCAAAATTGTACCTTGAAATCAATGAAGACAAGTTGCTTACCTCATTCAACGAATCCACTAAGTGTCAACAAGAAGTGTGAAAAGAGGTTGCAGGTGCAGTGAATAGCTCATTCAATAGAGTGTCCTAGCATGCCTATTGCCTAAGTCTTCCTTAACCAATGCCATCTCCTAGACCCCATGTTGAAGCATTGATGTGAGAGAGAGAGTTGATATTGAGTGAAGTGTTTATGTAAGTTGTTCTTAGTTTCAAGTGTATTTCAAAAAGTGCGAGTTGATCAGATATTTGGTGTATCACCTTTGTAGATTAGGCTTACTTTTCATGCTATTCTTAACTCTTTTCAACCCCAAAGTGTTAGTAGTAGGGACATGTGCTTGAATGATACATCAAAGGGAGTCAGCGCTTATCTAGAGGTTCATCTCACAAGTTTACTCACCCACAGCAAGTGAGATGTCCCAATTTTGCCACTTGGATTAGAGGCCTAGAAAACCTCTTCTCATAGGGTGCATCCATGTGTCAACAATAACATTTCCAACTAAAAATGTAATAAAAAAAAAAAACATGCAAGTGTATTTAAGCAGTGCAACTGAAATTTGAATGAATTAATTCCATATGCTACAACTTAATGAAAGAAACATAATCCTACAGCCATAGTGATGATTCCAACTGGAATAATAAACAAGTCATTTTAAAAAGTATGTTGCATTACTATACAAAGTACAACAATGAATTAAAATCACAAGTACAACTAAACTAGCAGATTGAAAAACATGTCCTCATGCAAGCCATCCTGTCTTGATCGTCCTCTGAGCGCCCAATTGGTGGCCCCTACCACCCCCACCCATCAACTGGGAGGTGGAGTTCGGATTTTGGGACTTCAAGAATGTAAACGAAGATAGTAAGAGAATTAACCATTTAACTTGCAGCAGTAGAAAAATAAAATTTCACTTTGAAACTTCAAGTACAAACATTAATAATAACCTTGACAACCTGGGATTCATCTGAAAGATTCTAGAAGTCAACTTATTGATTTAAATGACCTCATTTTCTTTCATCACTTGTTCCAAGTAAATCAAAATAATAAAAAGAAATAGGACCTTTGTTCCAATAAGATATAGTGATGAAAAGAGAAATCAACCACTAAGGATTTTAAACATTGTTGCATTTAAGACCAAGCAATTCAACTGGTTACCGATAAATAAAATTTTAACCCTAAGTATAACAAATGAGTCAGTTAAATTATTTTTCCATAAATGAACGTATTCAAGGAAGCTTGATTCTAAAAACCTCCAAACTTCAACACATTTTTTAATCAACAAAACCCATAAAATTATGCACAAATTTTTACCAGAATATAACCTTCCAAAAATTGACGAAATCTGAGCAGTGGTTAAAACTCCCAAATGGGTAATTAAGGAACAAATTTTCTGCTTATGGGGTTGAACCAGGGCGCCATTTCCAGCCAAGTAAACAAAATAATAAAATTTTCTTGCCGTAGGTCGACCCAGGGTGCCGTTTTCAGGAAAATAAAAACTAGAAAATATTAAAACTACTCAACTATGATTTTTAAGTAAGGGTTTGGGCTGAAACAATTTATTTTTAAAAAACCCCAAATCTGAAACTAAAATTTTCTAGTAGCCATGGAAGAAATAATAGAGATTTGTAATGTCCCTTTTTCGTTCATAGCCAGTTTGAGTTACCATTAGCCTATTCTTGTTCCCGTAGGCTAAGTGGAAGTTGGTTAGGGAATTTTGGCGACCTGAGATGAGTTTTTTGGGTTTTTTTGATTTTTTTCTGAGTATTTTCCATTGGTGATGGCTATTTTTAGTAAGTTTCAATTGAGCTTCTTTCGAGTTAGTTTGGAGTTTTGGCTCACTTAATATTTTTAGTAAGTGCTATATTTAGTAACTAGTCTCGGCTCCCTATTCAACAACCATGCAAAGTTTCCATTTTTGGCAGGGGTGAGTTCTCTCAAAAGTCAAAGTTATTATTTGTTTATTCGTCACTTAAGTTAATAAAGTTGTTATTTGAATTAAGTGAGAATAAGCATGGGTTTAAAAGAACCCCCTTGGCGTAATAGAGCAACGTTGTTTTAAAAGAGAGGACAATGTACTTTATGTTGGATGCCTAGAATGAAGGTTTATTTCATAAATTTAAGGCTTATATTGTACCCCCAAAAGTGGATGCCCCCTTTGGGAAATATTTAGTGATATTTTAAAATGTTAAAGTTAAATGTTGAAAAAAAGCAAGGTTGGGCGTGGGGTTTTGAAGGGAAAATCATTTTCAATTGGAGGTTGCCTTAATCCTTCCCTTATCTTCTATTTAATCACTCTTTGATCTCTCATTGGGATATGCAAACTTTGGCAACTTAAAGAGACTCTGTTGGATTTTCTCCAGGATTCGAATCCATTGGTTGAGGACGAAAACCCTCATCTCACGTTGCTGGTTTCAGTGGGGAGATACCCACTCTAGCTAGTTGGTGCTTGGTTTTGAAGTTTACAGTGTTTATCTTGCTAGTTAAGCATTTTGGCGTTGAATAAATGAAGATTTTCACAGTTTTCTGAGTTGGGTTTGGAGCTTGATTTTTGGTGTGTGGGTTTCTTAATTTTGGTGAGTTTGCAGTTGTTTTTTCTGCTATTTTCTAAGGTCTGATACAAATTTCAGAGGCCTGAAAATTGCTTTTTTTTGAGCAACTGGAAAGTACCAAACTGAGCATAACTGTGTGGTGCGTTGGAAACTCTTTCTGGGTATTCTTTCATTGGCTTCTACTTGGCTGGGCGTCCCCTTTAAGCTACTTGTTGGAATTTAATGGAGGATATGTGATTTATGGGAGCCAATCGCCCCCCTTGGCATTAACGCCACTTTCATGGAGTTTGGACAGAGAGAACGAAGTCTTGACCTGCACTTTTCAATGGTGAAATTCTGCTGTTAATGGAGTATTTTCAGGGCTGATTTAAGATTGAAAAACTCTGATTTTGGATTTTGATATTGAGTTGAATGACCTTTGTTTAATGTAATTCGACCTTATTTTCCTTGCAATTTATGAATATATCAATGTATGTGCTCAATGTGATGAATGGACACCAAACATAAAACCCTTATGCATCTTCTGTCATATTCTAAATACAATACACACAAAAAAAGAAAAAAAACAGGGGCATCCATTACAAGATTTTTGCAAAACAATCTCTCTACAAACCCTTGCAGGTTCATCAGGAAG
Organism: Torreya grandis; assembly: GCA_037957365.1. NCBI lineage: Eukaryota > Viridiplantae > Streptophyta > Pinopsida > Cupressales > Taxaceae > Torreya > Torreya grandis. Next base: position 2,475,791 of record JARHVA010000668.1, read on the forward strand.
TCATTTGACTTCCTTATGAACCTACAAGTAATTTTTCCTTATTATTTGCCTTCCAATATTTTGGAAATGAACAAACTTTTGTAAGAAAATAATAATTTGCAAAAACTTCTTGTCCTTGCAAACAATGGAAAACAAAAATTCTTGGTGTGTTTTGTTCCTTACCATGCCTCCCTTTTCTAGCCGTGGCCAAGCAGGTCGTGTTGGAATATTGTCATTGATGTCAAATGAACTATTGCCGAAAGTGAACGGAATTGATTGCCAGAAGTAAACAGAATTGATGGCCGTAAGTGAACGGAATTGTTGACGGAAGTGAACGGAATTGTTGCCGGAATTGAACGAAAATGTTGACGGAAGTGAACGGAATTGTTGCCGGAATTGAACGGAATTGTTGCCGGAATTGAACGGAATTGTCGACGGAAGTGAACGGAAATGTCGACGGAAGTGAACGGAATTGTCGACGGAAATGTTGACGGAATTGTCAACCTTGGCCGACCTATTGGGAGGAGGTGTGACCGTTCGAAAGGACCTTTTCACTTGAAGAGTCACGACCTTAATTTGTGGCTTTCCGTGGGTTATAAATAAGTCCATAACGAATGGCAAAAGAGTAGATTCGAAAGTAGAAGATATATAAAAGAAGAGCAGAATTTTTAAAGGCAAATTTTTGTGAGAATATTGAAAAGAAAAAATCAGCAAGTATAAGAAAGAGTATAGCAGCGAAAACACTAAAGCGTAGATCGAATCTAGAGGAGATAAAGCAAGTGTTCTATCATCTGTTGTTTTGACAACAAATTTGAGATAGAAGAGTGATTTTTTCTGAGAAGGTTGGTGCCTTTGTTTTGAAGAGATTGGTGTCTCTTGCTGAGTTGGTGCTCAGTAAAAGGGGTTGGTGCTCCTGTAGGTTGGTGCCTACAAAATTGTTTTTGGGGTTGGTGCTCCAGTAGGTTGGTGCCTACGAATATTTATATTAAGAGAATTTCTCCGTGGTTTTCTCCCGAAAGGGTTTCCACGCAAATCTGTGTTTATTTGCATTGTGTGGTTTTGCATTTGATTGCTTTGAATATATTAATTGCGGAGTAATTTGAGGTTTTGAATTTAAGATTAATAGCCGAAAGTTAAAAATATCTTATACTGATTCACCCCCCCCTCTCAGTATAAGCTTGTGCTTAACAGGTCGTTATCTCCACATCCGGATATTTGTGACCTCAACCAACTCCTCCAAGCCGCTCCTAGTTCCTAGGGTTTCACTTCATCCTCCCTTCTCCACGCCTTCCTCTCTTTCCTCCCTCTCCCCTCTACCCCACGACCCAGACAAATAAGGCGGCTTTTGGGGGTCAAGCCAAGCTCCTCCCAAATTGCCTCAAGTCATTAATGAACAAATCAGATTTTGCCCAAACCAAAAAAAATTGCCATCATAAGATTTGATTCGGGTCAATTTAAACGGCCATGGTGAAAATGGCAAAATTTTAATTTGTCAAATAACATCATTACCAATTTTTAATTTGTCAAGTAATAAATTATTACTGATTTGACTTAGAAGCAATTCATCTAGGGTCCCTTTTGCTAGGAGTTGGAGGGGGAGAGTGGCGAGAGAGGGGGTTATAAAAGCAATGCCAAGTTACACCCGAACAAGCCACGATAATGTTTTAATAAAATAAAAATAAAAACGAACCCAGATTCAACGAAGACACTAGAAGTCACAATATCGAACATGCTAAGCAAGGAGTCGACGTGCCTAAGCGCATACAAGAGCGGAACAAGCACACATGAAAGCAAGATTGAACAACAATCGAAATTAACGCACACAAGTAATATAAGCAATCCCGCAAACATTAAAATTGACAAGTGAAAACAAACACGACGGACAAGTCAAGAAGACGATTAAAAACACAATATAAAACGACGGACTGTTGCAAATTTTGGTTCATTAATTTTTTCTTTTTTACTTGTGTCGGCTGCCTTTATTCTTTATGCCCTCACTGTCAGAATCCATCTGCAGCCTAGCTCATTTCCCCTGTTCCTGCACCCACAAATGGCATCAACAATATCTGCAATATATAAATGTATGTAAAGCAAAATTGAATATCATTACGCAGAAAATTGAATATTAGAACCAAATAAGTCATACAAAAATAAGCTCTAGCTGTAACATTTAGTCCATCATCTAAAAATATTAAAATAACAATTCCAAATAGTGTTGTATAGTGTAAAAACATGCTGAAACTAAATATGAAAATGAAATATGTAGGCGGGTCATGAGAGTTGTACTAAATTTGACTTCTGCCCCCGCTATCAGTTTGACGTTGGTAATTTCTTGGTGGTGTGGTTGTTGGTGTCAATTGCTCTCCTTGTGTGAACAGTTTTCGATTGCCCTTATTTTGGAAAATATATGAGCAATCCTTGACTGCATGCCCTATAACTTGACAAATCTCACAAAACATTTTCTTGGGGCAATTCACCTTGGTGTGACCTACCTTGCAGTAGTTACACCCAAGATCTTTGCTTTCATTCGTAGTTGTTGACAATTTTGCCCCCATAGGGCAAATTGTCACCCCTACTATTTGGAACTTTGCTATGGTGCCAAGTTTGTCTTGTGAATCAGTTTTGGGGTTCTTAAATGTGCATTTGCAGCCACCCAAGTGGCCATCTACAACAGTTTGAAAGGGTTTTCCTCCTCTTCTAAGCATCACATACAACCAAAAGCCAAGACATACAAGCTGTAAATTTATTTATTTTGTCTTCCCAAGGATATTTTCAGCCTATAAGAGGTGGACTATTTCTTCGGACATTTTGTCCGAGAGAGCTCTCAAAGGACTATGTAAAAGTTCAAAAAAATGACTAAGTGGCAGTCGTTCTGAGATTATTTTCTTCGGACTTTTTGTTTGAAGAAAAAAGGAAAAGCACAGTTGAAAAGACTCGAAGGGCACCTGCCCTTTGGGAAGGTCCAATTCAAAAGTCTTGAAGGGTATGTACCCTTCGGGTTGGTTCACTTTATGGTTTTCAAGTCAAGACAATTCATTCGAAGGACAATTTCAAAAAACCCGGGTGCCCTTCAAAAAGCCCGAAGGGCTACCGCCCTTGTGGAGGGTACTCAGGGGGCGAGAAGACCTTTCATTTTCCCCGAAGTGTCATTTTCAAAAACCCCGAAGGATATGTGCCCTTGCGGGGGACACTTCAAGTATGAAAAAAACCTTGGCAAATGCTCTGAAGGACAAAAACAACTATTTCGAAGGACACGTGCCCTTGCGGAGGGCACTTGGTCGGTGGCAGGGCCCTTTCAAATGTTCCGAAAGGCACTTTTGAGGACGAATAGCCCTTGCAGAGAGCACTATACACCGAAGTGGACCTTTTCCATTCTTCCAAAGGACACTTCTAGAAGAACCTTACCCTTGTGAAAGGCACCTAGACGACTAAAAGGACCAAATCAAGATGCCCGAAGCGCATTTTTGGGAACCAGAAGCCCTTGCGGAGGGCACCTTCATAAAACGAAGGACAAAAACAAAGTTCCTGAAGGGGACATGCCCTTTAGGGAAAGATAGCCAAAGGATATGAATTCCTTTGGACAAAAAGTCCGAAGGAATTCAGAAAAAGATGCGATGGAGGATATACTTGGGAAAAAGCCCGATAGAAATAAAACAAAGGCACAAGGAAATGAATTCTTTTGGACTTTTTCTCCGAAGGAAAAGTTCGAAGGAATTCGGGAGGGACAAAAACCCTGATAGAAAAGACAAGGCCACAAGCAGAGAACCAAAAACCCGAAGGCTAAAGCGTAAGCAAAGGCCAGAAAAGAGAAAAGAAAATGCCAAGCATAGGGAAATATGAACACAGAGGCCCGACCAAAATAAAGCACCAATCTTGAATTAAAGCAAAACACGAAAAAAGCCAGAGAAAACATGAAGTGAACTGAGCATGATCAATAGCATGAACAGAGATGTAAGCACAAATAGCGCTGAACCAGAACTGAACAAGACGTAAGACAAACGCAGAAATAGAGGCATGAGCAAAGATTGAAGCGGAACTAAATATGGACATAAGCATGAACAATGAATAAAAGAAACGCAGAATAAAGACAAAGGCAGGATGAACAAAGATCATGCACAAATTAACGTGAGTGACTCCAACGAAGTAAACACGTTTAAGAAAACAAGCATGCTTTAGTTTTGAAAATAGAGTTGTCTTGCATGATGAACGGGCAAAGTGTTGAACGTTTCAAACAACCATAAATTCCATGTATGCACTCTCGTTTGTCTCAAAGCTTGAAACGTTCTGGCGGTTCAAACGTAATTCTTAATTTAGCATTTGCATTGATTTCATGCAAAGGGGAGACTTTCAAACGTTCCAGCAGTTCGAGTGGATTTGATTACTCTTGTTTTGGAGTTGATTGATTTTCAAGTCAAGACATTTATTCGTAGATTTTATGCATCCAAAGCTTGTCTTCTTCTTGTTTTCCAACGCAAGGAATTATCATGCAAGACAAAATAGACTTTTGTAAACGCTGAATTGGTTTGAGATTACTCTTCTATTTTTCAATGTCAATCTCTTGGCTTTTTGTAATTTTCTATATTAATGGTTTTTCAGCGTTGTAAAATCTATCCCTCTTGGAAAGATCAGGTTGTCATTGGTGAATTGTGTAACCTCTTTAATCAATAGAAGGATTGTACTTTCAGATGTCAAGTGTTGGCATAGTGTACAACCATTCTGCAATTTGCATACGTGGTAGATTTCTCTCCCCTCCCATATTCTGATTCATACCTAGTTGCTAGCTTATGATGTTATGACGGTCATGTTCAGTGTTTTATGTCTTTTGTTGAAGTTGTAAGTGGATGTTAGGTGGTTGCAAAATGTCTTGTATTAGACCTCTCCATCGTTTTCCCTCACATATTTGTCATTGGATCGAACCTTCTCATGAGATTCTTATGCATAGTGATCAATTGAAATCAAAGGTCTTCTTTTTCCCTCATTTGTTCAGTGTTCAAGTTTCCAAGTAAGGTGGATCAACATTCTGGTGTCAGCGTTATTAGGTAGGATTTCCCCTTCAAGTTTCTTTCTCCCTTTTTCATAGTAGTCTGTAGCACAGAGTAGAGATCCACATTGATACATCTTACAGGAACCAGCTTTTTTTGGAGGTTCTCACCATTGAGGCACCCACCTTTGTGAGAAGATCTCATTGTTTCAATTAGAGAGAGGATTAGTTATTTCAGCACGTCTTCGTTTTAGGGGGCAACTCCAGGTTGACAATAGTTTTTGGCACGTCCGATGGGACCAAAAAAAGTTTTTTGCATATCTGAAGAGTTTTCACAGCAGTAGAGGTTATTCATCTTCATCCAGTTGCAGAGTTCATAGCATCATTTAGGGAATCCGTTCATGCCAAAGGTTACCACAAGATCAACAAGTAAAGGTATTCCTTTTGAATTTATGACTTATAAAAGAGCAAGGTTTGGGAGGGCAAATCCATATCCTCAAAGAAAATATTTACCTCCCCCTCATCCTAGCGTTCTAAACATTGCAATCCCACTATCCAGATGGCCATTAAGAATCAAGTGTTTGCTCTATTCAATAGGGGAAGTCCATTGAATCTAGCACAGTTTGATGACATTTCTGTATTTGCCCTAAAAAATATTCCATTCTTCTTAGGAGAAAATCAAACAACCCCTATTGAGCATATCCGAGATGTGGTTAATCTTTGTTTAGTTCATAATGTTGTTGAGGATAATGTTGCTATTAGATTGCTTGTTGCTTCATTAAAAGGAAAAACATTACAATGGCATATAACCCTCCCACTTAGATCCATTTCCACTTGGGATGAGTTGGGCGCAACGTTAGTCAAGCAATTTGAAAACAAATCTAATCACTTATTTTTAATTGAACAATTAATTGCCATACAGAGAGCTCCTCATGAGTTCATGTCCGATTTTAATTTCAGATTCCAGAAGACATGGACTAGGATACCGGTTCTGATTAGGCCATCCCTTGAATATACATTTTTGTGATTTTTGAAAGCTCTTAATTCTGACATTAGTGTGGTGATACAGTCAATGGGTGGTACTACTTTACCAGATGCTTATGAAGTTGCAATAAAGGTATAAAATAGTTTGATACAAGCAGGTAAGCTTTCTCCAAGACCTCCAATGCTCATATTTTTAAAAATAAGTTCTATAGCAACCCCTGAAGTTCCTCAAATTCTATCCTTGACTCCAATTCCATCACCTCAAGTTCCTATTGCAGCCCCTACTAGTCAAGCTAGTGAGATAAGAGAGTTGAAAAGTTTGCTGCAATCTTTTGGAAATGAAAGAGTACATTGCAAAAGACAACAATTTCAATCAAATAGACCCTATCAATAGCAAAATCAGAACAACTATCAGTCCTTAAAAGATCAAAGGTCTCCTTATCAGGGTTTCATAGAAACTAGACCACCTTATCAAGCACAAAGAGCCATAACTTTAGCTAAGCCATATGCTGCTCTTTTCACTTCAAAAGCCATTGTTCCAACTCCACCTCAAAATAATTTGGTGCAGGATTCAGAATGGCAGCCCTCAAATTTCAATGATGCTCAAAACCAAGCCTTGGTATCACAGAACATCACCACGTCACAGATGACACAAGAAGAGTTCTCTTTTCAAGGAGGTCAATATCAAGATACAGGTTTGACATCACAAGGAGTTGACTCATCAAGTTCAAGGGTAGCTTGATGCTATTAATGTAAATTGACAGGGCGATGATCATGTTGCTTTTACTTAGGTTGTTAAAACTAACAATTCAAGTGGTCAAGTTGTAGCTATAACCTATCAGAGAACTAAAAGAAAAGCTGTTGATGAAGCCCAAGCGGTAACAAATACTTCAAGTACTCCTAGTATTGTTGTTAAAAGTACAAAATAGTAGCTTGCTGCCCTCATAGTCCAGAAAAATCAGAGTATAGAGGTTAGTAAAGTGCAGCAAATACCTCTAATTTGTGAGCAGCAAGTACTTCAGAAAGTGCAATCAAAGGTTAGTACACCTCAGTTTAGTGTTATAGATCAAATGTGTAAGTCTAACATCAACATTAGTATGTAGGATTCTATTTCAATTCCAAGGCAAAAGGATAACTCGTTCAATAACTTTCAGCGCTTGAAGTGTCTCCAAAATCGATTGAGAAAGAAGGTGTTGTTTTGACAAATTTGGATCAGCGAACTAAGCAACAAGGGCAACAAAGAGATAAGATGTCAAAGGTGGACAAAACTGAGGTAAAATCAAAGAAAACTCTTATTTTTTATCTTTCTTTGATAATGGGTGATACTTTGGTTCATAATTGTATGGTGGATAGTGGAACTAGCAGTGAAGTAATACTCAAATAGATTGCAGATAAGCTCTGTTTTGTTTATGAGCCAAATACTAAAGGGGTATTGCAGTTGGATGGTTCACCAGCAAAGACGGAAGGCATTATCAAAGATTTAAAATTGACATTACATGCTTGTCCTAACGTTATTATTAAACATGATGTTGTAGTGGTGGACTTGCCTCCTTATTTTGCTATGTGCTTTTCAAGGGACTTCACCTCAAAGATTGGGGGATATTTATCCGCTGATTGGACCTATTTACTGTTCAGAACAAGGTATGGTACAAAGGTAACGATTCATTCAGAGCCTATCACATGTTTTCATATGGAGCCTTATACGCCAAGTGTTGTCAATGCAAATTGTATCATCTTAGATGACATATTACAAACTAGTGATGTAGAAAAGGACTCACCTTTGGATGGAGTTCTAAATTTGCTTTTTGATGAGTGGGCTTCTACTTTGCATGAACATGATCCCTACAAGCTGATTGAAGAGGAAGGTCTTGGTGTGTATTGTCTTCATGAGAACGATGCACCAATTCCAGCCATGGTCAAAGAAGACGAATCTAATGAAGGCTTGTGGCAATTGTACTTTGATGGATCAAGAAATAAGCATGGAATCGGAGTTGGAATGATGTTAATTTCTCCTACAGAACAAAGGTATTTCTTCTCTATTAAATTTCAGTTTGGTTGTTGAAACAATGTTGTTGAATATAAAGCACTAGTTCACGGTTTGTAGTGGGCTAGGAAGATGAAAGTCAATTGTTTGCAAGTGTTTGGAGATAGTGAACTTGTAGTCCAAGTAAGAGGTTTGAGTGTATGAAAGAGTCTGTTGCTTAAATCTTTGACAGAGTTTGGAACTTTCTTGAAGATTTTCAGGGTTTTAATATTCAGGCAATACCAAAAGATAGGAATAAACACGTTGATAGGTTGGCTGCTGTTGGGGCACAATTTAACATTCTAGTTGATATAAAAAGTGACAATTTTCAGTCACATATAAAGGTAGTTGTAAGGCCTTCTATTCTGGATAACCATGAGAATTGACAGGTGTTTGAAAATGACAATCAAATTGTGAGATTTTCGCAGGAAGAGGCCGAGTTTCTTCAAGAAATTAGTCGAAACACTTACAGTTATGGTGATCAGATTGTACACTTGAAAATGAATAGGCTAACCAAGGGAGTGGTCACTCTTGAAAATATTTTCAACGAAGATGATGAGATAAGGAAAGAGAAATCATCCTTGTCAACAAAGAAAGAGCACTATGCCAATGTCGAGATTGCAACTGGTAAAATTTTGAAATTGGGCAAGGTATGCACTCCATAAAATAAAGCTTTCATTGATTTATGCACGAGTTTTGCTGATATATTTGCATTTCAATATAGTGATCTCAAAGGTTTTGATCCAAGTTTGGCTCAACACACCATTGAGTTAAAAGAAGAAATTAAATCAATGAGACAAAAACAAAGGCCAATCAATTCAAAGCTTGAGCCTTTGATGAGAGTAGAGCTTCACAAGTTCATAGAATCAGCGATTATATTTTCATTCACGCACTCAACTTGGGTGACGAACCTCGTTTTCGTACGGAAAAAAATTGTGAAATTTGTTTGTGTGTTGATTTTCATGATTTAAACAGGGTTTTGTTTAAAGACCACTATCCATTGCCATCAATGGAACAAATTTTATAGCGTATTGCAGGTTTAGAGAGGTTTTCTTTGTTGGATGGATATAGTGGTTACAATCAAATTTATGTCAAAGAAGAGGACCAATTCAAGACAGCCTTCACGACTAAGTGAGGGACATTTGCATACAAAAGGATGTAATTCGGTTTGTCTAATGCTAGAGCAACCTTTCAGATAGCCATGGATATGGCCTTCCAAGGCCTTCTTAACAGGTTTGTGTTTGTTTATTTGGATGATATAACAGTGTTTTTAAAAGATGTAGAAGATCACATGGTTCATCTCAAGCAAGTTTTCGAAAGGTGTAGACAATTTGGGATATCTCTAAATCTGAAAAAGTGTGTATTTTCAATTCATGAAGGTAAGCTTCTTGGACATGTTTCAAAGCATGGTTTAAACATAGATTCTGAAAGGATTCAATCCATTCTTGCACTCTCCTTGCCTAAGAGCAAAAAGGCTTTGCAAAGTTTCTTTGAAAAAATCATCTTTATAAGGAGATACATTTCAAATGTCGCTACTATAGCTAAACCACTTACAACCATGCTAAAAAAAAAACCAAAACTTCAGCTAGTCCAAGGAGGGAGTAAAAAGGTTTGAAGATGTTAAGAAAGCCATATCAAGTGCTCCTACGCTTTTAAATCCAGATTTTACGAAAGATTTCATTCTGTATACGGATGCTAATGTGCACACCATTTCAGGTATTTTTATGTAGCAAAATCATGAAGATTTGGAGCAGCCAATAGCTTTCTACAGCCAAGGCTTGGAGGAGTATGAAACAAGATATTCTTTTGTTGAAAAGCATGTCCTTTTAGTTATAAGATCTCTGAACAAATTTAGGAACTTGTCTAATAATAAAATACATTTAATGGTTGCTCATCCAAGCATCAAAGAATTTTTTCTGAACAAAGACATAAATGAAAAGAGAGCTGGTTGGATAACCAAGGTAATGGAATATGACGTAGAAATTAAGGTTACCAAGTTGGTTAGAGGCAAAGGACTTTGTGAGCATCTAGTTCAGGACTTGCAAAAAACTAATGAAGTTGTTTTAGTGTCAAATGATGAAGAGATTGCTGCTGTTCACACCGCACCTTCCAGCTGGTTTCGTGATTTGGTAAGCTATTTGCAAGATGGTTTTTACCCCTCTCACCTAAGTGCTTCAAAAAGAAGGTTATTTCAGATTGCAATCAATTCCATTCTTGCTCGTTGATGGTGTTTTGTTCAAAAAAGATATTAATGGAATGTTACTCAAGTGTGTGGAACCAAGCCAAACTCAAAGATTACTTGAAGAATTCCATGATGGACATGGTGGACACTTTTTTGGAAGAACTACAGCACTTAAAATCATGAGAGGTGGGTACTATTGGCCTACCATATTTGGCAATTGCCATACATGGGTTAGGAAGTGCAAACAATGTTTTATGTTTGTAGGAAAAGTTAAACTTGCAGCCCTGCCCCTTCAGTCCATTGCAGTGGATTAGCCTTTTGTCTAGTGGGGATTGGACTTTATTGGTCTCATTAATATTTCTTCGAGTTTAGGGCATAAGTGGATTCTAATAGCTACGGATTACTTCACACGTTGGATGGAAGCAATTGCATTGAAAGAAGCAAACGAAACTAATGTTCTTGAATTCTATGAAGGTCTGCTTACTAGGTTTGGAGTTTCAACCATTATTTTTGACAATGCAATGGCTTTTGTGGGATCTAGGATCAGCTAATGGGCTGTCCAACACAAAGTTTATCTCAGCTCTTCATCGAACTATTATCCACAAGGAAATGGCCTTGTTGGATCTACAAACAAGAACCTCTTAAGGATCATACGAAGGACTATGGAAGACAATCAGAGGTCATGTCATCTCAAGTTGAAGTCAACTCTATGGGCTAATAGGATCACCTACAAGAGGTCAATAGCCAAGTCTCCATACAAGCTAGTCTATGTCAAGGAAACAAGGTTTACCTATTTCTCTCGAGTTTCTAGCTTTAGAACTGATGCATCGACTTGAGTTGTTGGAGAATGAGCTTATGGAAATCAGGTATGCAAAGCTTATGGAGTTAGAAGAGACAAGAAATCAATCCATGCTAGTCACGGAAAGTCATCAGGAACAGGTGAAAAGAATGTTTGAGAAAGGAGCTTCCTCATGAAGCTTCAATAAAGGAGATTTGGGGCTTAAGTGGGATGAGGATCGAGCCAAACCAGGAAGACACGAAGTTTGATTCCCTTTGGAGTGGCCCATACATGATCTCCAACTGTAAATCTCACAATGCCTTACAACTTGCGAAGATGGATAGCCAAGAGCTTCCAATCCTAGTCAATGGGATACATCTGAAACATTGCTATTGAAGACCAAAGCTCTATGTACATAGTTGTTTTTGCTTTTCTTCAAGTGCTGTTCAAGCACAATAGTTTGCTTCAGATTTGTCCAATAAGTGCTTATTTGCACATTTGCTTCTTAGTTAGTTTTCCTGCTTTTGTGTTTTTCCCTTTTTATTTTGAGGGACAAAGTTACTTTAGCGAAGGTCAGGAGGAGATTTTCAGTCAGAAATCAGGTTCACTATTTGGGAGTTCGAATAACATCTATATGGTCTGAGTTCTCTAGCATAGCAGGCATGCTTCCCAGTTGAGTCGCCAAAAATGTTGACAATTTTGCCCCCATAGGGCAAATTATCACCCCTACTATTCGGAACTTTGCTATGGTGCCAAGTTTGTCTTGTGAATCAGTTTTGGGGTTCTTAAATGTCCATTTGCAGCCACCCAAGTGGCCATCTACAACATTTTGAAAGGGTTTTCCTCTTCTAAGCATCACGTACAACCAAAAGCCAAGACATACAAGCTGTAAGTTTATTTATTTTGTCTTTCCAAAGATTTTTTCGGCCTATAAGAGGTTGACTATTTTTTCGGACATTTTGTCCGAGAGAAAGAGCTCTCAAAGGACTGTGTAAAATTCCAAAAAAATGACTAAGTGGCAGTCGTTCAAAGTTTATTTTCTTCAGTCTTTTTGTCCGAAGGAAAAAGGAAAAGCACAGTTGAAAAGACCCGAAGGGCACCTACCCTTCGGGAAGGTCCAATTCAAAAGTCTCGAAGGGTATGTACCCTTTGGGTTGGTTCACTTTATGGTTTTCAAGTCAAGCCAATTCATCTGAAGGACAATTTCAAAAAACCCAGGTGCCCTTCAAAAAGCTCAAGTGCCCTTCAAAAATCCCAAAGGGCAATTGCCCTTGTGGAGGGCACTCAGGCGGCGAGAGGACTTTTCATTTTTGCCAAAGGGTCATTTTCAGAAACCCCGAAGGGTATGAGCCCTTGCGGGGGACACTTCAAGCACAAAGAAGACCTTGGCAAAAGTTTCGAAGGACAAAATCAACTTTTCCGAAGGACACCTGCCTTTGCGGAGGGCACTTGGTCAATGGTAGGATCCTTTCAAAAGTTTCGAAAGGCACTTTTGAGGATGAATAGTCCTTGCAGAGGGCACTATTCAACGAAGTGGACCTTTTTCATTCTTTCGAAGGGCACTTCTTGAGAAACCTTACCCTTGCAGAAGGCACCCAGGCAACTTAAAGGACCAAATCAAGAAGCCCGAAGCGCATTTTTGGGAAGGAGAAGCCCTTGCGGAGGGCACCTTCATAAAGCGAAGGACAAAAACAAAGTTCCCGAAGGGCACATGCCCTTTGGGGAAAGATAGCCAAAGGAGACGAATTCCTTCGGACAAACAGTCCGAAGGAATTCAAAAAAAGATCCGACGGAGGATATACTCGAGGAAAAGCGCGATAGAAATAAAGCAAAGGCACAAGGAAATCAATTCCTTCAGACAAAAAGTCCGAAGGAATTCGGGAGGGACAAAAAGCCCGATAGAAAAGACAAGGCCACAATCAAAGAACCAAAATCCCGTAGGCTAAAGCATAAGCAAAGGCCAGAAAAGAGAAAAAAAATGCCAAGCACAGAAAATATAAACACAGAGTCTCGACCAAAATAAAGCTCGAATCTCGAATTAAAGCAGAACACGGGAAAAGCTAGAGAAAACATGAAGTGCACTGAGCATGATCAATAGCATGAACAGAGACGTAAGCACAAACAAGACTAAACCAGAACTGAACAAGTAAGACAAATGTAGAAATAGAAGTATGAGCAAAAACTGAAGCAGAATTGAACATGGACATAAGCATGAGCAATAAATAAAACAAACATAGAATAAAGACAAAGGCAGGATGAACAAAAATCATGCACAGACTAACGTGAGTGACTCCAACAAAGTGAACATGTTTAAGAAAACAAGCATGCTTTAGTTCTAAAAATAGAGTTGTCTTGCATGATGAACGGACAAATGGACAAAGTGTTGAACATTTCAAATAGCCAAAAATTCCATGAACGCAGTCTCGTTTGTCTCGCTTGAAACGTTCCGGCGGTTCAAACGTAATTCTTAATTTGACATTTGCATTGATTTCATGCAAAGGGGAGACTTTCAAACATTCCAGTAGTTCGTGTGGATTTGACTACTCTTGTTTTGGAGTTGACTGGTTTTCAAGTCAAGACATCTATTTGTAGATTTCATGCATCCAAAGCTTGTCTTCTTTTCCAACGCAAGGAATTTTCATGCAAGACAAAATAGACTTTTGTAAACACTGAGTTGGCTTGAGTTTACTCCCTTTATTTTCCAACGTCAATCTCTTGGCTTTTTGTAATTTTCTATATTAATGGCTTTTCAGCATTGTAAAATCCGTCCCTCTCTTGGTAAGACCAGAGTCTATCATTGGTGAGTTGTATAACCTCTTTAATCAATAGAAGGACTGTACTTTCAAATTTCAAGGGTTGACACAGTGTACATTTATTCTGCAATTTGCATACGTGGTAGATTTCTCTTCCTTGTCAAATTCTAATTCGTACTTAGTTGCTAGCTTGTCATGTTATGCAGGTCATGTTCAGTGTTTTATGTCTTTTGCTGAAGTTGTAAGTGGATGTTAGGTGGTTGCAAAGTGTCTTGTATCAGACCTCTCTCCATTATTTTCCCTCACATTTTTGTCATTGGATCGAACCTTCTCATAAAATATTTATGCATAGTGATCAATTAAAATCAAAGGTCTTCTTTTTCTTTTGTTTGTTCAATGTTCAAGTTTCCAAGTAGGGTGGATCAACATTCTAGTGTATCACCGTCATTAGGTAGGATTTTTCCTTCAAGTTTCTTTCTCCCTTTTCCATCGTAGTCTGCAGCACAGAGTAGAGATTCGCATTGATACATCTTACAGGAACCAGTCTTTTTTGGAGGTTCTTCTCACCATTGAGGCATCCACTCTCGTGAGAGGATCCCATTGTTTCAACTGGAGAGAGGATTAGCCATTTTAGCACGTCTTCGTTTCATGGTGCAACTCTAGGTTGACAACAGTAGTGTCTCCTTTGTGTTGTCCAGAGCATGTCTTTCTTTGAGGCTGGCATTGATCTAGCTTCATTGTCATCGCTGGAGTGAGGGTGATATTCTTTGTTGCTTCTTAAGCGTGAGGATGACTTGTTGACAATTTTTGCCCCCACAGGGCAAAATTGTCACCCCTACACTTCGGAACTTTGCTATGGTGCCAAGTTTGTCTTGTGAATTAGTTTTGGGGTCCTTAAATGAGCATTTACAGCCATCCAGGGGGCCATCTACAGCCAGGGGAAGTTTAGTCATGTAGAGGTTTCCAAGGAGCTTGCTTGATTACAGCCAAATGTGCAAATAGAACCAAGATATACAAGCTTATTTGTTGTCTTCCCAAGGAATTTTTCGGGTATAAGAGGTGGACTATTTGTCAGGAATCTAGAACAACAAACATGCTCTGATCCCACTTGTCAGGATGCGAAATCGGAAACATACAATTGATTACCAAACTTCAAACAACTTAATATGCGGAAATAACCAGATTCACCAAGTAACTAGAATTCAGAATAACACAGCATATGAGAGACAATACACAACTTGTATTAACACTTTATACAGAAAAGAATACAATAGAGAATATGCCACATCTTCTCCACCACCTTACAGAGGTTTCCCACACCTCAAGTGAACAGTAATTCTTCTCCCCAAAGCTCTCCCTCTCACAGGTCTCAACACCCAACTCAAATACAGAGTTGGTGTTCACCTCCCATGCTCCACGCATAACACAAGTGCTCCACGCACTCCACAAGTACTCAAGGTACTTCAAGTAGATCTCCCATGAATCTGCAACAACCTGCAATTCAACAGACCATACTTATGGAAGGAACTTCCTTGCCTTCCTCTTGTTCTATCCGAGTACACACCTGTACTCCAAGTAGATCCTGCCCGATACTGCTCCCTGTTGTGTTGCTGTCTGTATGACCTTGCACACCTGCAAATCAAACAATGGTTCTATTCACCTGTGAACCTCGACCTTGCACACATACACCTGCAGATCAACGATCTTACTTACCATGTAGATCTCCTATATAGGCCATGCAACTGTGACCAAGATCCTACACTCCTGAAGAACCCAGCTGGCTCTCCAATCCAGCACCAACACACCTGGTACTGTGGCACTAAGAGGAACGCACCATTGCTCTACCTCACACACAGAAGGAGCTTATAATTATGCTCTCTTACTCCCTAGCACACTTTTCCAATACAACCATGAGTCTATTATATAGATCTCATCCAAACAATAATTAGACATCTAATTACAATAATTAGATCCGCAGCTCTCAGTCTAAAATTAGATCTCTTCATGCAAACACTTGGTTCGTTAGTTAACTGCCCGTAATTGGCTCAGTCCGAACCACACAGGCGACCGACGCCGGTCCCTGTCCGCCTGGGGGTCGCCGACGCCGGCCGATCTCTGACCGACGCCGGTTGTCTTTCCTGCCCTTTCCTGCCGACGTCGGTTGGCCTGACCGACGCCGGTGTCTCTGGCACTCAGCAACTCTCCTGCAACCTCCTCTGTATCTGCATCAGTGAAGCTTTTAGCTCCACAATCCTAACAATCTCCCACTTGGAGATAAACAGCTGCACTGTACCTGTACCTGTACTCCATCTAATCTGTTTCCTGGTTTGTATCCCTCTTCAAGCTCCCACCTGAAGACAACACACCACACAACCTGTGATGTACCACCTGTCATCCGAGTACCCTGCCACATCCGAACCTACAACACCTGTAGTGAAGTCCTGACCCTGCATAGCAACACCTGCTGCCGGTCCCTCTCAGAAAACCTGAGAACCCACTTCCCCGAATTGGCTCCTAACTCTGACAGCTCCCACTGCATGGGAATATTCAGGTCTGTACCAGACTTCATGTGATTTCGGACACTGTACCTGTCCAGCCCTTAGTGTGCTCCGGTTCTGTATCCCGAACCTCGCCAACCCCTGATTCACATCAGCTCCCACTCGAGACAAAATCAACCAGTGATCTCCATGCCTCCCATGTCAAAGAATTCCGCTGCTCCAAACTCCTCATGACATGCCACTGAACTAATCTTACCCTTAGCTCAGCAAAACCCTGTATGTACTAACCCTGCTAGCAAATATACCATCCACATACAGCAACAGAATGATGTCGCGACTCATCATCCACCTGGTAAGGCAAACCACAGTAGTTACCTGACACTGACTGAAGCCATGCTTCGTCCTCCACCTGTCAAACCTGGTACCACTGTCCTGCAGCTCCTCAAGACCGTATGCCTGGTCTTCCGTCTCACGTATCCGTTCTCTCTATTCTTCTACTAAGGCATCCATTCGTCTCTGTGCTTTCTTCCAGCTGGCAAACCTACCAAGACACCCGTCTGGTTCTGCATCATATCCCTGCCAAGCTCACACCTGTTTTCTGGATCCTTCCTGCTATATAATCAGCAACAAGTATGAAGAAGAGGAACAACGAATTTGAGGGCCTACTTACGCCTTCAGTCCTCCGTATGGGTGTTTGAGACTCCTTGACAGCTTGCTGTCCACCCAAAATTCGTTACAGTGACCGACCTCGGTCACTCCACAGTCTGCATCCGACCGACGTCGGTTCCATGCGTCTGTACCTGACTACCAACCTGCTTGCGCTGGTGTCCCTGCTGCCGACGTCGGTCCTCCTGACCGACATCGGTCTTACATACTGCCGACGTCGGTCCCATGACCGACGTCTGTCTTACCCTGCCCGACATCGCCGGCTTCGGTCTGCACATGACCGACATCGGCACCTGTCTGTTCGACGCCGGTTCCTCCTGACCGACATCGGTGTCTGTGTTCGCCTGTGAGTGATGACTTTTTACCCGCGAGCTCCTTTGGATCAATCTCCATGTCCAAACTGCCCAGCTCAGATGTATCCAGCCTCATCCACTGAACTCTGTCCGCCATCTCCTCCAAGAACACCAAGGCTTTCCAGTTCTTAAACCTGTCAAATATATCTGTCTTCCGCTTAAGAACATGCATCTCCTTCCTGCTCATGTGACCAAGCCTACGAAGCCACGTCTCCGCAACAGAAGAAGAATCAGTAATATAAACAAGTAGATAAAGTATACCTGTTTTCTTACCACCAGCTAATTCAAGTGCTATCGCTGTGAGAGTTCTTGTGCATCTCTCATCACCCAATCTTTCTGAAGAAATTAGCCATATCTCCAAACCTGGGACCTGCATGACCTTCATCAACACCTGTGTGTTGGCCGCCTGCAATTTCAGCTTCACTTCTCCTTTGCCAATTCTTTGGCAAGGCTTACCAGCTCCTCTATCTGGGGCTGCATGGAAAGAGGCAACCGAATCTTTTATCCAAGATTCAACTTTATCCAAGAAACCTGCAAACACATCCTGTGCAATAACACCTGCAACATCTGTATCTTCAGTTTCTTCATGCTGATCTGTTACCAACCAACAATATTCTTTTACCTGCTCTTTCTTTCCATCAGACCGTGAGTAATCGTCTGTGCTTTTCAACTCCTCCATTCTTAGCTTACTTTGATCTGCCGTTGCTTTACTCCCACTCAATCAGAAAACCCTGAGAGTGCCCTGTAATCAAAACACAACCTGCTTCCTGCAACCTTAGCTCTGATACCACTTGTCAGGAATCTAGAACATCAAACATGCTCTGATCCCACTTGTCAGGATGCGAAATCGGAAACATACAATTGATTACCAAACTTCAAACAACTTAATATGCGGAAATAACCAGATTCACCAAGTAACTAGAATTCAGAATAACACAGCATATGAGAGACAATACACAACTTGTATTAACACTTTATACAGAAAAGAATACAATAGAGAATATGCCACATCTTCTCCACCACCTTACAGAGGTTTCCCACACCTCAAGTGAACAGTAATTCTTCTCCCCAAAGCTCTCCCTCTCACAGGTCTCAACACCCAACTCAAATACAGAGTTGGTGTTCACCTCCCATGCTCCACGCATAACACAAGTGCTCCACGCACTCCACAAGTACTCAAGGTACTTCAAGTAGATCTCCCATGAATCCGCAACAACCTGCAATTCAACAGACCATACTTATGGAAGGAACTTCCTTGCCTTCCTCTTGTTCTATCCGAGTACACACCTGTACTCCAAGTAGATCCTGCCCGATACTGCTCCCTGTTGTGTTGCTGTCTGTATGACCTTGCACACCTGCAAATCAAACAATGGTTCTATTCACCTGTGAACCTCGACCTTGCACACATACACCTGCAGATCAACGATCTTACTTACCATGTAGATCTCCTATATAGGCCATGCAACTGTGACCAAGATCCTACACTCCTGAAGAACCCAGCTGGCTCTCCAATCCAGCACCAACACACCTGGTACTGTGGCACTAGGAGGAACGCACCATTGCTCTACCTCACACACAGAAGGAGCTTATAATTATGCTCTCTTACTCCCTAGCACACTTTTCCAATACAACCATGAGTCTATTATATAGATCTCATCCAAACAATAATTAGACATCTAATTACAATAATTAGATCCGCAGCTCTCAGTCTAAAATTAGATCTCTTCATGCAAACACTTGGTTCGTTAGTTAACTGCCCGTAATTGGCTCAGTCCGAACCACACAGGCGACCGACGCCGGTCCCTGTCCGCCTGGGGGTCGCCGACGCCGGCCGATCTCTGACCGACGCCGGTTGTCTTTCCTGCCCTTTCCTGCCGACGTCGGTTGGCCTGACCGACGCCGGTGTCTCTGGCACTCAGCAACTCTCCTGCAACCTCCTCTGTATCTGCATCAGTGAAGCTTTTAGCTCCACAATCCTAACACTATTTCTTTGGACATTTTGTGCGAGAGAAAGAGCTCTCAAAGGATTGTGTAAAAGTCCAAAAAAATTCACTGTGGCAGTCGTTCAAGGCTTTTTTCTTCGAGCTTTTTGTCCGGAAGAAAGGAGAAAAACATAGTCGGGAAGACTAGTTTTCAAGTTAGGAAATGAATTCCTTCGGACAAAAGTTCGAAGGAATAAGGACAGTTACAAAAAGCTCGGATGACCTACAAAAACGCTGGGTGCCCTACAAAAATCCTGAGTGCCCTTCAATTCTTTTGAAAAGCCACTTTTAAAGGCAGCCATGCCCTTGCGGAGGGCAATTGGTCGGTGAAGTGGGCCTTTTCAATTCCTCCGAAGGGCACTCCTGGAAGACAAAAGCCCTTGCGGAGGACATCTGGACATCACGTAGGGACATTTACAATTTCCCCGAAGGGCATGTGCCCTTTTGGGGGACACTTCAAGCACGAAGAAGACCTTGGCAAAATTTCGAAGGACAAAATTCATTTTTTCGAAGGACACCTGCCCTTGTGGAGGGCACTTGGTCAGTGGCAGGACCCTTTCAAAAGTTTCGAAGGACATTATTGGGAAGCAGAAGCTCTTACGGAGGACAGAGACATAAGCAAAGGACAAAAGCAAAGTTCTCGAAGGGCACTTGCCCTTCGGGGAAAAGATAGTCCAAAGGAGACGAATTCCTTCGGACAAAAAGTCCAAAGAAATTTGGGAGGATAAAAAACTCGGGGAAAATAAAAGAACAAAGGCAAAGAAGGATCCTTCGGAATAATTGTCAAACAAGAAATCTGCGGGAATTTGAAAATCAAAAAAATCCGAAGAAAATCAAAGGCAAGACATAAGAGCTTAAAAGGAATAAATTTAGGGAAATTGGCAAGGAAACGAATTCCTTCAGACTTTTTGTCTGAAGGAATTTGGATTTTAGTCCGAAGGAATAAGGACAATCTCAAAAAGCCCGATAGAGAAGACAAGGGCGTAAGCAAAGGCCAAAGAAAGATAAGAGACAGAGAAAGAGAAAAGACAAAGAGTTCTTTAGACAATTTGTCCGAAGGACGAAAGCTAAAATAAAGCTCGATTCTCGAATTAAAGCAGAACACAGGATAAGCTACAGAAAACACGAAGTGAACTGAGCATGATCAATAGCACGAACAAAGACGTAAGCACAAACAAGATTGAGTTAGAACTGAACAAGAAGAAAGACAAATGTAGAAATAGATGCATGAGCAAGTATTAAAGCAGAATTGAACATGGACATAAGCATGAACAACGAATAAAACAAACACAGAATAAAGACAAAGGCAGGATAAACAATGATCATGCACAGACTAACGTGAAGTGACTCCAATGAAGTGAATGCGTTTAAGAAAGCAAGCATGCTTTAGTTCTGAAAATAGAGTTGTCTTGCATGATGAATAGGCAAAGTGTTGAACGTTTCAAACAACAAAAAATTCCATGCACGCACTCTCGCTTGTCTCGAAAGCTCGAAACGTTTCGGCGATTCAAACTTAATTCTTAATTTGGCATTTGCATTGATTTCATGCAAATGGGAGACTTTCAAACATTCCAACAGTTCGAGTGAATTCGACTACTCTTGTTTTGAAGTTTGACTAGTTTTTAAGTCAAGACATATATTCGTAGGTGTCATGCATCCAAAGCTTGTCTTCTTCCTCTTCTTTTTTCAATGCAAGGAATTTTTATGCAAGACAAAATAGATTTTTGTAAAGGCTGAGTTGGTTTGAGTTTACTCCCTCTCTATTTTCAACGTCAATCTCTTGGCTTGTTGTAAATTTCTATATTAATGGCTTTTCAGCCTTGTAAAAATCCATCCCTCGCTTGGTAAGACCAGATTTTGCCATTGGTGAGTTGTGTAACCTCTTCAATCAATAGAAGGATTGTACTTTTAGATTTTAAATGCTGGCATAGTGTACATTCATTCAACAATTTGCATACGTGGTAGATTTCTCTCCCTTCCCAAATTTTGATTCGTACCTAGTTGCTAGCTCATTATGTTATGCAGGTCATGTTCAGTGTTCTATATGTCTTTTGCTTAAGCTGTAAGTGGATGTTGGGTGGCTACAAAGTGTCTTGTATCAGACCTCTCTCCATCGTTTTTCCTCACGTTTTGGTCATTGGATCAAACTTTCTCATAAAATATTTATGCATAGTGATCAATTGAAATCAAAAGTCTTCTTTTTCCCTTGTTTGATTCAGTGTTCAAGGTTGCAAGTAGAGTGGATCAACATTTCGGTGTATCACCGTCATTAGGTAGGATTTCCCTTTCAAGTTTCTTTCTCTTTTTTTCATGGTAGATTCGCAGCGCAGAGTAGAGATCCATTGATACATCTTACAGGAACCAGACTTCTCTGGAGGTTCTTCTCACCAATGAGGCACCCACCTCGTGAGAAGATCCCATTGTTTCAACCGGAGAGAGGATTAGCCATTTCAGCACGTCTTCGATTCAAGGTGCAACTCCAGGTTGACAACATGACTTATTCTTGCTTTTAAAGTCCATGGATCAATTGTATGCGTCGTCGTAAGATGATGGTGGGACCACCTTTAACGTCCTTTACAATGAGGGTACAAACCCCTCAATGAACCATCGCTCCTTCAAGAAGTTGATAGGCTCTTTTTCATGTTTTCCCAGCATTTCTCTGAGTTTTCTAGTTATAGGCTCGAACATTTGTGTGTTTACCTTGCTGAGTATTATAGATTTGCACAACAATCTCATTGTTGTCTTTGAGGAGTATAAATTCATTCTCAAATGCTTTCTTCGATTTATTTCATCCAACCTTATTAGTGTTTGGTGCATCAGTGTACCAATCAATGGTCAGTCCTTAAGCGTGGTTAGAAAGAACTGCAACCAAAGACTTTCATCCATGTGTCCATTGGCTTTCAAGATTGTAACGTCTTGCAATGCAACACATGATCCTCTGATTTGACTCAATGAACTTTGGCAATTGTTGCTTTGCTTGAGATGGAGTTGGTGGGGTAACCATGGCTCTAGTTATGGGTTGCATTTGACGTGGCTCTTTGAATACGATTCTCCTTATGAAGGTATGTGCTAGACGTTCTGCTGATCTCTTAGCACTATTGGACATGCCCTTATGTTTGACCCTTCAACAAGAATTTGTACACTAACCATCATGTCGTCTAGTTCCATTTTCATGCTTCTCATTCCAACTTGTCATTTGGGTTGCCCCAGACTCTTCACGTGACAATCTTGCAACACCCTTCGACCCACCTGGTTGGCAAGGTCTGCACTTCCTTCGAAAAGGGCTATGACAATCGCTGCTCACTCTTTTCTCATGAATGGTGTAGGGCCTACCAGGGCTGACCGAAACTTATCTAGGTTTTGGCTCCGACTCTGCCTCTGATTGCTACTTATGCTTTTGCCTTGACTTTCGCTACTGCTTCAACATCTAATTTAGACTTCTTGGCCCCTTGATTTTGTTGTCTTTTTCTCACACCTTTGTTCAGAGTCAATAGCATTAACTATTTCTCAGACAACATCGGTCCTCTTCTTGAACTCTTTGTAGCATTGTAAATTATTTTGTCATTGTGTTTACACTTATGGTCGACACAAAGATATCATAAGATAATATAGTGCCTTGTTGACAATAAGTATTGTTGAACTGACTTTTAGCTTGACTCGACAATCTTTAAAGGCATGGCACTAGAATGTTTACAGTTAAACAACACTTTCAAGAATAAGTGCAAAATAACAAGTGCATAACATACCATAACATAGTAGAGTATAAGAGTACTAGCAGCTTTGTATTCCCACAAGGTAGTGCTCAATACAAATGTGTCCAGTATAGAGAGGACTTGTGTCCAGTATAGAGAGGACTTGATACAAGCACGTCTATCCTAGTGCACATCATTCTATTTATATCACAAGAAGACCCAATGGTTCTTGGTTAGACACAACTGTCAATAAAGAAACATACTAATGTGAATCGTTACTAAACCACCTAAAGCTAACATTGCAATCCCTAATCATATAACAATGTCGACTACTCAATTTTGTAATTAATCAAACTCTGGAACTCATGAAAATACTAATCTGATGGGCTACATACATAAAAAATTATGTAAATAGTTGAGTTGAGATGAAGGAAAGAAGATTTTTTTTTAATATTAAATTTATTAAATCATTTTTTTGTTGTAAAAAAATCATGGATTTGGATACCATGACATTAAAAATAACATACCATAAATAAAGGTTGAGATGACCCTACATCACTTGTCTTAAACACCAATAACTCAATGTTTGTCCCTTGTGAGGGCGCTTTGTGTATGCCCCTCGAAGCTGCTTCAACAATACTACTTGCACACGAGGTAGCAACATCCTCCAGTATTTGTCTATCCTTTGTCCTCCTCCCTCATTGTCATTGCCTCTACCTCTTGTTTGGATTGATCTACCTATGTATGTTCTTTATAAAAGATGGACTCCTCAATCTTAGTGACCCATTCTAACTGTGGATCAATCTCTTTCAACTCGAGGGGGGATAGATCAAACCCCATAATGAGGCGAAGGTTGTAGGGGACAAATACAAAGATCATTCAACCTTCACATCACCAATCTATTACGCTTTTGGAGTGTGTTTGGCATTTGCTCAAACATACTTTAATTGTGTTTTGTTCCTGAAGTGTTGCACAATTGGATTAACACAAACAAACACCTTTAGAAGATTTGGCCCCTTAGAACTTAATCTCTCCCACCATGCATTTGAAATAAGAAATATAAATTTCATTCAAGTTAAAAAATAATAACAAAAGGCAATAGGAAGAAATTTTTGAGTATGAAGTAAAACAAATTTTACCTGGCTGCAATGAAGTCCTCCTTGCAAATGGGTAATTCTATCGATCCGAATCTCACTCGCAATCGTTTCTTTTTTTTGCAGATTTGGTTCCATACTCTCTATCACAATGCATATGGCACTCAAAATCTCCTCATGGGCTTTGGATTGGTTCAAAATGTACCTTTTAGTATGTAGTGGCTTATGAAGTTGATATGGGATTTTATTTGTTTCGTACATGTCCATAAAAGCCTCTAATGGCATCCTTGGTGCTATTCATGCCTTCATAGACATAACCCATTACAAGGTTTCCACATTGACCATACGAAGGAGGCTAACTAAAGGCTTCATGAACCCTTGAAAAAATTAACTTAAGAATTAGGTGAAGTAAAAAAAAAAATATTGAAAAAAAACCATAAAATAGTGACCTGAGGAAAAGAGGAATAAAAAAAATGACTCATCTCGATAGATAGACTTTACGAATAAATGTATTGTTTTGTAGCTGACCTATTATGTTTATTTTCTTGTTGGCATTAGGGAATTTTGTAACGATTCTAATAGTTATGTTCAGTTGGTGATGGTGTTGTAACCGACAACTATTTAGATTTGTCATACAAATAGAATGCTACATGTCAGGGTAAGGGTGTTGTGTAACAAGTCCTTGTATCGAACAACTTGTAATGAGAACTACCTATATGATATCAAGTTGTTACTACTCTCAGGTTCTTCTATGCTACAATGTGGTAGGCATAGTTTACATATCCATACTTGGCAAGTAATTACCCAACCCCCCAAAAATTTACTCGGCGAATACTTGGGAAATGTTCGCCAATACTTGACAACGTAAAAAAATACTTAAATTTCTTAAAAAAACATAAATTTTATACAAATTATAGTTACTAAATGTAAAAAAAAAAAAAAAAAGATAGTTACTAAATGTATCAAATGAGTCTGTAAAACATTGGGGAAGTGTTTTCTATTAGATTTGAATACAAATAGAGTACAAAATCTCATAATCATGCAAATACAACAAACTGATACTTATAAATCTATGATGATTGTCATTGAAAATCATCATCATAAATTGCATATGAATGCAAGATACAAATTACAATAATCTACAATTTTCTCTTCTCCGCTCTAGTGAAAAATAAGGGAGACAGAGAGTCTAGTCATCACACTCGGCTGCCCCTCCTTGCTCTGCCTAGAATGCTGCCCTTGTGGCTTTACCCTAGCACTAGATGGCTGTGACTCCTCCTTTGCATCATGTTTGACAACATCTACAAGGATGTCATCCAATCCAATATCTGTTGATTCTGCTCCATAGCTTGCCTCTCAAAATCAACAATCTCGTCATTTGTGAACAAAGGGGTCTCATTTTCCTGAGTAGTACAGTCATTGTAGGGATTGATCTCATCCAAATCAACAGGTCCTTGTGATGTGTCCACCTTTTATGTGCGAAGCCGAATGTTGTATTGCACAAAAAGTAGGTAATTGAGTTGTCATTCACTCAACTTATTGTATTTCTTTGTGTGAATGGTGTCAAACTCCAATTGCGCTCACATCCAAAAGTGCTAAAAGCTTGAGATAAATTTCGGAGTACTAACTTTTGAAGATTTAGGGTATTTCCACTATGATCTTGCCACCATGAACCTGCAAACAAGATATTCAAAAGTTTGTAAGTGATTAATAATTGTAAATTTGTAACTTGTAAGCTAGAAGTAAAGACTTCATTTTTTATTATTTGGTGACTAGGTGGATCTCCCTTGGATAAATATTGCTGAAGAAAAGAGCCTCCCCCTAGTTTTCTTGTAGTTCAACAACTCTAAAATAATGAGGTCCCTCACCTCAACCTCAGGGATCATACTCTTAATGCATGTTGAGAAGCTCTCCATAACCTCCCCATTAGCATTTGTGAAACCATCAGAGTAAAAAAATTATGATTAAGGTAGTACACCGCGGCATTGCTTGGTTGGTGGAGTTGATTATTCCACTTTCGATTAATTAACTTCTAATTGGGATCAAATTTGGCACTACCCCCTGTAAAAGTTTTGGATGGCCTCGTTGGCCCTATCCATGGCCTCATAAATGTATTCCATTGGGATCAAATTTGACACTATCTCCCTATAAAAGTTTTGGATGGCCTCTTTGGCTCTTATCTATGGCCTCATAAATGTATCCCATTGGGTTTTGCTCTCCATCCACCAAGCACAAAATCCTCACCAAAGGCTCTGACACCTACAAAGTAACAAACAAATTAAAGTTACAAACTCAGAATTAAAGTAAATACTTTAAAAAATTGAAAATAAAGGAATTGACTTGAAATTAAAATTAAAATTTAAAGTTACCTTAACAATCTCTATAGTTCTCTTGGCAAAGGCCTTATCAAAAATTGTCTTTGCGACCTTGTTTTCATCAACTTTCTTTGAATATGTTGAGTCCACCCATGTTTGACTCACAAACATCTATTTTAAAGTTGTCAACAAACTACAAATACTTTGCAATGTAAGGAAGTTAGTTACAAACCTTGTGACCTTTGCTTGCACAAGCTCTTTCCCCTTGGTGTAATCTCTCATCAAGTTGAGAACTCAAGGGTGATTATAAATATATTTGGTGATGTTTCTGAGCTCTTTTACAACCGGTCTCATCCAATCAATTTTGCCTATGTCTTCGAAAAGAAGGTCAAGGCAATGGCCTGTGCAATGGGTCTAAAAGAGTGATATGTATGCCTCTCCTTAAGAAGTCTCTTAGCTACCACATATGATGTTGTATTGTTAGTGATACTTGCACAACATTCTCAATGCCCACCTCTAAAACAACTTCTTCGAGGTGTCAATCGACTTTAAAAAAACCATCTCACCATTTGAAGCTGCCAAAAAATTGAGGGTGCAGTTCTTTCCATCCATCCACCCATCTAAAAAAATGGTGCATCTGAACTTCTACCACAACGTCCTTTGATCTTCCATAATTGACTTTGCATCTTCAATAACATCTTGGAGCAACCTCCCACTTAAGTCTCTTGGAGAAGGTGCCTTGTACCTTTTTCCTGCAACTGTCAATGCTATCATCAAATACCCCCAGAACAAGGTCCTCAACACGTTGAAGCGATGGTTGTTGAAGTACCAAAATTTTGTAGATGCCTTATCTGCTTCTATGTGCGCCTCCTTATTCCATGCTTATACTTTGCAACAAAAGTTGTGCCCTAAGTATGTTTTTAGGTACAAAAAAGTTGTTTGGATTTTGCTTGAATTGGATGTGCCTCACATGTGTGGACCACGACTAGAGTCTACAATCTCTGTCATAGCTACCTCAGTTTCCTCTACTGATGCGAGAGCAATGGCTGTTGTGAACACTGTTTGTATTGTTTCCCTCTCTATTTTCTTCTCATCCAACAATGCAAACTCTGCAATTATCTCTAGTTTTGCCTCTTCCATTGTATTAGAACATGGCGTGACATTATGGCAAGCAATGCATACAATATGGTACTTGAGGCGATTGATGCCTTCAGAAATCTTCTTCCAGCAAAATGTACAAATTATAATCGATTGGGACTATTCAATCGGTACGACAGACTTCCAAGCAGAGGTGTGAGTTTTAGTGGGACGGTACCACTGATTGATGCTGACCTTGATGCAATGCTGGATGTTATTGTATGCAAAGTCTAATTGTTACCCTGCAACATGTTCAAATGCAAAAAAAATTGAAAAATATAATTAAAAAAAACTTATACTGTAAAATTGTAAATGTAAACTAAACCCTATGTATATGAAAAAACATAAAAAAATTTAAAAACATCTAAAAAATCCCTAACCATAAATTTGTAAAACTAAACCCTATAAACAGTAACAAACCAACAATTTTATTAAAAAATTGTAAAAAACTAGCATAAATTGTGAACAACAATTATGGAATTAAATGTAATGCATGTAAATTTGTCAAATATGTTTACAAATAATTTATATGATTGAAAAAAAAAGAAAAAACTAACTTGGAATTCAAATTTGCTCAATTTTGGTCCCTCTAATTCGCTCTAAATGTTGTGTGATGAGATTGTGGGGGCATTATTGCTTAAATAGGATACATTTGTGTGTTTGCTGCATTTTTGTAGTGTTCTGGATGCATTTTGACCAAACTGGATGCGTTTTGTACATAGACTACGTGTATGAAGGCTTGGGGGAGTATTGGCATAGTACTCGCCGAGTATTCACTGTGAGTATTGTGCCAATACTCGCCAGTATTAAAAAAAATTCCCATGCGAATTAAAATGACTAGTATTCGCCCTGCACATTGTCACCATGGCCTTTGCAAATATAAGATCAATTAAAGTCGGTTCAAAAGTGAACGTTGGTCGACAAAACTTAATTGATGATGACACATATGCGATGGAATCATAAAGAGCGCAACCAATCCAACACAGTAGGGGAGTGGACCAAGAAATTCGATGATCTACTAGACTCTTGAAGCAAGAAGAGTGAAGACATAGGTTGGAGGAGGTGGCTGCCTTTTGAAACCCTTTGAGGCAAGTGCGAGACATTAGCTGAGGCCAAAGCTAAAGTCAAAGCTAGAGTCGATACCAAGGAACGGTTGAACTAGTACCAGAGCATTGTACACAACTCACATGTACAAAGTGGGTGGAGATTGTGAGTCAAGTTCCCTTCTAGAGGAAGGAACTGCTAACCTTGTTGATTGGGTACGGTTGGTAAGTTCTGCAAAAGAGTCTATGAAATCCAGTAAGGATTCGACGAAGCCGCCTCCTAAGGGAAGTCTTTATTTTGGGACGGGTTTTGATAACAACTTCATGGAAGAACGGACCACATACAAAACAACCATCCATTCAATTGAAGGCCTATTTATTGAAGATACATAGCCAAATACACCATGCCAGCTCAAACCACAAGTTGGAGGGATTAGCATAGAAATGGAACATGATGGTGAGCAATATAGTGTACGGACCATTGCCAAAGTAAGGGTCGAGTATAGGGACATGCCCAATAGTGCTGAGAGAGTAGAGAAACATCTCTCACAAATCTTCTTGAGGAGGAGAATCTTATTTGAAGAGCCACATAAGAAGTAACCAATGCCCACAACCATGGGAAACCGACCAAATCCATCTCCTAAAAGGAAGCTGTCAAAGTTCATTGGTGATGGATTTGAATATGTAGGACGAAATTTCTATACATGCATCACAATTTGGACTGGCAATGGGCAAACAAACGAGTGCCTTTGGTTGTTGTGCTTTCCAACCACATTTCAAGGATTGGCTATTGATTGGTACAAAGATGCAACAACCATTGATAAGGCACCATGGGATAGTCTGGGGAAAGGTTTGGAGAAGGAATTCAGGCTCCTTAGAGACAACAATGAGATTGTTGTTGATATCTATAATACTTGGCAGGATAAGCATGAGAATGTATGAGCTTACAATAGGAGGCTCAAAGAACTTTTGGCCAAACTTGAAAAGAATTACTAGATGACTTAAAGAAAAGATGGTTCATTCAAGAGCTGGTACCCTCATTACAGAGGTAGAGGAAGGTGGTTTCACCTTCGTCTTACGAGTACACATACAATCAAGCAATGGATAATGAAAGCGAGAATAAGACATGCACATGCTTGAGGAGGAGCAAAGATGATGACTCTTAACTTGTGACAGTGAACTAGGATCAATTCAGGGTCTTTCAAGGGATATGCTCCGGATGATAGAGTTGAAAAGGGGCGACAAGGAGGAAGTAAAGGAGCATTGATGCATAAATTGCAAAACAAAAAGTCATGCCAAGACCAACTTTCCAATGAAGATGTTCCACGAAATTTGCCAAGTTACAGTTCATGCAGCAAAAGAGTTCATGTACAACTTGGAGAATAAGGGTACCCAAGTACTCTTCACTCAAGGAGAGCCATAGAAACTACCTATCATCTTCACAAAGCCTTAAAAGAATAAGGGTGTATCCCTTGTTGCATCGCTTAGAGGGTATCAAAACCAAAGAATCACTAACAAATGCCAAAACAATATGGGTGGAAGCGGTAGTAAGATCCAATGCAACAAACAAGGTCAACTAATTGTAGAGTGTCGGAAGTGCAATGAGTGGGGTCATTTCGTAAGAGATTGCCCTACCAATAAAAAAAACATTGGACTTCTCTATAGATTGTGTGGGCTCGAATACCATAACAATAGCGATTATCTAAAGCAAGCGAAAGTCAACATAATTGACATAGCCTAGGACAAGGTTATTGCAATCACCACAACACAAGAAAACCAATCTAATTACCTGGACCCGCGTATGGAGAAGGAAAGACTCGCTGATGCAAGGGTCAAAGCCAAGAGAATGCAATGGTTGAAGATTGACGACAATCACATGAACATACAGATACAATGACAAACAAATTTGAGGCGGGCAAAGCTATAACAAGGCAAGCCTTGCAGACCATTGTACGTGTGAATGTAGTTGATTTATTTCAAAGCACTATGGAACTCAAGAATGCTATATCTCCTACCATACAACACATTGTCACAGACATTGTGCATACAATGATGCATCTAGTGTTAGATGGTGTAGTGACAAGTGATGGAGAGAGCAAGAATTAGGATAATGAACCCATAGATGAACCTCCATTGTTAGTGGATTAAATGATTAATCCAATGTTCTTGATAGTGAATCTAGAGCTGAAAGTCATGCATATGGAGTTCTTGGGGAGGAATCTGGAAAACACTATTGTCGATGGTGGGTCTGGTTTGAACATTTTTATAGAGGAGTCTTGGAAGAGTCTTTGGAAGCCCACTATATGGCCTCTGACTTTCCATTTGGTGGTAGCCGATCAACATGGTATGAGAGTGTTGGGAGATCTTGTGGCTTAAAAGGTTGTGTTATTGAGACCCAACCTATTGTACTAATTTTTGTAGTCACCTTGTTGAAAAAGAAAGCCTATGATGCGTGGGTTGGGGATGGTTGATAGCAGCCAATGCCGACCATATCTAGAAAAAGAATCTTCTGTTTATTGAATACAAAGGCCAAAAGCATATCATAGATTTGAAGAATCAAGTATTCAGTGAGGAAGCAACTTCATCGAACTCATTGGACCTAGATTTCGAAGAACACATGATAGATGGAATTCAAGGTATGTTGGAGCTGAATGGTGAAGGGGTTTTGGAGTTGCAATCATGCTCTGAGGGTGAGACAAACTCCCACAATAGTCATTTCCATTGGTAAATGGAAGACTATGAGGTGTTCTGGCCTAGCTGTAAATTTGTTAAGATTATGGAGATTAAAGAAAGTAAAGACTTGAAGTGACATGACCGCTAGATGAAGTCAACAATGACAAATCCTTTCGAGCCAACCCACGAGCATCGTGATGACCAAAAATTAAAGTTGGTGATGTCAAATCTTGTACAACTATCATTCTCACACTCAACTTCCCCTCTATATTTAAATGAATGTTAAGTGGGTGATGCAACGATAGATGTGAAGCCTGCTCACTAGTTTGGGAGCATTGAGGATATGAAATATAAGGAGCCTACCACCGCTAGGGTGAATCTGGGATTAAAAGGAGATCTCCAAATGATCATGGTCAGAGATGATGGGCATCTTGTGTTGAAGGCTGCAATATTACGTATATTTATGGATTAGGACATATTTTCCTGGACATACAAAGATTTGAAGGGAGTAGCACCTAAGATGTGTGTACACAGTGTACATAGAATTCCTCTAGTACTAGGAGCATGTCCAATGCAGAAAATGCATATAAAATGAATATAAATTATGCCGCCAGAGTCCAGGAAGAGATTGTTATCTGGAGCAAGGATTCATTCTAGAGGACAACACACCAACAGTTAGGAATTAGCGTGTTACGATAAAGCAAACTATTCTCTTATGAGTTGGAACAGATTGCAAGAGTAGAAAACAAAGCTTTTAATGCAAAATGATAAGAGAGTTTCTACAAAGAAAGCAATCTTTGTGGAAGAAATGTATGCTATCCACTCTACATTGCAATGGGGGTGAACAACTTATTCTTATAGTTAAACAAAATCATTGTATCAAGGTTCAAAAAGTTTGGGAGGTTCGAGCAAGTGAAAGGTTCATCAAAGGTCAAAATTTCAAAAATGTTCGGAAATATTTGAAGCTATATAACATAAAAAATATGCATAATCACAAAAATAGAATATGAAAATGATGTAAAAGAAAATATTTGAATGATCAATTTAGGTAGCATTTCCAAATTTGATACATCACACAACCATACAATACTTAGAGAAAGACACTTGCCCTTCGATCTCCATGGTTGTGGCCCTAGGGCCACTAGGCTCTATAATGACAATTTAAACATGTTGACAATAAAAATAAAAATTACATGATCTAATTCATGATTATTAACACAATTAGTGCCAACACCTTGATCCAATGCATTTGCATTACCCTACGTTGCAAGGGTACGCCCTCCCCTCCGGTGCCTCCTGTTCGGAGACACCTTCAGCACGGGGATGTCCCGAGTACTCCCAGAGGCTTTCGTGGACGTACTGGAAACGTCCGGCACGGCCACGGACGCCTCCGGGAGTACCCGGGACGTCTCCGGGCGTGCCTGAGGGATTCCGGCAGAAAAATGGCAAAATTTAAAAAAAAAAAAACTCAGAAAATCCTTTAAAAAAAACCCTAAAAACTAGGCAACACTAAATGTAAATCTAGTTCGAACCCAACAGTATATAAATAAAATAAATATTTTCTTATACTTTAAGTTATATTTTATTTATATACTTTCAGGATGTTTGAGAGGGGTTTCGGACTGCTAGGAGCTATAATGCAAATTCTAGGTTTTGGAGGATCCTATCATATTTCAGAGTTAGTAAGATTCCAGGGTTTCAGGTTTTCAAACTTAGCCATATTTTAGTGTTTCAAGATTTCAGGGAGACATCATAGGAGGTATGAAGGCTGCATGAAGGGATGTATGCGTGATAGAATAGTATGAGAATATCTCTCGCAAAGTGCCACAAGCCGATCCCACCCCATTCCCTGTGCACCCCTTAAGGCATGCACTCGTGAGATTCAATGCACCGATGAGCCCTTGTGAGAGAAAGTGTCAGTAAATGATAAAGTTGAAAAATAATGGGAGTGGCATTCATGATTTTGTGGACAATTGAGATGATTTATTCTAGATTTGAATGTACATCTTGTCTTTGAAGTAATGAATGAATGAATATTATATATTTTTAAGTGTTTTATCATTTATAGACAAATATTTTCACACTATGTAGTTTCAAGTGTTTTACTAAAAAAATGAGTTATATATATATATATATATACATAGACGTACCCACGACGTATCCAAATCAAGGTTTTTGAAAAATGACGTACTCGCGTACCCGTATCCGTACCTGTACCCGTACCCAAACAACATAGGCATTACCACTACAATATTTACTATGTTCACCATGCTTTCCAAATTATGCCACAAAATGACATTGGTATGGGAAACTCGACTCAAAATATGAAACACTCTAAATGTATATAAAAAATTTCCGTGTTACAAATTGTGTTGCACAACGACATTGGTATGGAAAAGCTGACTCAAAACATGCAACACCCCAAATATTTCTAAAATTTATCCTAGTGTTATGAATTGTATCATGTAACATCATTGGTACAAGAAACTTAATAGACATTTGGCATGCATATGCATGTGGATGGGAAAACTCGAGAATAAGAAATTTGCTAAAATAAGAATTGCTATTTCATTTGCATTTATGGAAATCTTGCCACACGATATAGATGTATCCAAAGTGTAAGCTTAATGACAAAGCCACTTTGAGCTTTGCAAATGCTCCGAAAGGCTTTGAAACTGCTATTTATGCTGTGTTGAAATTTTATGAAAATTATAATATCCGAAAATAACCCTGAACTGTCATGCAGCGGGCCTGAGTCACTATTGGGATCATTTGGCCCCCTTTAGAAACAATAGGCTTCATTGCATCAACGTCTTTAACCAAGTGTGATTTTTTTGTTGAATCTTGCTCTTGTTGAACCCACTTTCCTTGGGTGAGCAAACTGCCATGCCTTGATTATTTGATACAGTGGCATTTGCTTATTTTGGGCACGTTTTACCACTATATCTATGACCTAATTAACAATGAATGGTGTTGAACGGTCAGGATTTAACTTCGTGACTTCAGCTGTTCAACAATATCCAAAGTGTCCAAGAGAGGTGGAAAGTATGGGTAGAGCAGTTCCACATTGAACATCGGATGCAAGTCAAGATATGGTGGCAAGCTGAGCTCAAAGGAATTAGTGTCCACTTGCTTGATGATTGTGTAGCGCTCATATCAATGAGGTATGAGTTTCCTATTGGGCCTTTCAAACGTTCTTTCTAAAAATGCAGCCATACCCTATCACCAAAGCGGAACAGGTGAGGGACCTGATGCTGGTCATGACGATGTTTTTATTTTTGGCTGGTTTTCTGTAGGATTTCAGTCACAAGTTGAATTTGCTGGTTCTATTCAACAAATTTGGCGGTCTTGTCTGATTCTTTCTTTGCATGGAAAAATGCTTACTTTAATGCAATAGGTAATGCCACATCAATGGGGGCCAAAGGTTGAAACCCAAGAAAAACTTGATGTTTGGTAGAATCTCATCCCATGTCCATGGATGCTTTGAGTTATACATCAAAGTATATGCACAATCATATGGTTAATAACTTGTTTGCCCCCATATGTTTGTGGATGAAAAGCATGTAATTAGCCAACTTGGTGTCCATCATTGACCACAATGTAGACCAAAATGTGCTAAAAAGCCTATTGTCCATATCTAACACAATGGTATGTGATAAGCCGAAGTGGATTCACACATTCTAAAAGGAGAACCTCGCAATGTCTTAAGTTGGATTCCCTTTGTACAATGCACCAACATTGCCATCTTGGAAACCCTGTCAACCACAATGATGACACATTCATAACCAGGCCTAGCAAAGGGAAACCTTGACATGGAATTCATAGACATTGACTGCCAAGGTTGATTAGGTATTGTTAAGGGTGTGTATAGGCCATCGTACTTGTTGGTTTGTTTTGCTATTTCACATGCTATGCATGATCTAATCTATACATGTTGACATCATGATGAAGCTTCGACCAACAAAAGTATTTCTGGAGTACTGCCACTGTCTTTTCCACCTTGAAGGGTCACACAACTTGACTTTTGTGTGCCTTACAAATCATCTTCTGTCACTTCACTGTCGGAACAGGGAGACGTCCAAAGTGACACAGAAGCCCATCATGTAGATGGTTGTCTATAACTTGTTGTCTTGTCGTCAATGTTTGATATATGGTGGAAACATCAGATCACTACAATACAACATTGGACCGTTGAGAAGTCTCATGGCCACATGAATCAAGGACTTTTGAGAGTGTTGCGATTGGAGGGTGGCTTAAACAGTTAGCAATTTGATTTTAATGACCTTTCTTGTGCTTAATATTAAGTTGAAATTGTTGCAAGTAGGTTGACCACTTCCAATGGCAATCATTTTGTAATTTGCCCTGGGTTTGCATGAACTGCAGAGGCTTGTGATCTGTACAAATGATGCTCTCCCCTCCCATAATGTAGTGCTTGCATTGTTTTGATGCCTGAGCAATGGCATAGAGTTTGTCATACGTAGGATACATGGATGCAACATATGGTATCTGTGAATGTTTCACTGTGGTAGTCAACTGGATGCCTATGTTGGGTGAGGACTGCACAAAGCACAAAGCACAAAGTGCATATTCTGAAGCATCGATTTCAATCTCAAAAGGTTGCTGCAGATATGGTAAATTAAGGATTGGTGCCGATCAAATTCTCATTTTTAACTCCAAAAGCTTCTTGTTGTGTGATGGTCCACACAAACTTAGCCCATGCCCCTCCCTTTGTTTGCTTGGTTTAGGGGGCTTGCAATATGAGAGAATCTAACCACAAATCAACAATAAAAGTTGTCTAACCCAAAAAGCTTTTGAGTTATGTGAGTGTTGTTGGGGTTGGTGAATCTTGATGACCTGGATCTTCTTTGTGTCAACGTGTACACCATCCTTGTTTACAATGTATCCCAGATATTGGACACTTTGCAAACCAAAGGATCACTTATCCTTTTTGGCATATAGCTTATGGCTGCGTAGGGTGTCAAGAACTTGTTGAAACTGTTGTCGGTGCTCCTCCTATGTGTTACTAATAATCAAGATGTCATTGCATAAATGTTGCAGGTGCATTTGCTAGGCCAAAGGGCATGCCCAGCCATTCAAATAGACCTTCCTTGTACTTAAACGTTGTCATCCAGACATCAAATGGCTCAACAGGCACTTGATGGTGCCCCAAATTCATATCAATCTTTGTGAAGATTTTTTCTCTTTTGAGCTGGTCTAGAAGGTTGTCAATGTGTGAAAGTGGATACATGTTCATGACAATGATCTTATTAAGGGCCCTGTAGTCATTACATGGCCTTCCTGGATTAGCTCCTTCATCTATCATTTGATCTCATTATTGTCTAGCACTAAGCTCTTAAGCCAATGAGATGTGTTCCCTGGTAGTGTAGGGGTACACCGATAGGTGTAATGAAGACATTGTGTAATTCGTTAAAACCTGATCTGCCTATTGTTGTTGTATAGTATGATTCTATGTAGTGGCTTGTGTTCTCCAGTCTGCTCACCATTAGCACAAACTTTCTAGTGTGATCAATCACATGCCTACATTGCTTTATGCTAGTCAAGGTTACTATCTTCTTAGCGGGGGATTTAGGGATTTTGTAGGATTGCCTTTCCAGCGTGATGATGACTTTGCAGGTCTTGAACTAGTATACCCCATTGCGTTTCCACGTGTATGGATGCCCAAGAAAAATATTGCAAACCTTTAAGGGTTTCACATCCCACAACACCTCATCTCTAAATGGCTTGATTGCGTACCGTAGAAGACACTGCTGATTGACGCTAAATCTTTGCCTTGGTTCAACCATCCAATGGAGTATGGCTGCGAGTGAGATGTTTTTAGCGTCATCTTTCAAACAGTTGCTGCATAGATCAAATTCTTCTCACTTCCATTACCCACGATGAAATGCAGAGCTTGCCCTTGCACCCACATTTGTGAATGAAAGAGATGTCCTTCCTCGGATGATGATGTTGTAACCTGTTTTGTACCAATAGTGGAATAGGGGCCAAACTCCATAATTTTCATGCCTGTTTTAGTTGAATGAAAGGAGTGCTCCTCATTGGATGTTTGTATTAGATCAGATTCATGTGCCTCAATACTCTTGGAACAACATTCGTTTTGGAGTGCATTGTGCTCCTATGGTTCTCATGCTATTTTCCAATCTTGTGTGTAGGTTTATCTGTGGGATTTCTTAGAGAAAACTTTGAGACTGGAAACCCTGAGTTTTGCCTTTGTTGTAGAGGCTCTCTGAGTTGCCTCTATCATTTGATTGTGCCTGCTTTCCTGCAAGAGACTTCTCTTTCTGTTTGAATTTTTCCTCGATCTTGACTCCATACGGATGACATTGATGTAAAACTCTTAAGAGATGACATTGGTGGTGCTTCCTTTTCTCGAGGGGAAGCTTCCCGTATTGGATAGCAGCTCGATGTACGCTGCTTTTGGGAGGAAAAAAGCCTCTTCACCAATATGCTTATCCATATACGTTCTTCTTCCTCCTTTCGTTATCTCTTTTATTGTAATGTGCAGCAGATAGTATTATAAAAGAAAAAGAGGTGTTGTAGCCCCCTTCTGCCTTTTACAATCTATTTTCATAGTTCATGCAGTTTATTTTCCTGTCTTTCCTTCGCTATCTTTGGTTTGTTTTTCTGCTAGTTTTCTCTTAGTGGAATTTTGCTGTTTTCTAGAAGGTTCTTCAATGTAAAATGCCTCATCTTTGTTGCTTCTGATTCATTCAACTGGGTATA
This sequence comes from Torreya grandis, assembly GCA_037957365.1. Classification (NCBI taxonomy): domain Eukaryota; kingdom Viridiplantae; phylum Streptophyta; class Pinopsida; order Cupressales; family Taxaceae; genus Torreya; species Torreya grandis. The sequence goes on from JARHVA010000668.1 coordinate 2,513,665, forward strand.
CAATTTGAATGCTTATTTTTAAGAAAAAAGTCAATACCCGGCACAAAACGCAGACCTGCTGAAACACTTGCCAATGACCATTTCTATATACTATCCTGAAACAAGGGCCCTAATGATAGTGGACGATGACCATTTCCAGCAAGAGAGAGAGTATCCAAGAGGCCCTTTGGATACTGCTGCTTCACTCACTGAGTGGTGTAGGTCACCGAAGCCACACTCATCTATGCATAGCACTACTACCAAGGTACCCTAGTGCACTAGCTCTTGGTGATGGGGATCTGCTCATCGGCATCATGGATTTCCTTGTTCGCGACTGCCTCCTGAGGTGCGGAGGCAAGCACACATTATGAGTTTATTTGCTGCGACAAGATATTCTTTGGCCTTGGATGTTAGGAGTGATTCTAGGGGGAGTGCTTTGCTTCCTCCTAGGATTACCCACCCAAGCCCCCTCGGCTCTAGAAGCTCCCCGAGGAGCATTATCAGCTCCTGCATTGGTCCTTTCACAGTGATAGATGATGACATCGATGATTCCTATATCCTGGAGACAGTTAAAGATTTTTGCTGAGACTACCATACTGTTTTTTGGACTTTCGACTTTCATCAGCCCATGCTCTACGGGGGTCCTTATTCTCCCCACATAGCTATTTGTGTTGTGATCCTAACCACATGGGTTTGGGTGATTTACTACGTTGGGTTTACCCCTATTTTAGTTTTAATGCTTTTGTTCTTCTTTTATTTAGTAAGTCATTGTTCCTAGGGTCCTTTTACCCTTTCACTTTCTATTTTAATAGGGTGTATTCTTGAGTCCCATTGACCTACTTTTGGCCAATTATGGACATTAATATAATTTCTTCCTTTTTTTTTAAGGAGTAATGGGTAGACCAATAGAAAAATGAAGGCGGCCTTCTAGAATGATAAAACATGAACCTCATCCCTGTAATGAAAATGAACAAAAAGAACAAGGACGAAACAAATTTCACACTTAAATCAGTAGGATGGCAAGCAAAGTCTCCAATATCCTAAAAAGAGAAGGCATCGAGACAACCTTCTTGCCTGTAAATGTCATCAAGAACAAGATTTGATTGACAGAGGACCCTATGGATCCAAATGTAAATAATGGTGTGTACATGATTCCGTGCTCATGTGGTAGACCATACACATGGCAAATCAGGAAGAGTCATCCAAGCTACAATAAAATGGTATTTTGGAGGTCTTTGGCATGATTGGATTGAAAAGCATGCACTAACTTAACACTCACATGCAACTAATCATCACATCTGCATTCAAAAAGTGAACTAGGGAAGATCACAACACAAAATGTCATCTAGGGGAGCCACTATAAATTTAACAGCATGTTATACCATCAACAAGAATCATGATTGATACTTTATCCAAACCTGGAGACCCATCATCGAAAGCCCTAATTAGCTTGAAGTTGGCCATGGCAATGAATGAGAACATTATTACAGAGATGGCTGAATTGACATCTTATCTTACAAGAAGTTTCTTGTAATATGTATATATTGAAGTTGATGTATTCTGCAAGTCTATTACTTTCCAATGTTGTGAAGAGGGGTTTAGAAGTTAGACTCGAAATTTTGAAAAGAAAATAAATTTTACACAGTTACAAATAAATGCTACAAACATTGTGGCTTTTACACAGTTACAGATAAATGCTACAAAACATTGTGGCAAAGACTCAGTCCCACAAACTAAGATCCATAACAAGTAGTATTTGTGAAATTTCCCTTGAAAGTTTTATTTTTGGATTTTTTATTTGTTGAAAGTGGATCTGAGAGTTTGTCCATCTACAATGTCAAAAGTGAGAAGTGTTTTTCATGCTAAACCTTGGTATAGTGATAGACTACGTGCAGGAACATGTAGTGAGTACTCCTTACAATGTCAAAAGCGAGAAGCATGTTTCATGCTAAACCTTGGTATAGTGATAGACTATGGGCAGGAACATGTAGTAAGTACTCCTTGGCTTCAATAAGCAACGTTTTGTCTTAATAACATAACTTTGGTGGTATGCGTAGCATCTGTTTCACCTAGACTGACTACTAATATACAAATTTCTTAAAGCAAGCTTAAGAGTCTCATTCTCTTTAGTGAAACAGATCTTCCAAGAGAATAGTAATTCTGTCAGCTTTATAACTTACATATACTACTATCTATTTAGAGACTTGAGATGTTCTTTATCAGTGTGGACTGAGGATCAGAGACGCTTGACTGTTTTCATTGGGGACCTGACTTAGCACAAGAAATGCTCCCTCTCCCTAAATCTCTGACATCAACGTTCTCCCTCTACCCAAGGACTTGATCTCTAGGCCATTTATGTGCTCCAGAAACCAGTCTTTAGGTCAAGGAGGTCAAGGGAGCCTTCTTACTAGGGATCTTGTGAAGATTCCATATCCATCTCACGACATCCTGTTTTCAGCCTATAGAAGACTAGATTGCAAGCTATGTCATAGCTCCATTACCAAATCAATTTGACAATGGGCTATATGGTGACAAGACCACAACAGTTTATCAATTAATATTGCAAGTTTTGTCAAGGCCTGGAATGTTTGCAGTAGATGGTATTGTCCTGGCTTGGCAACCACTCTCACTTTCCCTCAAGGTGGCTTATTAGCTCCATTACCAAATCAATTTGACAATGAACTATATGGTGACAACACCGCAACAGCTCATCAATTAATATTGAAAGTTTTGTCCAGGTCTGGAATGTTTGCAGTAAATGGTATTGTCCTAGATTGGCATCCATTCTCATTTTCCCTCATCCAAGGTCTCCAGTTTCATTTTGGTGGTTTTAACGGATGCTCTCCATTTTCTTTATTGACCTTGTTGCTCACTTATAATATTTCTTGTACCTTTATATTTTCGGACTGTACCTACTATTTTAGAGTTGCACAGGGCTATAGGTTACTTGTGGACATCAATGAGCTTGTAATTTTATATCACTGCAATCCCTTTAGACTGGAGCATAAGAAGACAATATTATTGAGCTGCCTTGAGATGTTCCTCCAACTTATTAGTTTGCAAACCAAACAGTCCAAGGAGGACAAACTTGTTAAACACTAGATAGTAATAGTATTCTCCATAACAATTAGGCGAAGAAATTAGTACACTGTCAAGGTGATTGATTCTTGTGAGGGAATGATATTGTATTTCTCTTAAACAAGATTAAAATGTATGTTCATAATTTTATGTATAATTTTGGGGTTTCTAAAAATTATACATGCTTTTATATTTCTGTAATGTTATGTACTTTCAAATGTTGCACTTTTGGGCTGGTATACAAATATAAAAAAATGCTTGTTGCGATGATGGAGCCAGCTTGCGGACTTAAAGTTACACTGGAAAACATATCTAAGCCTGATTCAAGTATAGAGCGAGAACATCTATGGCCCCTTTAGTAAGATTAAGTATTGTTTTAATAAACGGCACTTGTGTGTAGGAATTATCTGGTATAGTGGCTGAAAACAACTTAATTACAGTCTGTAGCGTGCTTAAAATGAAGCTAAGAGCAAGAAATGGCAAGAAGGTTTGGCAGGACAAATTCTTGGGGCAGATATTTACAATCGGTTAGGTCTATAAAGTTTGAGTGTCCAGTTTGATAGGGGCCAAATGCAAGTTGCATGCAGAGTTAGATGAGGTGGTTGATTGTTGAAACACAACCAATTGCAACTGGGCATTTATTTTTTCAAATAACATGTGCTTCAGAGGAATGTGACATCTCAATTAGTTAGTTGGAGAAGTATGTTTCTTAAATTTGAAATGGTGACTTATATTGCACAAGCGGAAAACATAAATATAACTCTTGCTGAAGAGTTTCTAATTATTAGTATGTGAAAAACTTTTGTCTTTGTGCTGGATACCCTAGATGATATGGGTTTGGAAGAGTGGGAAAAAATGGATGCATTTGATAAATATATTTTTTTTTCAAGCTGGCAAACCCCTTTTAAAATCTGCGGAGGGTGCATAACCTCTTACATTACCTGTCCCTTGGAGGGAATTGAACCTGGGTCACCCTTTAGAGGATGACATGCTCTCACCAACAGGCCGTTCATCATGGACACTTATTAAATAATTCTGGAAATATATTTTTCAGGAAAATTTCCAACTCGTATGTTATTGTTTTGGCAGGCTTTCTAAAGTTACTAGAGAAGGAAAGTATCTGCAATCTGATGTCCCCAGGCAGCTGGTTTATGGAGCCATGGTTTATGTGCGACAGACAATTGTTGCAGATGCTTCTAATTATCTTTCACGGGCTGTTTGCATTGCAGTGAGATACAGTGCTGTCAGACGTCAGTTTGGTTCTCAGGCTGGTGGTCCTGAAATTCAGGTACAAAATGACGGAGGCTTTTGCTTCTCTCTTTTCTTATGTTTGAGAAAACAATATAACCTCTATATACAAATGCTATCATTAGGTAAAATATCAGATGGGTCCCGACTCAGCATTTACATCATCAATACAATCATTTAGATTGGGCACATTTCGAGGTTGATCTCAAAGTTCATCTGGATCTTGAAGTGATTAGATCTGCACACTGAATTTTATTAAGAATAGTGCTAATCTGCAACTGCCTTATTCCCCAGTGCAGCTTGAATTGAAATTTAACTCTTTATTGGAACACAAAGTTTTGGCCTTCGATATTTCTGTAAATTCCTTGAAACTGTAGGGACATGTGAGTTATATTGGTTTAGAGATTTATCTGTATGAAACATTTGAGCCAATACTGCATCTTCCTTAGTTGATCTAATTTTTCATCTTGTGTTTGGGAGTTGCAAAGCAAGAAGGTTTGAGTTGCAGCATTCGACTTCTGTGTGTTCCAAAGATTTTCTTTTTTCTTTGTGGGTAGTAGTGCTTGTGCCTTTATATTTTGTGGATGTATTTTAGTTGAACTTGCATTTTCACAGAATGAAAAAGTTCCTTTCTAATTAGATCATCAACTATGTGAATGTGTTTTTGTAATCATCTTCTCTCATGCACGATTGTATTCACTCCAGCCTTTCGCATCAAGTGCTCATTTTAATTAATTCTTGTTTTATTCATTTTTTTAACTAGTATGTCAGGCTGTAAATCTTGAACCAAAGCCTTTATTTGTTCCATGTTTCCCATGGTGTGGAAAACTAAACACTAGCTTTGACAACGCTTTTACAATATGATGTTCTTTTCAAATACAAGCACAAGAATGAGAGAACTTTAGGGTTGTCATGTGTACAGATCTGTTTGACATTGGGAGTGTGTTATTTGATAGACTCTAGTACCAAGATGGTCATCAATAATCCTCTGTATATATTAAAAATGACTTTCATGTGACCGTGCTCTTTCACCTTATAAAAGAGGTCGTCTTCAGAAGCACGTGAAGGAGAGATGTTCAGGGGTAGCATTCCTGCAGACATGCTCAACATTGGTAGTGTGCTATCTAATAGTACCAAGATGGATATCACTAGTCCTCTATACACCTAAAATGGATCTCATGTGACTGTACTTCACCATATAAAACAAGAGTTTCTCGTAGGCACTGTCACCTTGTTCCTAGCTATATTTACCATTACCTTGACATGTGGCTAACATAAGGTATTGAAATCAATAATATTGAATAACAATAACTCATGTAGGAAAAACAATCATACACGTAAGCAGGGATGTATCGTTTGTGTAGATCAATTCCAATCTGATAGTAAGGGCACTAGTATGGTTCTAGGCTAACCAAAGTACACTAAACCATATAACAAGGCACACAAGACAAATCTGACCTATATACAACAATATAGAAACAAAAACAAATCTGAAATATAGAAAACAAAGGATTAATATGCTTGGAATTTGACAAAGAAAGTCTTTAGATAAAAAATCCGAATTTTGATTTACTTGTGCGCTGTCGAAGGCTGAAAACAATTGGAAACAGGTCCACAAGCAGTCCCAAAGCAAACCCATAAAATTTGTGCTGATTAGAGAAGCTATAGAATTTGACCAAAATTGTAGGTTTAATTTTGGCAGCAAAGGTTCAATTTTGGTCATAGAGTTCGATTGTGGTCAGAGGTGTCAGATTTTGTTCAACATTTGAGTGCGCCTTTGTCTGCATTTGTTAATCAAAACCCTCTCTTGGATTGTTGAATTGCGTTGCAGATCTCTCAGAGTTGCTTCTTGAAAACCTTAGTCGGGTCCAAGAGACTTGCAAGCACATAAATATTGGGTTTGATTTTGGTCACATAGTTTGATTTTGGTCAAAGGTGTCAGATTGTGCTGAAAATTTGCGTGTGCTTTTATCTGCCTCTGCTGTTCAAAAACCTCTTATGGATTGTGGAATTGAGGTTCGGATCTCTTGGAATGACTTCTCTTTCCTCCAAACCCTAATTGGCTCCTGCAAGAGCATAAAAAATGGGTGTAATTATGAGGGCCCTGTCTCAGTCAGAAACCTGTTGTTAGATAATTTGATTTTTAACAATGATGTAGTCCAGCAAGCAGTCAAGTGTAATATGAATATTCTGACCCTTATCCTTATCAATGAGATGCAAACAACCAGTAGATTCTATCTGCTCTTTCACTATTTCAGTTGAGCTTTTGGTACAATGGTGCTGCTCTAATAATGCAATTCTTCCTTTAGACTTCAATAGATGGTTTTTCAATTTAAATTTAGACTTCAATATATATGGCTTTTCAATTCAAATCTTGTCCCCCTAAATGCTTTAACATGCTTTAGTACTTATAGACTTCTTGAATTCATATTAAGATCTTAGTGGAGCACAAACTTACACAAAAGATGGGAAAACCGACAAATGGGGCACAAGGAACCAAATAAACGGGGGAAATGGGTGGACCTATAAAAAAAAACCGAAACATTTGTAAGTATATCAATGTCTATATAAATCAATAATAAATAAATTGCTGAATTTCCTGTGTAAAAATGAAAAGTAGAAACAAATGCACCTAGTGGTATGTGTACTGCACTGTCGTCTATGTAGAATCTCTAATTGTGCGAAGTGTGTCTTATAACTCACTAATGTGCACAATGTTCCTTATGACTCTCTGGTGTGCGCTTCTCAATTGTAGAACCAAATATATTTTAACTCTCTGGTGTGACCACCTCCAGGTTTGCGAGGACAAGCGTCTTATAACTCTTTGGTGTGCACCTCCAACTATGCAAAACCAAAGATCTGTAGTGTGCCTAGTGTGTATTATCATTTAGCTGAAGGTAGAATAAGTGGATCATATGCCCCCCATTTTGAGGTGTGGGATAACTTGCATATCACTCATCTCGAAAGAAAGGATTATGCGTACCATGTTTATAATATATAAATCATAAAAGGAAATAAATGTTGAGAGCACATTAATCACATATTTTGGTATGGCATAGATAACTATCATCATTCAGTCATATATATATGACTGAAGAGAATATGACCACTGGGGGTCTAAATCACATAAGCAAGATATCATTGTGAAAGTGTATATGTGATGCAAGATGATCTATGTGTAGCTTCTGTGCGAGTTTGCTCATTTCTCAATTTAACTTTGCTTTCTGTGCATGTGCGACATATCACAGTCTATGTGTAAGAAAGCGGCTTCTCTCTGACTTGCCATAATACTTTCTGACTTTCTACATAGAAGGCTACTTTCGCGTGCAAAATTATGAAATCCATGCACACCATCTTCACTAGCAGCACAAGCACATCACTTGGTTTGACTTGTGGTTCCTTCACAAGTTGTTGCATCACCATGCCACATAGGTCTCTAGGTTTTTGCGCAACCATGCACATACTTGGCATCTACGTGGCAAGTTCTTTTTGCCACACAACATGCCAATTGGTATCCTCCACGCTAGGGAATCTATTGGTGGAACCACACAATTGGAAGCCTAACCATGCACTTGCAAGAAGTCTAACCATCACTCACCCATAAGATGAACCCCACCCTTATGTAATCATTGTCAGTTGTAACCACTTCTTGTAATGATTGTATAGATATTGCAATTGTTCACCCCATAAGGGCATAGAGTTGAAATAATACACAGAGACCAAAAAGGAGTTTGTTACAATGCTTTTAGTATCTAGCATTCAAACACATTTTTAGCTTTGCATTTTTTCATCAATCTAGACAAATCAACAAGGATGTTTATCCTTTTTGATCACAAGAACTAGCTTTCCTTGTCTTACTGGATCTTGTACACATATGTACTTTCCCTATTTTGCATATTGAATAGAAGTTGCATTTCTACATATCAAACTTCCACATATGATTGGTTTTTTTTGCTTATTTAGATTACCTTTTGCACACTCTTATAATATACATCTTTCCACCAAGCACAACATTGTCCAATGCATTAGGTCTTGGGCCCCCTGGTGCAAACCATAGGAGAATATGATCACTGCGGGTCTAAGTCATGTAAAAGTGGATAGACGACTCAAGAGAGTTTGATCGTGACGTGTATATGTGACCCAAGAGAGTCTAGTTTATGTGTCTCTTATCATCGTGGAAGCATGTTTGTAGTAGTAAACAACTAAAGTCGTGTATGTCTTTGTGGAAGCAATGTGGGAATCAATAGTACCACCCTTTTGTGGACAATACGTGGTATATAAAGCACGGGGGATATGTTGGCCTCTATATAGGTAAGTGTAATCGATATAAGCACAAGAATAATGGATTACCCCTAAGAGGGCAAGTATAATCAATATGAGTACAAGCAATAGTATGCCTTGCTTTAGACCAAATGTCACTAATGAAGCATGGCAAGGGCATGCCTCCATATAAGCAATATATAATATGTGTAGGCATAAACGATAGTATGGCTCAATTTGAATAAGATGTAGGTAAGGATATATGGCAAGACCATGCCTTATAAGCACTGTATAACCAATAGACATATGGGCATATTATTCCCCCAGTGAGCAGTATATTATCAAGGAACTATTGCTATAGTATTCCCCTATATACACGATAGAAAATCGATACGCGTGTACTAATAGGTTTCCCCCTATGTGTTCAAGGTATAATTGATGAAGCAAAACCATAATATGCCCCAATGTGGACAAGATATAGGCAATGAAAGCATTAACTTAAACCATGCCCCACTATGGACAAGATATAGAAAGCATGAAAGAAATAAATTATATTAATGTCCATGAATGACCAAAAGTAGGTCATTGACACTCGAGAATACACCTAATTACAATAGAAATTGATAGGGTAAAAGGACTCTAGGAACAACGACTAAATAAAAGAACAAAAACACTAAAAGTAAACGAGGGGTAAATCCAGTGTCGTAAAGCTCTCAACCTATGTGGTTAGGGTATCAATACAAATAACCATGTGGGGGGAGCAAGAACCCCCGAGGAACATGGGCTGAATAAAGTCGAAAGTCAAAAATACTATAATATTCTCCCATCAATCATCTCTGAAAGCCCTAGCATAAGATATGCCCCATTATGGACAATATAGAGGTGATGTTGCACATGAGTAGTGTGGAAGTATCATCCCCCTTGGTGGGAAATATATAACCAATCAACATGCAATTATGATAGGCCTCAATAGGTGCATGGTAGGAATTGGGGAAATGTATGCAAGCACTAGTATGGGCAATGAAGCATGACAATAACATACCTCATTATAATCCAAATGTAATCAATGTATGCACATGGGTAGTAAGTATGTTGCCCTTTGGTGGGAAAAATGTGATCAATCTAAGCATGATAATGACAAGCCCCTTTATGGCTAGGACCTAGTCAATGTAAATGTGCACACAAGGGTCTTTGCTCCATAAAACCATCTGATATGGATCATATCTACATAGGCAGAAACATTTGAACGATATGAGTCATGGTGAATAAGGGATCCAGGGATGTGGAAACTAAAACAATAGAATGAAAAGAAAATAAGAAAATATGGCATACACATGCAAAAAAGTATGCAAACAAAATGTCAAGAAAATAAACTCCTAGGTGGAATAAAATTGTACTAGCCAGAGCCAAGTGGCAAATGAAATATGTGAAAACCATGTGAGTAATAGAAAATGACCGGTCAATAAAAGGAACAATCAATACAAATAATAGTCAAAGCAATGTAAGAAAATAAAATGCCCCCACAATACCTTGGTGCCAATTGGAAATCCATGGTCATATGTATATAGTGTATGTCACACATTAATGTAATAATAGCAAGTGAATCATTATATTGTACATAAATAGACGGTGAAGCATTAAATCTTAAAGTATGTTAGCAAAGCTAAACAATAATGTGACAAAGTCATGAATAATCAACCTGCAAGATACAACCATAATAGGAGGGCACAATACAACGTGCTTCAAAATGTTCTGCCACATGCACGATACAAGAACATGAAGAACATGCAAGATAAAACCCTAATAGGACACAAGATAATGACAATGCATGAAGATACCCTAGGATAAACACAAGGAATCAGGGCTAATAATAATAGGAAAATCAGATATATGATAATCACAATGATATTTAACCCTAGAAGGAAAGGGAGTATTCGAAGCAATGCGGATAACACTAGGCACACAAGGGGTAACCCTAATAATATCACCTAATTTTATTTGAACCAATATGCAATATAGGCAAAATCTAACCATAAGGGTTGTAAGAGGGCATAGGTTCACCAAACTGTTTTGATGGAAAGTGCACAAGTGGGGTTTTGTGGCTAACCAAATTACACGAAAACATATAACAAGGTGCACAAGACAAATGTGACCTAAATATAACAATATAGCAACATAAACAAATTTGAAATGTGCAAAACATAGGATTACTATGCTTGGAATTTGACAGAGAAAGTCCTTACATAAATACTTGAATTCTGACTTGTGCCATGTTGGAAGCTGGATCAGGTGGAAACAGGTCCAAAAGTAGTCCTAGAATAAACCCATAAAATTTGTGCTGATTAGAGAAGTTATAGAATTTGACTGAAATCACAAGTTTGATATTGGTAGCTATGGTTTGATTTCGGTCATAGAGTTTGATTTTTGGTCAAAGGTGTTAGATTTTGCTGAACATTTGTGTGCGCTTTTGTCTGGTAAAATTATAATTAGCTATTAGTTAATGACTAACTAATGGATGGTTATGAAACCTCCCAATTGATTTAACTTATTTGTGATTGATAAAAAGACGGTCACACAAGTATGTGTGTTGCATACTTTTATGTTCTCTTCATTCTCTCAGCATTCATTTGCTAACATTGGTATCGGAGACAATCGTTCAAGGATGCCCTGCCGAGTATGAACGATGCATAGAGTTCGAGGAAGCCTTGATTCAAGGGTATGAACTGTGAAGTGAAGGTTTGTAGAGGTCAAGGTCATAAAGAAGCAATCTCAAAACAAAGAGTTAGGGCACGTGAGGGGTCATGAAGACCCAAACAAGTAAATCAGCATGCAAACATTGTGCAAAGGAGAAGACAAAGCAAATGCAAAAGACCGAAATGTGAAGCAAACCGCAGTTGCGAGTTGCGTAGGGCACGACCCTTGTAGAGCATGAAAGGAAGAAACAACGAGGGCATATACAGTCAGACCATAAGGAAAAGGAAACTCACAAAGGAACGCGTTGAAAGAACGGGTGAAGATCAAAACACAAACATTTGAGCAAAGTCATTGATAGAAAAACATGAAGGTTGACGAAGTAATACATGTGACTTGCTTGCAAAAAATGCGAAGGTCGTGAGAGATTTGTCATGTAGGGCATGAGAATGATGCAATAAGCAGTCCAGGAAGGGCATGAAGCAAACCCTGTTGCATTGTGTTGTTAGGGCACGAACCAAAAGCCACACAACAAACCAAATCATAGCACAATAATTTTCAAGTGTAATTTTCAATGAGTATCTTATATAAAATTCAAAATAATATATTTCCCCGTTGCATTGATTTCCGGATCAGTCTATTGCATTGATTTCTGAGTCAGGGAAACAACTCGTATCTTTTTCTATTGCATAAATTTTCGGATCAAAAAATTGAATGTTTCCAAGGTAGAAAATAATACTTTGCGTGTTGCATTAAAATTTGGGTTGAAATTGTCCTTTACATGTTTTATTGTTTTTTGAGTGTAAAATGGCCAACATACAAAACCTAGTTCTATCGGAAGTGCAAAAGTTGACTGGCCATAACTATAATGTGTGGTCATAAGATTTTGACAATCACAGATTAACGTGATTATGACAACATCATTACCAGCGTTGAAACACGACCTGTGACAATCTTTGCAGATTATGACAAATGTCATAAGGAGGCTTTATTATTAAAATTATCTGTGTCGGATGACATGATTCCTGAGTTGGGAATGCCACCATGGTCAGTGTGTTGTGGACCAATTTTCAAAATAAATACCAAAACCCTGGAGAAAAATCGAGTTTTGTACTTGAAAAATCTATTATTTTTCACAAAGATGTTAGAGGATGAGCCTTTGTTAGAACACCTACTTTGGATGAAATATCTCTGAGACCAGTTATCAACGATCAACAAAAAGTTGGATGATGATGATATGATGGCACTGGTTTTGAATAGTTTACCATCCTCCTTTGAATCTTCCGTGGAGGGTCTACACCTGATGAGGGAAAGTAAAACCCTGATGTTTGATTAGGTTAGTACTTATTTGCTGCAAAAAGAATGTAGACAAACACAATGATTCCAATGTTGGACAAGCAGAGAGCGCATTAGCTATTAAGAGGAAAGGGAAGTAGAAACGTATCCCTATTGATTCATCTTCTATATATTAGGTAGAGTGTTTTTACTCTTATAAGGTTGGGCATCTCAAAAAGGATTGCCAGAAGCGACAATACACTCTTTCCCAACAAAACTGTCAAGCGGCAAATGTGGCAGCGGTTGATGGTGGACGAGATTTTGAAGAAGAGTTTGCCCTTGTGGCATTATACACAAAACGTAATACTACCAGTTGCTGGTTCATTGATTTTGGCGCATCCCGACATTTAACATGTTGTAAGGACTGGTATGTCAAATTTATTGTAAGTACAAACCATTTTGATTAAGCTTTATTTGCTGATGGTTAGTCATATGCAGTAGAGGGATAGGAGGCATTAGCATTGTATTGAATAATGCTAGAAAGGTCACATTAATGAATGTTAGGTATGTTCCTAACATGAATAAAAATATCTTATCTATTAGTCAATTAACAGAGAATCCAAACATTGCTTTACATTTCTCTGGAAATAGTGTATTGTGTCTGATGTAAAACAAGACAGAGTGGTTGCCCTAGGCATTGGGCAATATGGCTTGTATAGGATACTTCTTGAAGGTTCTCGTGTTGATTGCAATCATTCGGTTTTGCAGGATGGTTGAGTCCCTGTACGGACTTAAGGAGGTTCCATGAGCTTGGTATATTTTGTTCGAGTAGTCTCTCCAAGATTCTAGATTCAGAACTATGGAGATCAAGTTGAAGTTATGTAAGAACCTTTGCCCAATCTGCCATGTTTGAAAGTGCATATGATAACACAATTGCATATAAATAAAACTAAAAACTAGTAACACAATATAGAACCGAGTAGTGCTATCATTTCATCATGTAAATGGGGTTTTACAATAAAAATTAGAACTGATATAGTTCTGATGTGAGTATAACAGCAGATGGTAACTCAATACAATAAGTCAAATAAGATACCCAATTACAATATATTCATACCTGGAAATGTAGCAATGGAATATAGAGTCCTTTGGTGATCCAATGATGCAGTGAACACCTCCAAATGATGGCGCACTCCTCCAATAAGGTACGGCTGAGTATGACGATTAGACAAGAGCTGAAAGTGATCACCAAGTGGCTGGACATGATAGTGAAAATCAGGAACAACAACCATGCATCAAACCTTAGCTTGGGTATCCTTCAAAATATGATTTTTTCACAAAACCCATTCGCCCAAGATGTGAAAATTCTGTAATAAATTATTGGCAGCTCCAAAAATTTAGAAACCTTTTCCAAACCATGCCAAATACTCCCAAACCTAGGTGCCCACCTTGAAATAAATTATTAAAAATTGTTTTGATCTAAAATATGGTCAAAGACCTAATTTTCCTTTAAACCCTAATGCCTGTAAAATTTCGATCAATAAATCTTCCTCAAAATGCCACAAAATAGGTCTCCAATCGAAGCCAAAGTGCTACCGTAGAAGAATATGCAATAATATCAAACACCCATAAACCCTAGCTGTCAAATTCTGCAACATAAACCCTCATTCATGGCTGCCATAATGTAAAACCAGCAATGAAAGCTCGAATAGAAACCCTGTATGGGTTCCTCTCAAAGGTTGGAATTGGGTTTTCGTCCAATCCACCTAATTCCAAGGGTTTTCGTCCTTAGAATAAGCTAAGCAATCTTACCCAGCTGAAAATATGGAGAAGTTTTTATATCACAATATCACATAATGAGAAAATGAAAGAACTAGGGTTCTTTTATAATTCTCCATTCAGTTTTGGAACCTAACATCTCATTAGGAAATAATATAAAGTTATTTCATATCCACTTGTGGGAAATAATAAAATATTTTCTTTTTAATATTTTCTCACTTAACTTTATGATTCCACTTTATGATTTTCCTTTATTTATTTTTTATAATTTCACTTTATAAAGTCACTTTTATGATTTTTTCTATTTTGCTCGTAAAGTAACTTTATAAAAAATGACTTTATAAAATAACTTTGTAAAAAGTCATTAAGTCACCTTGTCGAAGAAAAAAATCCTCCATGGTACAAATCATAATTGCTTAGCAAATCATTCCCTTAACTCCATCATTAGCCTACGGAAACGTTGGAATAGGCTAACCCAAAACATTGTAATATCTCTTAGGAAAGAGGGGACATTACAAGTTATCATTGAATAATGATTCATCATTGGTTAATGAATCATCCTACAACGAATTGGTTGACAACTTGACACATCTTATGTCCACCCAATCAGATCTTTGTTTTGTTGTTGGCCATCCTTTCAGTTTTTGTCTACACCGAAGTTCTTACATTGGACAACAACAAAATGTTAGAGGACTGTAGATTTCATGTTGATATCTTTAGAACAGTCTGTAAATGTAATGACTAAACTCTTTGGTCCCATTGTGTTTGTAAAATTTTGGGACAAACTTGGAATAGTTTCTAGTTTAGTCATTAAGGGAGTGTGTGAAAATTATAATTAACTATTCATTAATGACTAACTAATGGTCAATTATGAAACCTCGCAGCTGATGTAACCACTTTGTGATTAATAAAAGGACGGTCACACAAGTGAGTATGTGTGCCACATACTTCCATTTTCTCTTCATGCTCTCAACATTCATTTGCTAACATTGTCTGCCTTTGCTGATAAAAACGTCTCCTGGATTGTCGAGTTGAGTTGCGGATTTTCCGGAATTGCTTCTCCTTACTCCCAACACTAATTGGTTTGAAGAGACTTGGCAAGAGAATAAAAAATGGGTGTAGTTATAAGGGGTTTGCCTCAATTAGACACATGTTCTTAGACAACTTGGCAATTAACAATCATATAGTCCAGCAAGAAGTCCAATGCAATGTGAATATTTCGGCTCTTATTTTTATCATTGAGATGCAAGCAACTAGTGGATTCTATATGCCCTTTCACTACTTCTATTCAACTTTTGGTACAAGGGTGCTGCCATAATAATGCAATTCTGCCCTTAGACTTCAATAGATGGCTTTTCAATTCAAATCTTGTCCCCCTAAATGCAATAGCATTCTTTCGCACTTTACTTCGAATTCAAATTAAGACTATTGGTGTGCAAGCCGACACACAAAAGGTGGAAAACCAACCAATGGGGCAGAAGGAACCAAACAAACCAGGAAAAGTGGTCAAAAGACCTACAAAAATAGATCGCCAAAATCATAGGGTTTGATTCTAGAGAGAGAAAAATCCTCAAAACAGTGTTTTGAACATTCTGGGATCATCCAGGGTCGTATCGGGGCAAACAAATAATCTATCTGTATGTTTTCAAGTGTTTTTGATTGAATGGTGATATTATCATTGACCCAAAGTGAACTTAAAGTAATGTTGTAGGGAAAACATAAGGCAAGGGGAGGCGATATGAAGTTCAACACAAGGGAAAATGTGCCAATAAGAGCCTAATTTGAGCCTAAAACACACCAATACCATAGCAAATAACTAGGCCCATACCAAAATTAAGTGTCTATTGATACCAACATTGCCCTATTTAATACATTATCCTAGGCATATTTTCCTATGGCCCATTAAGATGATATATGCATGGGATGATTAAAAACCAACAAATATACTAATCAATGAAACTAGAGTAAAGCCACATGCACCGTTTTAGTATTTTTAACTATAAATTACAGAAACATGAAATAGACTAGCAATAAAATATAGCAGGCGACAGGGCAAAGAATTGTACCAGTTCTTGAAGAAAAATGATTTGAATATGCCAAGAAAGCGGGGGAACTGCTTGTTCCTTTAAACTGCTTAATAGATGCAGCTCTCTTTAACTTTTGGGTTGGAACCTTGCTATTTTTTCCTCCACATGCAGGCCGTTACATGTGTTTTCACAAGTGCAATTCTGCAGTTTACTGCCAAAGATGAAGATAATACTCCTTCATAACAATCTACTGCAATTTCCTATACACGACTATCCTTTCTCAAACAAAAAGTACATTGACTTAGAATACCAAATTCAGCTTATAAGAAGATCAATCTGATTGAAGAGGAAGTCATTGTGCTTATTTCACTTGTGAGGGAAATTATGGCTCATTTATTACATTCTGAATGAAAACAAAAATTAAGTTGTTGATCTATTTGTATCTTTGTAGTGTCTATGCGCAGCCTCGGTTGGTGTCAAAACAATCTTGGCCAGCAGTTTAGTGTTAGGCTGCCATATACACCCTTTGGTCCCACAAGGGAGCGATTACTTGCTTACATAGGAGTATTTTCTTATTATGAATAATTTCTCCTGAATTTAATATTCCCTCTTTTGTTATTTAAATGCTCGTGCTAATTAAATTAAATGTCCCAGAAGTATGTTGTGCACTGATAGTTGATTTTATTTCAATAATTACTTAGATGCAAAATTTTGAGACTTAATTGTTTGAACAAATATGATTTAGAGCGTAGAGTTTCTGTTAAATTGCAGAAAATCATGGATTTTGTTTTTGAGTATGCTTGTACCTCATGTTCTTATGTCCTGTATGTAGGTGATTGATTACACGACTCAGCAAAACAGGCTCTTTCCCTTGCTTGCTAGTGTCTATGCATTCAGATTTGTTGGTGAATGGTTGAAGTGGCTATACATGGATGTGACAAGGCGTTTGGAAGCAAAGGATTTCTCAACTTTGGCTGAAGCACATGCATGCACTGCCGGTTTAAAGTCTTTGACTACAACAGTTACTGCGGTCTGTAAAGTTTTTTTTAGCCATAGATAAAATTGATGCTATTTTAGTCTCTATGTTTTTTTGCAAGGAAAATGTCGTATATTACAAAAGAAACAGTATAGGAATTAGAACTCACAATGAAGGAAACTCTACAACTGCAGTTCCATTATGTCTACTTATAATATATCTTAGTCTGTCCAAAGCTGAAATACTCATAGGTGACATGTACTCCTGGAGGCACGTGACTCGGTTACTCAACATACTCAATACTTGCTATTCTCGTGAGTATAACTTGACCATGTGCAAGCTCTAGAACTCTAGGTGGTTATAGCAGGTCCTATATGATGCATATTCAAGATACTCCACTTTACTCACTGAAGGTCAACACTTCGGATACTTACGGGTATTACTTGTAATACTCGGGAGTCTGTTAACTTGTTATTCTCAATACTTGTTATTCTTGTGAGTATAACTTTATTATGTGGTTATAGCAAGTCCTATAATATATCTTAGTCTGTCCAAAGCTGAAATACTCATAGGTGACATGTACTCCTGGAGGCACGTGACTCGGTTACTCAACATACTCAATACTTGCTATTCTCGTGAGTATAACTTGACCATGTGCAAGCTCTAGAACTCTAGGTGGTTATAGCAGGTCCTATATGATGCATATTCAAGATACTCCACTTTACTCACTGAAGGTCAACACTTCGGATACTTACGGGTATTACTTGTAATACTCGGGAGTCTGTTAACTTGTTATTCTCAATACTTGTTATTCTTGTGAGTATAACTTTATTATGTGGTTATAGCAAGTCCTATATGATGCATATTCAAGATACCCCCGTCTACTCACTGAAGGTCAACACTTAAGATACTTCTTGTTGTGGGTATTACTTGTAATACTTGGGAGTCTGCTAGCTAGGAGTCTGTTAACTTGTTATTCTCAATATATATTTGCATCATAAAGGCTTCGGAACAGTTATATTTGTACTGTGTTTGATGCTGCAATGGCTCTGTTGGCTTCAGAAAGGGTAGGTGCAAAATTATTTTTTAACTATCATGAACCTTAAATCAAGGCTCCACGGCATCTATACGGCATATGCAAATGCAAACAGAAAGGAAATGTATTCTATATGCATGAAATAGAAGCTAACCAGACTTAATTACAAGATAGACAAGAATCATAGCTCTGCACCTTTATATCTGATATTAGGTGCACGGAAATTATGTAACAGAATTACAAGGCTACGAGTCTCATATGTCTGCCGAAAAGCATAGCTATGAACGAAAATGCAACTTGATTGATTCACCTCCCAGACAAAGCTTGCATACTCATGAATGCCAGCTTTCTGCTGATCTAGATATGACAAAGGAGCAACTATTATCGAAGCAAGCTGCAGACTCTGTCTCATTTTTCAACTCTTGAACCAACCAAACAACTTGATAGTTCTATCAACACAATGCCTCCACACAGCAGCATTAAGCTCAAGAATCTCAGAAGGGAACACCTCTATATAAAGGAAAGTTTATGTGTCACCTCACTGGTCCCAAGTAGATCAAGGGGAATTTTTCACTGTTGATCTCTCTACAGAAAATCGTTTCCTCAGTTATCTCAAAGTTCATATTTGATGTGCAGGTTTCCCAGCTTCATGTACGGTTATTAAGCATGTAGAAGGAAATAACACATTCTCTTAAAGCTAGAATGCCAAAAGATTGTCTCTTCTCTTAACATGGCCAATGTATGGACGAACTGCACCTAGAAGAAGTAAGTGGGAGAATTTATGCCCACTTCCGATTACTCATGATGGGAAGATGAGGTGGATTAATTTAGCATTTGCTTTTGTCTGCACAAGGCAAGGCCCCAAATTTTGAATGAAATCCTATTTTAAAAGTGTACGGGCTAGCTTATGTATGTTTTGGGCTTCCCTTTAACTTATCTAATTGATTTTCTCCTACATCATATCAAACCTACTTATTAGTCCTAAATAATTAATGCAGAGAGTTTTTGATTAATGAGGCTATTAACCCCGTTTACGACATCACAGAATAGAGATAATATATGAATATTAGTATCATATATAAGTGCATCCTTAAAAAAATGGGGTGTTTGTGCTTGTCTCCCATATAAAACACTGGGATGTCTTAACAAAATACTTTCAAACCTTCACAAAATCCTTAGCAGATTACACTATGTCCAAAAGGTGCTAATGTGGGGGTATTGTATTCCCCTCCTTATAAAAGCACGGGTTTTGATGTGACTAGATCATCAGAATAAAAGTTGGTACTATTTACTGTTAGCATCTTCCATTTTTAATGTTGCTTATTTGATTTCTAGTTTGGATGTTGACCTGCTCTATAATCAGGTTCTGCTACAATGTATTTTTCTTGTGGATGATGTGGATGGCTTTGGTTGGTATTCTCCATCCAGTTCAACTTGGATCATGGACCGATCAAGAATGTGACTAATGTCTTGCAATTTTTTTTTTTAAAGAAACACGGCAATCATTATGCATCTAATTTAAAGGTGTCCAAGCTTAAATGAAACAAAGGCCAACACTCGTTAAAATCTCAAATGGTCAACAATATCTAAGGATACTATTTTGACCCTTACTCTCAAAAATATGGTCTTATTCATGAAATTCCTCATGCGATCTTTCGTTCTTTATGTAGTTCTTGTATATTCCTAGCGGTACTTTCAAAATTTGTTTTATGTTTAGTAACTTGTTCCTCCATTTCTCTTAAATAATATAACTCATGGTAGCACAACTCTTACTTGACAAGAACTCAACATGGCTGAAGATTAAGGGTTGTAAGAATACATGGGGTTAAATTGGGGAAAACTCGGGAAATGTTTTTTGAAAAATTAACTATTAAAAAAAGTAGCTAAAACCCAGATTTGGCAATTTCATACCAAATATAGTTCTGTAGTATAGGAAAATTGGTTTTACATTAGAATGCACTACTACCTACACTAATTGCAATTAGGAATACTAAAATATTAAAATATTAAAATCAGACCTAATTGCAGTATGGAACATTCTAGAATAAACAATAAGTGCAAAGAGAGGGTTCTAAAAGAATATTTGAATTATCATGAATCTAGAGATAGTTGGAAGAAACAAACACTATAAAACAGGTCGAGAAGGTGAAACAAATCAAACCTAGAAAACTCTGGATGAACAAGGTATTTTTCTTAGACTAACATAATCATCCCAATTGATTGCATGACCCTGTTTGCTTGCTTTGGGTCTTAAAAAACCTCGCTTATTTTCTTGAATTTTGCACAGAGCATAGGGAAATTGATCTCCTTATGCATAACCTAACAACTCATCAAAGACCAATAAAAATCACGAGAATCAGCAAGTGCCCCTTGTTATCCCTCCATTATTATCATGCCCTTGTTCTGGAACAATTTTGGAAGACAACACTTACTGCACTTCAACATTCAGTTTATAGATGCAAGCCCTAATCCATATATGAATTTTAGTGGTAGCATGAACAAGTGGCACATTGCAATGAAGACTTCAATTCTTGAATAAAATTTTGTTCTAAATGTTCAAATTCTACTTTTTAGTAAATGCTTGACTTTTGATTTCAAAATTCACTTATCACTCTTGACCTTCACATTCAATTACATCTTGTTCATTCATGTCCTATATGCACTAATGCACTTGTGTATTTATAGACTTCTCAAATTTAAATTAGAAATGAATTGGCCTGCAAGCTGACACACAGTGGTGAGAACAACCAACAAATAGGGAACTCAAGATGCGGGAGACCCTAAACAAGGGTCATAAGGGCAAACACTAGAATCATACAATGTAGAGTCATGGCGACCCAAAAACATAGTGTATGGCCATGGTGACCCAAAACTATATTGTGTACAGTTCTAGGAAGCAGGTTGAAAAAAATAGAAAAAACACCAGGGAAGAAAGAGAGAGCACAGAGAAATGGGAAGGATAAAACATTTTAACATAGGGCAAGAGCATGAGGAAAAATCTACCAAAAAGAGCCTAATATGAACTGATAATTGACAAAGACATAAGTACCCTATAAGAATGCAAGTTGACAGCTAAAACTATCCCCAAACCAATATTAGGTGTGTACACTAATGCCCCCCTTCGATGTGTGTGCGTGCAATACATATCGAAGTAAAACAAAAAAGCTTACCAATAGGGTTCATAGAAGATGCCTCTATTGTCAAAATTTGTAAGAGCTCTTGAAGTCAATATAGGAATTATGATGAACTGAAAATCAAAAGGAAAGAAAGATCACCTTATTGCCATCATGAAGGTCTATGAAGAACTTGGAACAAACATCCAGGCTCTTGTGTCTTGAAATAAAAATTTGTGCTCCTCAAAGTCTGTGGTGGTTGTTTGTGAGTCATAAGAGAACAACATATGCAAGATAAGTCGTTGTGAATACAGTCATTTGAAATCTAAAAATGAAAATATTGGAAATGATACACATGGTGTGGTTGGAACATGTGTGGATGCCCTATAGAAATCCAAGTCTCAAAGTCTTGAAGCATATGCTAAATCCTGCATGCATTATAAGTACAACTACTAGCAATAATAAGTCTATGTTGTTAAGAGTCATAATGGTCATACTAGTTTTAGTGATAAGCTTAGTAATAAAGTCACTTTATGACTCTAGTTTGCCTTAGCAAATAATAGAAACATGACTTTATGTTCACTTAAGTCATTTTAGTATTAGTTCTTGTGTCACCCATGTATTAGGGTTTATGTTGTTGCTTTCCTATAAAGTGATGATTTTTCTTTCATTAATTAATCCAAGAAGTATCTCTCTTCTAAGTTCTCCCTTGTGTACTTGCTTGGTTTCTCTGTGTTTGGTTTTTGTCATATGGTACCAGATCCACAATGAGGAGAAGCTTGGAAGTAATGGGTAAAGGGCTAAGGATTGCTTAGAGTACTAACGAATTAAGAGATTGCTTAAGATATGCACCAAGAAACTGAGAGGGCTTTCTAACAAAGAAAGCTAGGTTTGTTTTTATCTGGGTTAAACAATATTCATGTTTTAAATTTAAAGCTAGGTTTATTTTTTACAAAGAGAGATTAGTTCTTTTCACTATACAAAACAAAAATAATATAGTCGTCCGGAAAAGTATAGAATAGTATGAATGGTATAAATGTATGTAATAGTACAAAATAATACATTTGTATTGAAAAATATAGTGGTACATGATAGTGGGGTTTAGTACAATTGTATGAGTACAAAATAGTACACTTGTCCGGAATGGAATGAAACTGTTTGGAGTAGTGATTTTCAAATATTTCTTTTAAAATTCTAGATTCTAGATTTTTCAGATTTTTAAAAAATGATTATCAACATTTTCAATGCTTTTTAGCGTTTTCAGTGTTTTTTAGCAGATTTAGCAGTTTTGGGTAGGTATTTATCTCTTTTTTCTCCCAATATTTGCAGTTTGGGGGAGGAAAGAGAATATTTAGTTGTAACTCTATTTTAGCATCCTTATTAGCATATTTTTAATAACATGGCTACTTTATCCCATATAATGTTGGAGGGAAATGAAATTTTTTCCAGGAAGAGCTATAATACCGAGAAACAAAGAATGTTTGACAATATTGAGTACAAATGTTTAAAACCCGACTTGCAATAGTAGGAAAAAATATGACAAGTTCGGTCAGCGGAAGAGAGAAGCAATGATGCTAATAAAGCTATCCATGATTGATTATGTGCTACCGTAAGTGCAAACTGACAATAATGCGCTAGGCATTTGGAAGCAATTGAAAGAATTGCATGAAATATCTGATAAAGGTAGAGCCTTCTTCCTTAAGAATACATTGTTTTCTATTAAAATGCATGAAAGTGAGTCTTTGTAAGATTGTTTGGTAAAAATAAAAGATATTAGAGAACAGTTGAATGCCATTGGGTAGAAGATCGAAGAAGATATGGTGGTAATCACTTTGAAGAGTTTACCAACTTTGTTTGGGCATTTTGTTGAAACTCTAAATATTATTGCTACTAATGTTGACCTACAGTTTGAAGCGTTGAGCACTAAACTATTGCAACAAGACAGGTGGAAAAAACAGTTTGACAGTGGCAGCGGGATTGAGGGTTCAGAGATGGCTTTGTTAGCAAACTTAAAGGACAAGGGCGAGTTTGCTAAGCAAAAAGATGGTGGAAACAAAGAGGACAGTAGATAGATTTAGATAATAAAAAAATCAAAACCTACAAGTGCTTCTATTTTGGAAAACTAGGTCATAAGAGAAAATTATGGAGAAACAATTATGGGATGAGAAAAATACCCAAGGGCCTAAGAAGCATGCCAATATTGCAGAACATAAAGAAGACAATTTTTATGTTTTTATGGCTAGAGATAATAAATATTGTGTGAACAAGACTGCTTGGTATATGGATTTTGGTGCCACCAAGCATTTCACGAACACGAGAGATTGGTGTCTTGACCCTATAGCAGATACTTCTACTTTTAACTCTATGTTTTTTGGTGGAGAGGATTATAAGGTTGAAGTCAAAGGAAATGTGTAGATAACATTGAGAGGTAAAAATATGCTCTTCATAAATGTCTTTTATGTTCCTAGTTTGGAAAATATTTTTCTTTTAGTCTGTGAGATTATGAAACAGAATCCTAATTTGAATGTGATTTTCAATAATAATAAATGTTATATTGTTGATAAGGTCAGAAAGACGACAATTGGTTTCAATATTCAGGAACATGGGATTTTAGATTGATTGATATAGAGGAGAAACGAGCATGTTTGATGGCCAAGAGTGTTCAAGACAACAACACACTTTGGCATCAAAGATATGGGCACTTAAAATTGAAATATTTTTATTTTTTGGCTAAAGAAAGTTTGGTGGATGGCTTTCTAAAGTATAAAAATCAACAAGGAGTTTGTGGTGAATGCCAGGTTAGGAAGCAACACAAAATTTCGTTTGATGAAGGACATGCTTGGAGAGCTAAGTGGTTCTTTAGTTGATCCATGCTGACATTTGTGGACATATGAATATGGCGTCATATTGCCGCTACCAAAAATGTTTTTGCTATTTGTAGATGATTTTTCAAGAAAAATGCATTTATATTTTTTAAAGCAAAAATCATATTTATTTGATGAGTTCAAAAAGTTCAAGGTCATGGTAGAGAAACAATCATGAAAGAGTATCAAAATTCCTAGATTAGATAACGAAGGTGAATTTTACTCTAGAAAATTCCTTGATTTTTGTACTGAAGAGGGCATCTAGAGGCAATACACCACACCCTACACTCCACAATCGAATGAAGTGGTAGAGATGTGGCATTGTGCCATTATGGAGATAGCAAGGTGTATGTTAAAGAACAAGTCTGTTCCTAATAAATAATAGATAGAAACGAGTACACACATCAGTGTATTTGTTTAATCGATCTCCAACAAAAGCGGTGCACAAGAAAACTCTAGAAAAAACATAGTTTGGATGAAAACCTAAAGTAACTCATCTCAAAGTTTTTGGTTCAGTTGTATATGCATGGGTTCTTGATGAAAACAAACCAAACTAGATAGAAAATGCAATAAGTTGTTCACAGGGTATAGTGGCCACCATAAAGCATATAAGAGTTTATTTGGAAACTAACAAAGTATGCTTTTGTTGGGATGACGTAGTTAATGAGAATGGAGGGCCATTCCAGATAAAGTCTGACCAGAAATCAGATCAGAAAGTTCCAGCCATTAAAGGTGATATGGCATGCCGGATGTATGTGAGTGGCTAGGATAAGGAGAAGGAAGCCCCTGAGTATGAATCTTGAGAAAATATCAACCAAGATGCAGCTACAAGTTCCTCAAATCAGCAAGGCACCAGTGCTGATTTGAAGGAAAAGGAGCCAAAGAAGAGACAAAATTGGTGGTGCAACACCTATGGTGATGTTCAGGAAGATGAACTCCCTTATATGATAGGGGAAGGAAGACCCAAAAGAGGTAAAACAATGGATATAGTGAGTTATGCTTTGATGGCTAAGCTTCAACATTATTTTGGACTTGAAGTATATATGAAGAGGCTAAAGGAAATCCAAAATGGGAGAAAGCTATGCAAGCCAAACAAGAAACTTTAATGAATAACCAAACATGGGTTCTAAAAGAACTACCTATTGGGAAGAAACCCATTGGCTACAAATGTGGTTATAAGGTCAAGTATAAAGTAAATGACACACTAGATGAACATAAAGCAAGGCTGGTCGCAAAGGGCTTTCCACAGAGGGAAAGGATTGATTATGAGGTGACATCTACTCCCATTGCAAAAATGAAAACAATATGATTGGTTCCAACCATGACAACACAATTTGGCTAGAAAGTACATCTGATGGATGTGAATAGTGCCTCCCTCGATGGATATCTAGAGGAAAAAATATGTGTACCAATTACAGGGATTTTCGGGTTCTAGGGGAGAAACATATGGTGTGAAAATTGAAGAAAGCTCTTTATGGGCTAAAGCAGGCTCTGGGGGCATGATACTTCTAAATTGACAGGTATTTGGGAGAACAAGGATTCAAAAGAAGTACTTCTGATTCCAATATCTACATCAAATGTGAGAATGGCAATGTGATGATTCTAGTGGTATATGTTGATGACATCATCATGACGGGTAGTGAGGTTGGAGCTATTGAAAAGGTAAAATTAATTTATTTTTTGCTTTTGACATGCCATGTGGGCCTCCTACATTACTGTTTAGGTTTAGAAGTTTGGCAAATTGATAAACATATTTTCTTTCTCAAACAAAATATGCAACAAGCTTGTTAGATAGGTTCAGGATAACAGATTGTAAAATCTCATCTACACCCTATAGGGACAGGTTGAAACTTTCAGCCAAGACCGACTCAAACGCCATAATTGAATCAATCTATAGACATCTAGCTGGCAGCTTGATCTATTTTACAACCACTAAACCTGACTTGCGCTATACAATCAGCTATATCTCCTATTTTATGACTACTTCAAAAACAAAACATTGAATAGCGGCGGAGAGGGTTGCTACAATATGTGAAGGGAACATTATATTTTGGCATTCTATTTGATAAGAGAAATGAACCTCAATTGTGTGGCTATTTAGACTTGGATTGTGCAGGTTATGTGGATGACAGGAAGTCTACAAAAATAAGTTAGGAATGGGTGTAGTTTCTTGGATCAGCAAGAAACAAATGCATTTTCACTTTCCTTTATAGAAACATAATATAGAGCAGCAATGAAAGGGGCATGTGAAGTAGTCTGGCTTAGAAGAGTACTTGCAGATTTTCAAGTTCATCATACTGAGCCTACAATACAATTTTGTGATAACCAAGGTGTTTTTAAGTTGGCAAAGAATCCCATCTTTCACGAGTGCACAAAACATGTCGATGCACATGGTTATTTCATTTGACAATTTGTAGAAGATGGAGTAGTTGAGCTGTAATATTGTCCAACTCAGGACTAGACAACGAAATAACCAAGTCTCTTGGCCTGGATGAATTGGTAGAGTTAGAGATAAACTTGGTGTATTTTCCAAAATGACTATTAAGGGAGGATGTTAGAGTTGTAATGGTCATACTAGTCTTAGTAATAAATTCACTTTATGACTTTTGTTTGCTTTGGCAAATAATGTAAACACGACTTAATGTTCATTTAAGTCATTTAAGGGGTAGGTTTTGTGTAACCCTTGTATGAGGGTTTATGTTATTGCTTTCCTATAAAGTGATGATTGCTCTTTCATTAATTTATCCACGAATCATGTCTCTTTCACGCTCTCTCATGTATACTTGGTTTCTTTGTGTGTTCAGTTTACATGATATATATGAAGTAAATAAAAATAAAAAGGAGTAGGGTTAGAAAGTGCCTTGGATGTATCCCATGGTGGGAACAAGGATTATATGTTGTGTATGTCTTCAATGCCAATTTGTCACTTTCCTACCATGGAGAAATAAATAGTGTGGGAATGTCCTGAGGCCTGGGTGTAGAAGATAGAAATGGATAGTCTCTGCCCCTCTTTGAGATGTGGGCAAACCTATGAAGCACATATCTCAAAATAAAGGGTTACACACATCATGTGTAAGATAGAAAATAAAAGCAGCGATGTCTAACATAGTAATATATCATCATAAAAGCCTCTATGCCATAGATAAATGGCCTCGAATGAGATTCAAGTATAATCTGTATAAGCACCAGTGTATCTTGCTCGAAGTGAACAAGATATAAACAATATAAGCATAGTAACAATGAGATGCCCCCCATGGACAACATATGAGCAATCTAAGCATAGTAGTGATATCCATCTCATCGTCAAGATATAATAAATGAAGCACTAAGATAATATGCCCCAACACAAGCAGTGTAGCAGTGATAAAATCAAAGTAAACCATATACATAGAGCCTTGGCAATGTAGGCAAGCATACAAGAACATTTTCATGATTTGAATAATTACAAATCAAAGAGAACTGTGCATGATATAGATCACAAAACCAATCATATAATAATGTCGAGTAAGCATAGCAATCAAGGAAGACATGCTAAGCTCACTTGAAGTACACCGCATGCATAGGGCACACAGGGTAAATAATGTCACATGCAGAGTATATAGTACAAGCAATATCATACACACAATATACAATGAAAGCAAGGAGCATACATTAATCATAAGGCAAAAAAGATATATCTCCAAACAAGAAGCATAGGAATCAAACATATCAGGCACAATGGCATCAAAGTAACATAGAAGAATCAAAGCCCCCACCTATGTACAAGACAACATTGCAGGTCATAGCAAGAATAACAGGAATATGTGCAACACATAAGGTACAATTCATATTAATGTTGGCCTTGGAGGAAGTCAAAGGTCTTGCTTCTTGGCCTCGAACTTGCACCATTGCCTCATCCAATGATGTGAAATCTTCCTCTGACAACATCCCTCCCTCTCAGTGATTCAAATCAAATCGTGATTGTTAAGTATTTTTATGAATGTATAATAAAATACATGCGTCTCAATCGACCACTGTTCATCTTAAATAGCAAGTTGATTGTCGATAAAGTCATCGATGTTATAGGTCTTCCCTATA
Organism: Torreya grandis; assembly: GCA_037957365.1. Classification (NCBI taxonomy): domain Eukaryota; kingdom Viridiplantae; phylum Streptophyta; class Pinopsida; order Cupressales; family Taxaceae; genus Torreya; species Torreya grandis. The sequence continues at coordinate 2,542,068 of JARHVA010000668.1, forward strand.
CGAAGCATTGTATTTTACACTACATATGCAATGAGATATCATTCTTTCCTATTTTGTTGTGTTGTGTTCATTGCATGTAATTATAATTCCGCAAATAGTATTTTTCGGTAACGTAGCTTTTTGTAGAAAACATTTATTGTTTTGTTGCCTTTGTGGAGTTGTGTAGAAGCGAAACCTAGTTGAAAATCACCATTGATGATGATGAACTACATTATCTTACAAGATTTGTGTGTCTCACATGATTGTGAAGCATACAAATAAAAGATTTTACAATGATACAAAGAAGGGGGTATTCAAGAAGGAAAAATATCTTAAGACAATTGTTGTATGAGAAATAATTATGCCATTAAGCTTGAACAAATGTGGTAGAAGGAGACAAGATGGCTAGGGAGTGGACCACGAAATCAGATAGTCTACTTGATTGGTGGAAAAAGGAAGAAGACAAGCTATGAGAGGCAGCCAATTCTAAAAATCCATCAAGAGATGTTTGGAGCATGAGCAGACGCTGAAGCAAAAGCCATGACCAAAGCATGAGTAGAAGCTAGTGCTAGTGTTAGAGCAGAAACCAAGGGTCCATCTAGGATTGGATGACTTGACGACACTCAGAGTAAGGAGTGGGTAGAGATTACAAGACAATTGCCCTTCTAGAGGAAGTGTAGACCTTACCGACCTGGTTGGGTTGGAGGGCACTACAAGAATCAAGCAAAGAGTCCACAATGGCCCCTTGTTTAGAGAAAAATACTTATTCCAAAATGTTTTATCACCTCTTCTTGGGAGAGAGAGGTCTTTGAAACAAATATTTATCACATTGGGGATTTATTGGGAAGGATTTATGATAAAATATTTCATTTAACATTGAAATACATAATTTTAGAATAACAAGAAGCTACAAATATCTCTCAAAGGAGCAAACCACAAAGTGAGATGCAAAATTTTAAATGGGAAACCAAACTTATTGGAAAAAACCCATGTGATAATTAGGAAGACTTGTCCAAGAAACTTCACAATACAACTTTTAGAAGAAAAGGTAATTTGAGAAGAAGAGATAGTTTCAAGTATCTAGTAAAGAAAAGGAGGAGAGGGCTATCTAAATAGAGCAAAAAGAAGGGAGGGAGTTATTAGGAATCCAATCATAACCCTACAAAGCCTCCTTAGTGTGTGTCAAGTGTCCTATTTCCTTAGAAAGTGAAGAGAAGTGTGTGACATGTGAGGGGAGGAGCTCCTTGCATAAGTAACTCCTAAAATCCTAAAGAGGACAAATAAGTGAGAGACACTTCATTAAATCTAGATTTATGTGAATTAAAAATGAGTATAAATACAAATCCTACACACTCCTAAAGATTTAAAAAGGATAAAAGTGAACCCAATTAAGATTAATTTTTGACAATCTCTCTTAATCTTAATTTGGGGTTACAAAAGTGGAGAAAATATTTACAAATAAATAAGGGAATTGACATTAGATAAGTCTCCCTCTTAATGACAATTTCCTTCGAAAGTAAGTACAATGATTACAATTTGAGAGTAGTACGTCACCAAGAATGTTGCAAAGGTTGAAGTTTGATCATCAACAATCTCCAAAAATCCTTCTAGGAAAGAAAGATGGTTAATCCGCTTTGGAACAAAGACCAAAGGGAGATGGCAAAATAATGATTCACAAGAGCCTACAAAACACAAAGACTAACACCAATTCTTGGGCTTAAGAGAACAAGGATGCCATTAAATAAGATCTATATTCAATTGAATAAAAAATAGATCTAATAAGGGCAAAAAGACAATTTCCAAAGTGCTTAATCCTGCATGTGCAAAAGGAAGTCAAAGCATAACGAGAAACATATATGCAAATTTTGGAAAAGATTATGCAAAAAAATGTTATGCGTTTACAAAAGCTCCAAACAGAAAGACATTCGTTCTTGAAAAAAACTTACAATATAATAAGTAAGCAAAAGAGACAAAGTAAAAGTCAGACACATAAAAGTGTTAAATCAAAAGGTAAAACAAGTAATAGCAACAATGTTTGCTTTTAGCTTACCATTTTTAATGTCTCATTGTTTGTGAAAACAATGATTTTTATTGCAATTGGTTTTATTACAATACTTGCATTTTAACTTTTTCTTTGGTTTTGAGTTAGATTTGTGGTTTGTTTTGTCATTTCCATTGTGAGAATTAGAAGTATCTTTGCCTTTTTTGTATTGGTGTTCATATACAAAAGCATTTTCATTGGTTTTTAGACTACCAAATTGAATTAATTTTTATTGTTCTTGACGCAACAAAATATAAAATAAATCAAACGTCAATTGAGCAACTAATGTAGGAATAGCAAGTTGTGAATGAACATTTGCAATAAAAGGTTGAAAAGGTTTAGGTAAGCACATTTTCACAATAGTATGAATTAAATGCAAATATGAAAGTTTAACACCCAAATCAGATAATTGTAAATGCAACGACTGAACCTTTGTCAAAAAATCATCGATGGTTTTAAAATCACTATATTGCAAGTCTGAAAGTTGATCTTGAATTTGAATTTTTCTAAATTCATTCACATCATAAACAACTTTAAGTTTAAACCAAGCAATGGATGCAAAAATACAACTATCAATGTGCACATGCAACTTGGGGGTCATGGCCATACCAATCATACGTAAGGCCTCTTCATTTTTGGCTTGCCACTTCTCTTGGACATCAACGATGGTAAGCTTTTCATCGAGTTTGGGGTCCTTGCCATCGCGATGCGTGCTAAGTATTTGAAGGTGAAAATGTATTGCATGTACAATTTCTATAAGTGGTAGTTGGTTGAATTGAATTTAAATTAGAGCAACAATTGAGTCATTGTGCTGCGAAAGCTCACCTAGTCCTAAAATTGAAATGCAAAACAATCACCAAATTACATAAAATGCTAGTAGGAGGGACAAGAATGCCCAAAAAAAGGGGCTTGGCTGAAGAGCAGGGAAATGGTAAAAACAAACTTGGACCGTGGTTGAGATTGCAAAAAACACAATACTCTTGAAAAGACGACATGATGGTTAATAATATTGCATAAAAAGGGATTTAAAACACAACAATAGTTGCTGTGGAGAAGATTATTAAAGTGATTTAAAGCACAAGAAGTAGGAGGGACAAGAATGCCAAAAAATATGGGCTTGATTGAAGAATAGGGAAATGGTAAAAAAAAATTTGGACTGTTGAAAGGTTGAGATTGTAAAAAACACAATAGTCTTGACAAGACGACGCGATGGTTAATAATACGGCAAAAAAAAATTTAAAGCACAACAATAGTTGCTATGGCAAAGATTATTAGAGTGATTTTAATAAAAAATTACGAGTTGTTGATTGAAAAAGGTTGGTTAAGCAAATTTATGAGGAAGATCAATTAACTTGTAAATGCAAGTCCACACCAAAACACCAAAACTAATTTATTTTGGATATTTATATAATTTTGAAAAATAGGTAAGGAAAGTTTATTAATATTATCAAAGCTTGAAATGTTTTGGTTTTGAATTGGAATATTAAACAAGCCCATGTTTTTCTTTGTCGCATAAAAGATCAAACAATGACTAACACTAGAGGACAAATCCTTTTTGATAGATAAGTTTATTATTAAAGACATTGGATTAGCAAAGCTTTAAATGTTTTGATTTTGAATTGGAATATTAAACAAGCCCATGTTTTGTTTTTGTTACATAAAAGGATTAAATAATTACCAACACTAGAGGACAAATCCTTTTTGATAAAGAAGTTTATTATTAAGGAAATCGGATTAACAAAGCTTGAAATGTTTTGGTTTTGAATTGGAATATTAAACAAGCCCCACATTTTTATTTTGTTACATAAAAGGATTAATCAATTACTAACACTAGAGGACAAATCCTTTTTGATAGAGCAGTTTATTATTAAAGAAACCGGATTAGCAAAGCTTGAAATGTTTTGCTTTTGAATTGGAATATTAAACAAGCCCACATTTATTTTTGTTGCATAAAAGATCAAACAATCACTAGCACTAGAGGTCAAATCCTTTTTGATAGAGAAGTTTATTATTAAAGAAACCGGATTAGCAATGATAAGGAAATGAAACGAAGGTGAGTTAACCAAAAAACTCTAAGTGCATGTTGTTGAAAAGATTTATGTGTAGGGTAAAGACTAAGAACAAATTGAAATTAGTAATGAAATTCGATAGATAAAAAAGACACGAAGAGCGTAGTAAAAGGTGTTATGCCTCATAGAGCTCGTGGCTGAGCAGAATAAAGAAGCATATAAAAATGTAGTACATTAAAATTGAACAAATACCAAACAGTAGCGAGGAAAACATAAACAACAGCAAGGAGAAACCATTGGTGTTCAAATAGGGAGGAAGCAAAACACATGAAGTGGAGCGCACTAAAAAAGAATAGAGAACAAAATTAAGACAAAATGCACATAGGACGCAGGAGGAAAGCGTAATGTAAAATACGTAAACCTTAGCACCACTAAAAGCAATGAAAGTAAATGCAAAAGAAGAAAAGATTATGAAATGCGCTGAGAAGGGATACAACTGAGATACCAAACGGCTATGCTATGCAATGAAAGATAATATCTAACAGAGATAAGAAGCATACAACTGAGATAAGAGAAGGGTGACGAAGATAGGTGAAAGGAGGACTACAAAAAACTATGCTTTAATAAAACCAACAATTGCGTGCTAAAGGAAGCACAACAAGAGTGAAATGAGAGCTTAAATGATAACATAGAAGCACAAACACAAATGCGCGGAGATTAGAATTGAGACCAAAGAAGGTGTAGCCAACTTGCAGAAGTTATAAATAAAATTCAGAACTAGCCAACAAAACAAAATGCTAAAAGAAAATGAGAATGGAAGCACACAATAAAAATTTGCTAGATATAGAGTTCCTGGTTTGTTTTTTTATAAGCTTTTAGCTAAACGAGAAAGAAGAAGAACGTACTTGGAGACTACCTCAAAGAACTGGATGAAGGCTTGGAAAATGCTTAATAGGAGCAACCTGCAACTGTTGGTTGGAGGGCAGAAAGCTCAAACAAAAGTAAGTTAAAAAGATGGATTTAAAAAAAATATTGCAAGGGTGAAAGCCATTGCTAAAAAAATCCAAGATTTATTCAAAAAAGCCTGGACAACTCACAAATCAATGTTAAAAAGATGAAACAAAGCTTTGAAACCATGAAGGATTTATGTCAGAATCTTTCATTAATACTATTGAAATAAATAATTTTATAATAAGGAGCTAAAAATACCTTTCAAGGAAGCAAACCACAAAGTCGGACGCAAATTTTTAAGTGGGAAACCGAACTTATTGAAAAAAAACTGTGATAATTAAGAAGGCTTGTCAAAGAAAATTTCACAATACAACTTTTAGAAGCAAGATAATTTGAGAAGAAAAGAGAGCTTCTAGTATCTAATAAAGAAAGGAGGAGTAGAGGGCTCTTGAAATAAAGCAAGAAGGGAGAGGGGGTTACTAGGAATCCCATCATGGATTTACAAGGCCTCCTTAGGGTGTGTCAAGTGTCATTTTTCTTTAGAAAGTGAAAGGAATTTTGTTACATGTGGGGGAAGGAGTTTCCTGCACAAGTAACTCCCAAAATCTTAAAGAGGACAAAGAGGTGAGAGACACCTCATTAATTTTGGATTTATGTGAATTAAAAATTTGTATAAATACAAATCCTACACACTTCAAAAGATTTAGGAAAGATAAAAGTGAACCTAATTAAGATTGATCTCTAACACTCCCATTTAAGCTTAATTTGGGGTTACAAAATTAGAGAAAATATTTACAAATAAAGAAGGGAGTTGACAATACATAATTCTCCTCATAAATGATAATTTCCTTTGAAAAGAAGTACAATGATTACAATCTGAGAGGAGTTGCCAAAAATGTTGCAAAGATTGAAGTTCGAAAGAAAGATGGTTAACCCACTTTGAAACCAAGACAAACAAAAGGGGATGGCAAAAAAATGATTCACAAGAACTTACAAAACGCAAAGGATAACACCAAGTCTTTGGGTTAAAGAGAAAAGGTGCCGTTAAATAAGATCTATATTCAATTGAATGAAAAATAGATCTAAGAAGAGCAAAGAGACAACTTTCAAAGTGCTTAATCTTGCACTTGCGAAAAGAAGTTAGTCAAAGCATAACAAGAAATATACATGCAAATATGATAAAAAGATTATACAAAAAAATGTTATGCATTTACAAAAGCTCCAAAAAGAAAGACCATTGTTCTTGAAAAAAACTTACAATATAATAAGTAAACAAAAGAGACAAAGTAAAAGTTAGACACCTAAAGTGTTAAATCAAAAGGGAAAACAAGTAGTAGCAACAATGGTTGCTTTTAGCTTACCATTTTTAATGTCTCACTGTTTGCAACAACAATGATCTTCATCAGTGTTGGTTTTATTACAATACTTACATTCTAACATTTTCTTTGGTTTTGAGTTAGATTTGTGATATGTTTTTTCATTCCATTGTGAGACGTAGAATTATCTTTGCCATTTTTGTGTTGGTGTTTAGATACAAAAGCATGTTCATTGGTTTTTAGATTACCAAATTGAATTAACTTTTGTTCTTCTTGATGCAACAAAATACCAAAAAAATTAAACATCAACTGAGCAACTAATGTAGAAATAACAAATTGCAAATGAACATTTGTAATAAAATGCTAAAAAGGGTCTAAGTAAAAACTTCATGATAGTATGTTTTAAATGCAACTCTGAAATTTTAATACCCAAACCAGATAATTGTAAATACAAGAAATGAACCTTTGTCAAAAAATTATCCATAGTTTTAAAATCATTATATTGCAAATCTGAAAGTTGATTTTGAATTTGAATTTTTCTAGATTTATTCACAACATCATAAACAACTTTAATTTTAGATCAAGCATTTGATGCAAAAATACATCCATCAATGTGCACATGTAATTTGGGGGTCATGGTCATACCAATCAAACCTAAGGTCTCATTGTTTTTTGCTTGTCATTTCTCTTGGACATTGGCTATGGTAAGTTTTTCATCGGGTTTGGGGTTCTTTCCATCTATGACATGCACTAAGTGTTTGAAGCTGAAAATGTATTGCATGTGCGATTTTCATAAGTGGTAGTTGGTTGATGTGAGTTAAATTCGGGTAACAATTGAGTCATTGTACCGTGAAAACTCACCCAATCCTATAAATCAAAATGCAAAAAATCACCAAATTACTTAAAATGCAAGTAGGAGGGACAAGAATGCCAAAAAAGATGGGCTTGGCCGAAGAACAAGGAATTGGTTAAAAAAACTTGGACCATTGAAAGTTTGATATTGCAAAAAACACAATAGTCTTGAAAAAACGACTCAATGGATAATATTGCAAAAAAGGAGATTCAAAGGACAACAATAGTTGCTATGGAAAAGATTATTGATGTGATTTTAATAAAAAATTACGAGTTGTTGATCAAAAAAGTTTGCTTAAGCAACTTTATGAGGAAGGTCAATTAACTTTAAACACAAAAACTAATTTATTTTGAATATTTATATACTTTTGAAAAAAAGGTAAGGAAGTTTATTAATATTATCAAAGAAATGTTTTGGTTTTGAATTGGAATATTAAACAAGCTCACTTTTTTTTTTGGTTGCATAAAAGAATTAAACAATTACTAACACTAGAGGAAGACAAATCCTTTTTGATAGAGAAGTTTATTATTAAAGAAACCAGATTAGCAATGATAAGGAAAGCAAATGATTGCAAGTTGATTAAAAAACTTGAAATGCATCATGTTGAAAAGATTTCTGCGTAGAGTAAAGATTAAGAATAAATTGAAATTAGTAATGAAATTTGATAGATAAAAAAAACACGAAGAGCGTAGTAAAAGGTGTTACACCTCAGAGAGCTTGTGGCTGAGCAGAATAAAGAAGCACAAAAAAAGGTTAATACATTACAACTAAACAACTACCAAATAGCAGTGAGGAAAACGTAAACAAGGAGAAACCGCTAGCATTCAAACAAGGAAGAAGCGACACACATGAAGTGGAGCGCACTAAAAAGGAGTTACATGAACTGAATAAAAACAATGAACAGAGAACAAAATTAAGACAAAATGCACATAGGATGCAGGAGGGAAGCGCAATGTAAAATATGCTAAACCTTAGCTCCACTAAAAGCATTGAAAGTAAACACAAAAGATGAAAAGATTACGAAATGTGCTGAGAAGGGATACAACCGAGATACCAAACAGCTATGCTAGACATTGAAAGATAATATTTAACAAATATAAGAAACATAGAACTGAGATAAGAGAAGGGCGACGGAGATACGTGAAAGGAATACTAAATAAAAACTATGCTCTAATAAAACCAACAGCTGCGTGCTAAAGGAAGTGCAACAAGATAAATGATAGCATAAATGATAATAGAGAAGCACAAACACAAATGCACAGAGAAAGATCAAAGGTGTAGCTAGCTTGCAAAAATTATAAATAAAACTTCGAACTAGCCAACAAAACAAAATGCTAAAAGAAAACCAGAATGAAAGCACGAAATAAAAATGTGTTAGATATGGATTTCCTGGTTTTTTTTATTATAAGTTTTTAGCTAAATGAGAAAGAACTTACCTGGAGATCCCCTCAAAGAACCAAATGAAAGCTTGGAAAACACTCCATAGGAGAAACCTGCAACTGCTGGTTAGAGGGTAGAAAGTCCAAAGAAAGGTAAGTTAAGAAGGATGGATTTAAAAAAATTATTGCAATGGTGTAAGCCCTTGCAAGAAAATTTCGATATTTAAAAAAAAAAGCTTACACATCTCTGCAAATCAATGTTAAAAAAAGGAAACAAAGATTTGAAACCATGAAGGATTTATGCCAAATTTTTTTATTAATAACATTGAAATAAATAATTTTAGAATAAGAAGCTAAAAATACCTCTCAAAGGAGCAAACCACAAAGTGAGACTCGGATTTATTAAGTGGGAAATCAAACTTATTGGAAAAAAGCCCACGTTATAATTAAGAGGACTTGTCCAAGAAAACTTCACAATACAACTTTTAGAAGCAAGATAATTTGAGAAGAGAGCGCTTCAAGTATCTGGTGAAAAATAGAGGAGGAGAGGGCATTTAAAATAGATCGATAAGAAGGGAGAGGGATTTACAAAGAATCCCATCATGACCTTATAAAGCCTCCTTAATGTGTGCGAAGTGTCCTGTTCCCATAGAAAGTAAAGGGAAGTGTGTGATATGTAGAGGGAGGAGTTACTCGTGTAACTCTCAAAATTCTAAAGAGGACAAAGAGGTTAGAGACATCTCATAAAATCCAAATTTATGTGGATTAAAAATTCACTTAAATACAAATCCTACACTCCTAAAAACATAAGAAAGATAAAAGTGAACCCAAATAAGATTAATTTCCAACATGTTGATAGATGAGGTCGAGCCAAGAACACCGAGGCATCCAATAGGATGAATTGAAGTGAGCAATGAAAGAGAGGCACTTGACACGAGCAAAGCATGGTACAAATCCCCTGTGTGGAAGGAATAGTTGAGGATGACGACATATCCTACATTACTAAGGAACATTTAAGACAAACCTTCTCAAGGAGGCTTGTGCTAGTGAAGTCACATCCAAGCCAGAATCAACGTCAAATGAGGTCAACAATCACAATCATGAGCACGCCAATAATTCTAAATTCAAAGAGGTTGAAGCTTCCAAAAGTTACTGGTGATCGAAATGATGTCCTTGTGCAACATTGTAGAAAATGCTTTACTATTTGAATTGCCAATGGGCAGAAAAATGAGCAACACTAGCTGTGGTTATTCCCAATCACATTGAGAGGGATGGCCCTTGATTCGTTGACAAATGCACCAGCAAGCGATGAGGTGTGTTGAGACATATTGTGGAAGGCATTAAAATGAATTCAAGCTACCCAAAGACAACAATGAAATTACTATAGAGATTTGTAATGAAATTACTTATATGTTCGCACAATAAAATATTATATCACATAAATATGAGTAGAATATGTAGATTCACAACAATAATTGATAGAAAAGCAGAATGCTTGATAAATATAGCTGAGCCACTTCAGGGGGGACAACCTCCACAACAATGCAATAAGAGCAAAATTTGCAATATGATGATCAAATACTAATCACTACCTTCTATATATACTCTACTTAGCCATAGTTATTGCATAGGCAGACGCTATTAAGAACATAGAGAGATGTGACAAGATAATATAATAGGTATGCGAGCCACATTTCAGCCACACATATCCCTAGACATGCCATAGGTTAAGGGTGTAACATGCCCCTCCCCTTCAAAACAATGTTGTCCTCAATGTTGAATCAAATTGGGATGTTGTTGCAGGAATGATTCAACCTCCTATGTTGCATCTTCAGAATTCAGATTCTTCCATTTGATCAAATACTCCTTAATCGCTTTGGTCTGCAGTTGGTTAGTGCACATGTGAAGGATCTCTTCAAGCTCAAAAATGACTCCGCGTTCTTTATCCAATTTAGGTAACTCAGTTTGAGTAGAAATTCTATGTCCAATTACCTTCTTTAGGCAAGAAACATGGATCACCAGATGTATGTGAGTGGACAGAGGAAATTCTAGCTTGTAGGCCGCACTATCAATTTTCTGCAAGATCTGATAAGGCCATAATACTTAGGGGGCCAACTTGTTATCATTTTTTTTGTTGCTTCAAAGACATCTACTTATATGGCTGTAAATGCTCAGAGACCCAACCACCTATGTTAAAATGCTGCTCACTATGGTGTTGATCTGCTTGTTGCTTCGTTCTATTCTGTGCCATTGCTAAATTGTCTCACAAATCAGTGAGTACCTCTTGTTGATGGTGAATGTGTACCTCAACAACTCGAACCTTGAGATGCACCTTCAAGGCTAAAGTGATGAATGGGGGATGATACCCATATAATGCCACAAAGGGAGACATTTTGGAAGAAGTGTGAAAAAAGTGTTATACCACTATTCAACAAGTGGCAACCAATGAATCCATTTGCCCTGTTTGTCGAAAACAAAACAACGAAGATACTCTTTTAGACATTTGTTGACTACCTTTGTTTGTCCAGATTGATGATGATAGGACGAGATATGAGCCAACCGTGTGCCTAAACATGCAAATAATTTAGTCCAAAAATTACTAGTAAATATGAGATCTTAGTCACTTACAATGATCTTTGGAGTACCATACAATTTTTGAAGTGTATTGAGAAAAACAAAAGCTATTGTATTGGCGACAAATAGTTGTGATAAGGAACAAAAATGAACATACTTAGTGAGTTGATCCAAAATTATCATGATAACAATTTTACCCTTAGGTTGCGGTAATCCAGTAATGAAATCCATGGAAACCTCCTCCCACCTCTAGCTAGGGATGGATAAAACATAGTGTTGACGACGAGTCTTGTTGAAGACTCGCAGAGCCGAGCCCTAATCACCTTGAATGATTCCCCGGTGAGTCTTTTTGTAGACTTGGTGAGTCCTAGGAGGGACTTGCTAGTTTGGGCAGACTCGTGAGTCCCGTCCCAACACTCACCAAGTCGTTTTTTTTTTTTTAAATTAATTTCATTTGTAATAAAAAAAATTGTAAAACAAAAATATAACTGGACTTGCCAATCTTGGCCTATTACTTGTATAAAATATGATTAGACTCTGCTAAAAAAGAAACATGAAAAGTAATTATGGTGTTCTAAAAAACAAGAGGCAGACCTAGGCGAACGTTTTACAATGTATCAAGTTCAACCTAGATAGACCCAATGTTTTACATATAACCACAAGGGTAATTAGAGTTCAATCCCAAACCTACTAGGATTTCTCTTGAAACAGAGTGTAATGTCCATAAAATCCACTAACAGTCAAAAGCGCAGCAATCAAGGATCCTCCCCTAACACTTACGCAATAGTCCAAGAAGGCCTAAACACAACCAGCCACAATGAAGGCAAGCACACAACAGTCAAGGATCAAGCGCAGTCAGTCATCAAGGAAGTTAAATCGCTGCCATATTTATTAAACAATTTGCCATGGAAGAAGCGTTGCCAATTATGAAGCAAATCACCCTTGATAGAATGCATACAACAATTATTATTTATCAATTAATTAACTAGTCATTAAACATTCATTTGATAAAAGGTCACGATCCTTGGCAAAGACATGTCATTTGGATGGGAAGCATTGAGGGTATTTATATTCAGCGAATTGATGAGAAAGAGATCATCGAATTATGCATTCAAATATTTAATCATGTATAAGCAACCACTTACAAGTGCATTTAAGGATGAAAGCCCTTAAACTGCGTAATCCAGATACAAGGACGAAAATCTTTGTAAGATAAAACCCCTTGTGGTGTAACTTTGTAATATTTGAAATCTATATTTGGAAATAAACAATTAATCCAATTTGTGTTTATTATTATTTAAATTATTATTTTATAAAATATTATTTAAAGGAATTTTGGAAAATCCAAATTAATGTAAAATATTTCGATTTGGAATATTAAAGTGATATCAAAGTTGTTTTTCTTGCCAGCTTGTGAACCATGGGATCACTACATAAGGAAATTATGGACAGTTACGAGTCATACAACATCTTTTCAGCAGAGATTCGAAAATAAATCTCTTTTTCAGACTTTTTGGATTTAAAAGAGTCATGGAATGGAAACAGACACTGTGTGGAAGACGAGTTTGTGAATCATAGTTATGGCAGTGCTAAATATGAAGAGAGATTCAATTTTCAAGAGGTCCAGACGAAAGGAAGATGACAAATTCCAAGATTGACTTCCCTATCCAGGGGCAAACGAATGAGGCATCCAACGTTGAACTAAGGGAATGCCCAAACATACTCATCCAAGAAGAAGTTGATATTTATGGAGACTTGTCTATTGGGAAGAATGACAAAAACTTTGGATATTAGAGATGAACACGAGTTATCTATCCAAAACAGTAGTGATGATGTTGATATGTGTTGTCTATGTTAGAGTGAAGATAAACTTTAGTGTGTGCAAGATAGAGGTCTTGAGGATTGTTCCCCGAACATAGGTTCTAAGTTTAATAAACCAACTGATTGTCTAATTAATGCACACTATCAACAAGATATCATGGGCTATGGTCTTAAAAGTAAACAAGATGGAGAGCCAACCAAAATAATTGATAGAATATGGGAAAATCAGGAGTCAAAGTCACAGAATATTGGAGTAGAAAAGTTTATGGAGGAGGTTAATAAAAAGCTTAATTTTAGCCACGATTCTCAGCTATCCACAACAAAAGATGAACTGGAGGAGCTTAACTTATCTTTTAATAAATTGGAGACTATACCTGACAATGTTGTTGACTTAATGCCATTGAAACCCTTGAAAGTGGCAAGCAATAAACTAGTGGGGCTGTCTCTTAGTATATCAAGTCTGGGAATCATTGATGTATCGAGTAATCTGCCCCCAGTCACTTTACAAATGCAAAATTTGGATCAATCAAGATAGTTGGATCCAACCCCTTTGAGCTTGGTTAGTAATGATAGAACATTGCAGGTCAATTACCCTGTTCAAATGCACTATCAGAGCTATGTTGTTACAGAACAACAACTCATTGTTTTTAGGGTTCAAATATTGGCTTCCAAACAATTAAAACGTGGACAAACCATACCTCCAGATATATTCCGATGCATTGGGCCACTACCATCTACCCAATATCAAGATCAAGTTATTTCAACAATAGTATCAACTAATAAATTTACTCTACATATCAAACTAACAAATGGTTTATAAAAATGAAATTAGAGGCCAAACTTTGGTGGCAGCCAAAAGAGACCCCGACACTCTATTTTGGTGTTGGAATAATGTCATTGATGTCAAAAGGAACTATTGCCGGAAGCAAACGGAATTGATTGCCATAATTGAACGGAAATGTCGACGGAAGTGAACGAAATTGTTGCCGGAAATGAACGGAATTGTTGCCGAAAATGAACGGAATTGTTGACGGAAGTGAACGGAATCGTTGTCGGAAGTGAACGGAATTGTCGATGGAAGTGAACGGAATTGTTGACGGAATTGTCAACCTTGGCTGACCTATTAGGAGGAGTTGTGACCGTTCGAAAGGACCTTTTCACTTGAAGAGTCACGACCTTAATTTGTGGCTTTCTGTGGGTTATAAATAAGTGCATAACGAATGACAAAAGAGTAGATTCGAAAGTGGAAGATATATAAAAGAAGAGCAGAATTTTTTAAAGGCAAATTTTTGTGAGAATATTAAAAAGAAAAAATCAGCAAGTAGAAGGAAGAGTATAGCAGCGAAAACACTCAAGGGTAGATCGAATCTAAAGGAGATAAAACAAGTGTTCTATCATTTGTTGTTTTGACAACAAATTTGAGATAGAAGAGTGATTTTTTCTGAGAAGGTTGGTGCCTTCGTTTTGAAGAGATTGTTGTCTCTTGCTGAGTTGGTGCTCGGTGAAAGGCGTTGGTGCTCCAGTAGGTTGGCGCCTACAAAATTGTTTTTGGGGTTGGTGCTCCAGTAGGTTGGTGCCTACGAATATTTATATTAAGAGAATTTCTCCGTGGTTTTCTCCCGAAAGGGTTTCCACGCAAATCTGTGTCTATTTGCGTTGTGTGGTTTTGCATTGTATTCTTTGATTGCTTTGAATATATTAATTGCAGAGTAATTTGAGGTTTTGGATTTAAGATTAATAGTCGAAAGTGAAAAAATATCGTATATTGATTCACCCCCCCTCTCAGTATAAGCGTGTGCTTAACAATTGGTATCAGAGCCGGTTCCTTCGGTGTTAGCAAAACTGCTAGAAGGTAGATCTTGGAAAGCACATATGGCAGGATCTCAAGTGCTAGATGGTTTTTCCACTAACAAGGCTCCTTTGTTCGATGGAACGAATTACGCATTTTGGAGCATAAGAATGAAGACTTACTTGATGGCCCTAGGTTTCGATATTTGGCAAGCAGTGGTAATAGGATACACAACGCCACAAATTGCACCAACGGATGCTATCGAAAAAAAAGGCCAGTGAGAACAATGCAAAAGCTATGAATGCAATCTTATGCGGGCTTTTAGAAAATGAGTTTTTTAAGGTTATGCATTGTGAATCTGCAAAAGAGATTTGGGATAAACTCAACACTATTTATAAAGGTGATAGTAAGGTTAGAAAAGCAAAACTCCAAACCCACTGGAGGCAGTTTGAAAGTTTAAAAATGAAGAATGATGAAAACATTGCTGGGTATCTTCTTCGTGTCGATGAGATTGTTAATGTCATTCGAGAACTCGGAGAGAAAATTGAAGAATCTATGATCGTTCAGATAGTCCTGAGATCCCTACCATTGAGATTTGATGCGAAGGTCTCCGCCATTGAAGAAATGAAGGATTTAGACATGATGAAAATGGATAAGCTCCATGGAATTCTTACAGCCTACGAAATGAGAACCGAATCTGAGAGACAGTCGAAGAAGGAAGCATCATTCAAGGTCTCGAAGAAAGAGAAGATCAAAGAACCAGAATCAAGTGAAAATTCAAGTAGTGAAGAAGATGAAAATGAAGCTCTATTCATTTGGAAATTAAAGAAAGGATCGGGCAAATATAAAGGAAAGTTACCATTTAAATGCTTTAATTGTGGTAAAATTGGTCATTTTGCAACCAAATGTCCAAATAAAGGAAATAGCGATGATGAGAGAAACAAATCAAAGTACAAAAAGGGATTCAAGCCGAGCAAAGACAAGCAAAGATTTGAGAAACAAAAGAAAAGCCTATACTCCAAGAGGTATAGCAACTCATCTGAAGAAAACAAAGAAAGTGATGTTGAGAGTGATAATGAAGAGATTTTGTTCATGGCTACAGAAGAAAATGCTACCACCAGCAAAGATAATTTGGAGGAAGATGAAGACATGGAAGAAGGTGAAGTGAACCTTGAAGAAGAACTTATTTGCGCATTGGAAGAAATAAAAACATTTAAGAAGAAGAATCAAAAACTAAAGTTACAACTTCGAAAATATGAAGAAGAGAATCGAGACTTCAAAGCAAAGACATCACAAGTCTTTGAGGAATCCAACAAGGTAATTGTTGATCTAAAAATCCAAATCGAAGAAGCAAAGAAAATTGAAGAAGATCTAATGGATCAGCTAAAGAAGAAAGGAGAAGACTGTGAAAGGTATGAATCTGAAATAGATGTTTTAAAAAGGGATCTAGAAAAGGCGAATTCTAAAATAGCAAGTGAATTGAAATCTGAGAAAAGCACTCTTGTTTTGAATAAAATTCTAGAGAGTCAAAGATCCCCATCTAACAAGTCAGGCATTGGGTATGAGAAGGCAAAAGAGAAAGCTAAGAGCTATGTTGAAACTCTTAAGGAACTAGTAAAAAAGGAGACCAAGAAGGAAGAAGCCCAGGATACAAAAACCAGCTCTATCAACAAAGAAAGCAAAGGAGAACAAAACTTCAGAAGACCATTTGCTCCAAGATATGCAAATAAAACCAGGTTTGGTTATTATTTTGATGGATATTGTTATTATTGCAATCATTTTGGTCATAAGAAATTAGATTGTAGAAAGAGAGCCAAGGATATTGAAGTCAGGAGTAGAAACAAAGGAACCTATGGAGCTTTGAACAGAAACTACAATTCGTTTGCTCCCTTATCAAACTTTGATGAAGCTATAGTTTGTTACAAGTGCAACAACTATGGACATATAGCACGCTATTGTAGGAGTGTTTTTGAATCTGTAAGACAAGATAAAAAGTTCAAAGCTCCAGTGATAAAGAAAAGAGAACCATCAAAGACCTGGAAGAAGAAGCAAGAAGAATCCATGATTGTTCAAACAACGTTCCATACTAGAGATGAAGGACAACAATGGTTCATTGATAGTGGATGTTTGAGACACATGACTGGAGATAAAAACAAATTCATCTCTTTAAAAAAGGTCAATGAAGGCACGGTGAAGTTCAGAGACAACACTACAGCCAGAATAACAGGAAAATGTACACTTAGTCTCGATAATGGAAAAACGAAAACAGAAAATGTGTTATATGTGGAAGGGTTAAAGCATAATCTTCCAAGTGTTAGCCAAATGTGTGATCAAGGATACACACTCAAGTTCTTTTCTGAAGGTTGTGAGATTAGAAAAAGAGACACAGGAGAACTAATTGCAGATGCTCATAGAACCACAAACAACCTATACATGCTTGGAGAAATGAGAGGAGAGAAATGTTGTCTGAGTTGAGTTGAAGAGAGTTGGCTATGGCATAGAAGGTTAGGGCACATAAATTTTGATAATCTTGTGAAAATCAGCAACAAACAGGCTGTGCGAGATATGCCCAAGATAACGAAACCTTCAAGCACTCTATGCAAGCAATGCCAACACGGGAAGCAAACCAGAACAAGGTTCAGAACGAAGGAATATTCGACCACCAAACCACTAGAGTTGATTCATACGGATCTTTGTGGTCCTACCAGAACTGAAAGCATGCAAGGTGAGAGCTACTTTATGTTGCTCATTGATGATTATACTAGAATGACATGGGTAGCCTTTCTAAAAGAAAAATTAGAAGCATTTGAAAAGCTTAAAGATTTCAAGGCATGAGTAGAAAATGAAAAAGAGCTAAAAATAAAATGTCTAAGGTCCGATCGAGGAGGTGAGTTTATTTCAAATGAATTCATTGAGTTTTGCGAAGATCATGGAATTAAGAGACAATACTCAGCTGCAAGGACTCCACAACAAAATGGAGTGGTGGAAAGGAAAAATCAAACCGTTCAAGAGATGGATAGAACTATGTTGAATGAATCTAAGCTATCAGATAGATTTTGGAGAGAAGCAGTTAATACAACAGTATATATCTTGAATAGAGGGCAAATCAGAGTTAATAATGACAAAACTCCTTACGAATTGTGGAAAGGAAGACTAGCTTCGGTCAAACGTTTCAAAGTGTTTGGAAGTAAATGTTTTATCAACAGGAATGAAGAAAACTTGGGCAAATTTGATTCAAGAGCTGACGAAAGAATTTTTCTTGGTTACTCCATAAAAAACAAAGCCTATAGATGTTATAACAAAAGGCTACAAACTATCGTAGAAAGTGGTGTTAGAATAGATGAGATCATGAATCAAAAGGCAAAAGAACCTTCAGAAGAGCCTCTAGAAATACCCAATCTTGTAGAAGAAGGGGAGGAAGAAAATGTAGAAAAATTGAGTGAATCTGAAAGGAAGGACACCAAAGCACCATCTCGCTTTGTTTAGAAGAATCATGCTGAAAGTCAGATCATTGGCAACATTGATGCTGGGGTGCAAACCAGAAGAAGAATTGTAAGTATACCTGAGCATGTAAATTTCTCTTTGTTATCCAAGGTAGAGCCTAAGAATTTTTCTGAAGCTAGTCATGATAAACATTGGGTAAAAGCAATGGAAGAAGAGTTAGATCAAATTGAGAAGAATGAGACTTGGGAACTTGTGCCCAGGCTAATGGATTAGAATGTAATTGGCACTAAGTGGGTTTTTCGAAACAAATTGAATGAAAATGGCCAAGTCTCTCGAAACAAAGCAAGGTTGGTATGTAAGGGGTATGCTCAAGTAGAAGGTGTAGATTTTGAAGAGAATTTTGCTCATGTTGCTAGATTAGAAGCAATTCGAATATTTCTTGCATTTTCAGTATTAAAAAATTTCAAAGTTTATCAAATAGATGTTAAATCAACATTTCTAAATGGCAATCTAGAAGAGGAAGTTTACATAGAACAACCAGAAGGATTTCTCTTATCAGAAAACAAGGATTATGTGTGTAAATTGAAGAAGGCTTTATACGGATTGAAACAAGCTCCTAGAGCATGGTATGCTAGACTTGATAAATACCTACAAGACCAAGGATTCAAGAGAGGATATGATGATAGCAATCTTTAAATCAAAACTGAAGGAGATCACCAGCTAATTGTTGTGGTGTATGTAGATGATATAATCTTTGGAGGAGACAATGAGGAAATGTCTAAGATATTTGTCGAAGATATGCAAAAGGAATTTGAGATGTCCATGTTAGGTGAGTTGTCATTTTTCCTTGGTTTACAAATCTCTCAATCTAACAAAGGAATATTCATATCCCAAAGCAAGTATGTGAAGGAGATGTTGAAGAAATTTCATATGGAGGAGTGTGCCCCTGTTAGCATACTTATGGCTACAGGTACGAAGTTGAGCAAAGATGATGAATCTCCGAATACTGATCAAACTCTTTACAGATCAATGATTGGGAGTTTACTATATGTGACGGCATCTGGGCCAGATATCATGCAAGTAGTAGGTATGGTTGCACGATTTCAAGCAGCTCCAAAAGAAATACATGTGCAAGCCGTGAAACTTATATTTAGATATTTAAAGAGAACCTTGGATTATGGTTTGCGGTACCCAAGAGGTAAAGACTTTACATTGGTAGCATACACGGATTCAGATTGGGTAGGTTGTGTAGATGATAGAAAAAGTACAAGTGGAGGAGCATTCTTTATTGGAGATAGCCTAGTATTTTGGTTGAGTAAGAAGCAAAATTTTGTATCTTTATCCACAACAGAAGCAAAGTACATAGCGGCAGTGATATGTTGTACACAAGTTCTATGGATGAAACAAACCTTGAAAGATATCAATGTAGAGTATAATCATCTAATCTCCATATTCTGTGATAATACTAGTGCGATAAGTATTTCAAAGAATCTAGTTATGCATTCCAGAACTAAGCATATCCCTATACAGTATCATTACTTGAGAGAACAGGTGGGAGAACAAGTAAAATTGGAATATGTTTCCACATCCGAACAGATGGCAGATATCTTCACTAAGCCATTTCCAAAGGAAACATTTGAGTACCTACGACAGAAGTTGGGAGTAATTTTTTTTGCTTCTTGCCACTGAAGGGAAGCATCAGCTGAGGGGGAGCTAAGTACTAGCTGTTGGATAGACCCTTTGCCATTGATGTCAAAGGGGGAGAAGTACAAAAAGAGGATGTCACAGAAAGGGGGAGCTACAACAAAGAAGGATTCAGACAAAAGAGACATTGCAGCAAGGGGGAGCAGTTTCAGTATGTGGTTGCCATCAATGACAAAGGGGGAGAATGTTGGAATATTGTCATTGATGTCAAATGGAACTATTGCCGGAAGCAAACGGAATTGATTGCCAGAAGTGAATGGAAATGTCGACG
The DNA here is from genome assembly GCA_037957365.1 of Torreya grandis. NCBI lineage: Eukaryota > Viridiplantae > Streptophyta > Pinopsida > Cupressales > Taxaceae > Torreya > Torreya grandis. The sequence goes on from JARHVA010000668.1 coordinate 2,562,199, forward strand.
GAAGTGAACGAAATTGTTGCCGAAAATGAACGGAATTGTTGTCGAAAATGAACGAAATTGTTGACGGAAGTGAACGGAAATGTCGATGGCAGTGAACGGAATTGTTGCCGGAAGTGAACGGAATTGTCGACGGAAGTGAACAGAATTGTCGACGGAAGTGAACGGAATTGTCAACCTTGGCCAACCTATTGGGGGGAGTTGTGACTGTTCGAAAGGACCTTTTTACTTGAGTCACGACCTTAATTTGTGGCTTTTTGTGGGTTATAAATAAGTGCATAATGAATGGCAAAAGAGTAGATTCGAAAGTGGAAAATATATAAAAGAAGAGCAAAATTTTTAAAGGCAAATTTTTGTGAGAATATTAAAAAGAAAAAATCAGCAAGTATAAGGAAGAGTATAGCAGCGAAAACACTCAAGGGTAGATCGAATCTAAAGGAGATAAAACAAGTGTTCTATCATCCGTTGTTTTGACAACAAATTTGAGATAGAAGAGTGATTTTTCATGAGAAGGTTGGTGCCTTCGTTTTGAAGAGATTGTTGTCTCTTGCTGAGTTGGTGCTCGGTGAAAGGGGTTGGTGCTCCAGTAGGTTGGTGCCTACGAATATTTATATTAAGAGAATTTCTCCGTGGTTTTCTCCCGAAAGGGTTTCCACGCAAATCTGTGTCTATTTGCATTGTATTGTTTCATTGCTTTGAATATATTAATTGCGGAGTAATTTGAGGTTTTGGATTTAAGTTTAATAGTCGAAAGTGAAAAAATATCTTATACTGATTCACCCCCCCCCTCAGTATAAGCGTGTGCTTAACATTTGGAATGGAGAGACAAGGCATATAATTGCTAACAAAGATGGAAATGCACAACTATGCATGTATTCAAGTAGAAGCCAAATCATGCTTCATAAAAAATATGCATAAAAATTCTTGGTGAATTATGTGAGAAGCAACAAGTATCGAATTCACTTTTGGGAATGGCATTAGTTGGAAAGTAGATTAGATTTGAGCTTGTTTGAACACTCCAAATTGAAGAACGCAATCTCCATCTATTATATGTTCAGAAGTGGTTAAGAGAAGAAATTGAACAACAACAACAAAAATTATGTTGATGTCTGACAGGCCATATCATAAACTTGTGCACCTTTGTGAACGCCCAAGACTGATCTTGCCAGGTATGTCACAGTCTTTCAAAAGGAAATTCGTAAAAAAGATTGAAGGAAGAATTTCAAAATCGCAAAAAGTTTTTAAAAGCTAGTTGGACAAATAGGGATGTTAGGGCCATTCATAACAGAGGAGTTGCCAAATACCATGAGAGAATGTTGAAGGAATATTCAAAAACAAAGGACAAGTTTGAATGACATGGTTACAAGGATAGAGATCCATCTGCTATACATCTTGATGTCATTCAAGCTGAGATATCAAGCATCAATATGGTTGTTGGGATTGATGGGAAATTGGGTAACTCTATGATACAAGAAGCTTCTAGATTACATATTAAAGTATGTTGCTCTTTGCGGGATGTTTTCAGAAAGGTTCCAGAAGTTTACCATTAACATACATGTTGACTTATGGCATGGAGTAATGTGTGGAGATATAGTATAAAACATGGCAAAGAGTGACCACGCTCAGAGAAAAATTAAAATCTATTTTTGATAAGGAAATAATGGCTGTGATGCTTCTGGTGCAGGACTTGGAGCAGTGGTTTTGCAGATTGGACACCCTTTTGTATTTTTAAGTTATAACCTAGTGAAAAATTAAAATCTATTTATGATAAGGAAATACTCACAATTGTTTATGTGCTTGCAAAATGGAGAATATTTATTAGTAAACAAATTCGTAGTCCAGAATGTGACTTCAGTCTTGAAGATATGCTTCATCAAAAAACACAGTCAACTGAACAATAAAAATGGATACAGAAATATGAACATTTAATTTTCTAAATCTTGCATGCAAAAGGAAAAGATGATCTTGCAGTTGATCTTGTGTAATTTCGACAATCATTCTAGATCGGATCAAAGATGTTCAAGCAGACTCTGCCAAATATGAGGAGCGTAAAAAATATTGAAATATTGACAAATATCCAAAATTTGTTAAGTAATTGATTTTTTTTTTAATAAATCAGTCATTGAAAAAAAGCCACGAGTCCCCAACTTCTTGACATGTTAGTTTTTCACATCATCTCACAATGTTCACTTTCCATTTTATTGGAGTGGTACGAGAAGAGACATACAAAAATATGTTGTTGAATATGATGCTTGTTGGAGAAATAACTCAGATTGTACCACACCTAGGACAACTTCAGCCATTGCATGTTCTTGAGCAGAAATATAAGGAAATTTAACTGGATTTTATTGATGATCTACATGTTTCAGAAGGAAAGGATTGAAATACGCCTTAACCGCTCCAACAACAGATTAATTCATAATGCTTTTCATGTATTTGTGCTTACTGAAAAATATGGAGGAGCATTTTAAAATCCAAGCCGAGCTTCCTATACTAGTTTAATAAGGAAGGCTTTTTCTAGAATTGGAAGCTATAACTGAGACAGGAAATAATTTTTGTTCAAGAAAAGTTATAGAACATCTAGTTAAATGGAAGACTACATTACTCGTATGCACTTATGTTGGGTCAAAGTTGTGGCTGATCATTTCTACACTTCTGTTTGATGTTTACTGAGCCATTTCAGGTTGTGATACGACACATACAGCAAACTATCGAACTCACACTGAGCTTGTTAATTTGAAACATGCCTTTTTTCCAGTGATCTCTTGGAATATGTCGAGATATGGTGCCGGATACAAAAACTTGGCATGAATGGAAGAATAAGATTGAGCTCTTCTCCTTGTTGAAGACTAGTGGTACTTCTGTCTAAGAAAGATGGAATGTTGCATCTCTACATTTACTATCACATCCTCAACAAAATCACATTGAAGAACTGGTTTGCTCTACTGCATATTGATGATTTTTTGGACCATTTATAAGGCATGAAAATTTTAGTGACATACAGTGATAATATTTAACTTATGATTGGGAGCTCCGGCATAGTTAAAGCAGTCAAGCAATGGTGACATAATCTACTTGGCTGAAAAGCATTATTTACTTGGACCATATGCCTTTTTGATTCCTCTAAAATTACAGTAAGTTGGAGGATGCCAAACATATGAAATGGATGACATATTCATCATCGTTCCATTAACTGGCATGCAACCATATTGACTGATATAGATGCATTATTTGGCCATATTTTTGCTGGTGATAAGAAGGAATCATATTAAACGAGATTTTTGTTTGAATGCGTAAATCCTTCCTATTGTTATTGGCAAAATAGGAAATCGTGATCAAATACAATCGATTTTAAAAATCCATGCAATGTATAAGCATTTGCAACATAAGCTTCAATGATTTGTTTGGTGGAAGATGCTTTGCTCATGCCAAGAAAACGAACATATTTGGTAAGATGGTCTACGACAACAAAGATTCCTTAATTTTCTGTTGAGTTTGGAATAGCATCATCAATATTCATAGAAATTACTACCCATTTCTGCTCAGGAATAGGTAACGGTTGTAATAAACTAGTGTATGGCATAGACTCACTTTTGTTTCTTTGGCATGTATCGCATTCTACAACATATTGTTGTATATCGTTCTTCATATTTTTGAATTTTCCAATAAAAGGTTTTTTGAGCATTATAATATGATTTGAAAAAATGACATACTCTACATATTGAGAATCATAACTATCTTTTGAAACTTGTTCAATAAACTTTGAATCCCTAGGCAAATAGAAATGATATTTGACCCACAAAATATTGTTTCTTTAAACTAATTGGGGATATTAACAATATTTCTTCTGCATTCTTCACGTTTTGCATAATCAGCTTGAACATCATTTATCCATGTTGGAATGATTTTTGAAATTGTGTTAAGCTGATTTCTTTTTCATCCCTACTAGATAAAGCATTTGCTGCTTGATTATTTTTTACCCTTTCATATAAAATATCAAAATCAAGTGTTTCTATCTTTTCAATCAACTTTTGCTGCTCGGTTGACAAGGTCTTTTGGTGTAGGAGATACATAAGAGTATTATGATCTGTTTTAACTTGAAACTTACTCCCTGGAAAATATTGCCTCCACTTTCCCAAGGCATTCATAATTGCCAACATTTCCTTTTCATAAACTGATTTTAATTTTTCCTTGGGTTTTACTTTATGGCTTTCAAGTTGAAAAGCAACTTGATGTCCATATTGCATGATTACTGCCCCTATTCTTGCCCTTGAGACATCATACTCAATTATAAATGGTTTGATGAAATCTAGAGTTTGATAGGACTGGAGTGGATGATAATGCCTCCTTAAGCTTTTGAAAGATTTGGTTTCTATTTGGACCAAGTAAAAGAGTCCTTTTTAATGTTCTGATAAGGGAGTTCTCAATGAAATATCAATAATACCCATCTAGCTCTAACGACTCTGTTACCTTTGAAATTGTTTTTGAAACTGGCCATTCAACTGCAACTTTTATATTGGCAGGATCTACTTTAACTCCTTTTGAAATTATCTGACTAAGAAATTCAATCTCTTTTCACCCAATTCTACACTTAGATCATTTAGCACTGTACTTATTTTCTTCTAGATCTGGTAAAATTTTATCAACAACTCTGTTACCTTTGAAATTGTTTTTGAAACTGGCCATTCAACTGCAACTTTTATATTGGCAGGATCTACTTTAACTCCTGAAATTATCTGACTAAGAAATTCAATCTCTTTTCACCCAATTCTACACTTAGATCATTTAGCACGGTACTTATTTTCTTCCAGATCTGGTAAAATTTTATCAACATGCTTAAGATGGTCTGTGTAGTTACTAAGTAGTAGATTCCCCTGCCTCGTACGGGCCCAGGTTGTACCCGGTTCAGGTTTAGGTCTGGCATGCCTATGTGTTCGTACAAGGTACGATGTGAACAGTCTGGGTATGCCAAGGTTCTTTTGCTGAAGAACCCAGACTCTCCCAGCCGTATGCAGGGCAAACTCACATTCAAAAGGTTGGTTATTTATTTATTTTTTACTTTTTTTTCACAATTACACAAAGCAATGGAAAAAACAAAAAAAAAACACTTGTAAACCCTAAAAGCAAAAGCAAAAGCAAAAGCAAAACACTTACCTCTTATTATACCAAACACGCAAAAAAAACAACACACTTACCTTTCATTGCACATTTATTTATCATATTCCTATGCTAGTACGAGTGTCCATTTGTTGCCAAGGTGATTGAGGAGCTGGGAAGGCAGATTCTTGGATTGAAACCTTTCACTTTTATTTATTTATTTGTTTTCAATCTTCACCCCCTTTCTTGTTTTCTTTCTATTTATTTTTGTTATTTATTTAGCAAGTAGTCAAGTAAACGCAGACTAGGATTTAGGGTTTGTTTTTCTCTTAAGGTTAATATTGTGCTTCTTTTTAAACTTGCAGAGCTACTATTACTACAATGGCAACAAGTGTTGCTATGTGGGCCAACCCGGATTCAAAACCAATCCCCATTCGCTGCTTTGGAAGTATGTTAAAATGCTATAATAGCTTCCAGGTGGTGGGGGTTATATTGGGTTTGAAATGGTTACGATGTGAGATACACTATACAGTTGGGTGAAAGCCGACTTGTGTGCAATACTTGGTCAAGGCATCAAAGCTTTCCAAGGGAAGAAGGATGTACTGGTGTCAACAATTCTTTAGTACATCAAAGAGCGAGAAGAAGTAAATGTAGTGGCTTCCTTTGAAATCGGGTCAATATTTGGCAATGAAAGGATCTCGATCGAGGAAGCCACCGGTTGCCCCATATCGTACTAGTTCCCTAGTTGTGGCTGTGACACATTGTTTTGTGGCGACACCCTCCACATACAAAGATGATTCTCCTCTTACACGCAAGAGAAAAAAGGACCATAGAAAAGGATGTTTCAAAATGAGTTGAGGGATATTGCCGATCAACTCATCGCATGTTGTGTTTGCACCAATGCATTGTCTTTGAATGTTGTCAGGTCACTATATTGGCTCATCCCTCTCACCATATCTTGTCAATATGGTGACCTAACAACATTGAGAGACGATGTATTGGCGAACACACATTGCACCATGAGTTGATTGACGATATCCTTGGACTTGTTTTGAAACTACCTTTCCAATGGTCTTTTTGTTCTCTTGCATGTAAGAGGAGAATCCCCTCATGTGTGGAGGGTGCTGCCATAAAATGATGTTTCACAGTCCCAACTGGGTAACTAGTAGGAGATGGGGTCATCCGTGGCTTCCTCAATTGAGATCCTTTTTTGCCAAAGGATTATCCAATTTCAAGGCAACCACTACATTTGCTTCTTCTTGCTCTTTGATGTATTAAAAAATTGATGAGGTTGGCACTAGTGCATCCTTCTTCCCTAACCAACTTTTGATGTTTTGACCAGGTATTGTACGCAAGTGGGCTTTCACTCGACTATATGAGCCAGTGTATCTTACATCGCAACCATTGCAAACCCAAATATAACCCCCACCACCTAGAAAGTGCTCTAGCATTGTGACATACTTCCAAAGCGGCGAATGTAGACTAATTTTAAATTGGGGTTGGCTCACAGAGCTAGCACTTGTTGCCATTGTAGTACTAGTAGCTTTGCAAGTTTAAAAACCAATACAATATTTAACCTTATGAAAAAAAACCCTAAGGCATAGGCTACATTTACTTGAAAACTTGTGAAATAAATGACAAAAATTAAATAAAAAGAAAACAAGAACGAATGTGAAGATCGAAAACCAAAAAAACAATAAAAATGAAAACATTACATTTAATCCAGAATCCTCCTTTCAAGCTCCTCAATCACCTTGGCAGCGAATGGTTACTCATACTAGAATAGGAATATGATAACAATGTTTTTGTAACTTTGCTTGATGAAGTTTCCAACATGGATAAATGATGTTTACGCTGATTATGCGAAACATACAAGTGCAAGAAGGATGCTCATATGTGGTGGTACCTCCATGGCCAAGGATCCATGCACATGCAGCCTCTTGCAATCAAAATATTATTAAATGTAAGTTTTTTATTTTTTAACTTTCTTTTTGTTAACTTTTGAAGTTAAGTTTAAATTTTTACTTCAATAAATTTTTATTGATTATGCCTCAATAGGTTGTGGGTTCATCTTCGTTTGAGCGGAACTTGAGGACATACTCATTTTTCCACTCAACAAAGTGCAACACTTTGGCAACAAAAATGGCCAAGGACTTGGTCTCTGTACATTGAAACTTGTGCCGTCTACCACACAAGTAGAGATAGTACATGGAAGGGGCGGCGATGAATTGAGATGTAGACTGCAATATGTTAACTTGGATGCTTCCATTTCCCATCTTTCATTACTTGACATGGAGACTTCTTCGGCTTCACAGGCCCTGCATAGTGTAGCTAGTGTGAGTGCCACTAGGAGTGCTACTGCTTGTAGTTCTAATGACCCACATAATGATGTTGATGTTCATGCTGTCGATGAAGAGAAACACGCCGGTGAATACTAATTTTGATTTATCTTAATATTTGGCATTTGGATAGCATCATCAATTTATTAGTAGTGTTTTTGTGGTTTTGTTTTTGTTTTTGTTGATCAGTTAAAAAAGGGCCACTGCCCGCCTATTATAGTAATAATAAAAAAGCTTAATATTTTGTTTATTATATGCATAGTAGCATACTATGTTGGTTAATTTCTGTTTATTAGGCCAAAATACACATTTTTTTTAATTTTTTATGTATTTTATTATACGACCGTACCTGGGATAAAAAAAATGTCGATGCCAGTGAACCCGATTTGCTGTACTTAAAATGAATTGACTACATGGTCCATTAATTTATAAGTATCAAGATATCATAAAAAATAATAATAATTTTTTTTGTAAAAGGGATGAAAAATCTTATTCATTTCAGATTGAAAAGTTGCGTGAGCAATGGTTTAGCCCAAACTGCATGACCTTGGTTTCATAATGCCTTTCCTGAGTATGAAATACCATTTTTGGAATGTCTTTTGGGCATATCCTAATTTCATAATATCCTGATCGTAAATCTAGTTTGGTAAAGAACTTAGCACAATGAAGTTTATCAAATAATTCATCTATATATGGAATATAAAATTTAATTTTGATAGTTATTGTTTAACCCTCGGAAATCAATACTAGCTGATACGACCCATCTTTCTTTGTGATTAAGATTACTGGAACAAAAAAAGGGCTCGCACTTGGGATAATAACACCAATGTAACAATTCTTGCACCAAATGTTCAATCTCAAATTATAGATATTTGCTGGCAGGCACAATTGCATATATAGTTGCAGTTATAAAATCAGGACAATTAACAAAGCTTGAGAGTCAATTTTAAAACGAATCCCTCAGAAAGATTTTTCTATCCAAGTAAACACACTTTGATAGGTCCTACAGACCCTTTTGGCCGAAATGTTGTTAAAAGACATTTTATCTTATCTTATCTTTATAAATGTGTAACATCTGAGGAAAAATGTGTTCTTTCTTTGACAGTTGATTACTTTTTAAAATCCTTTATATATGCCAAAAATTCTCAGTCTTTTTTCCAATTGGAAATTACCAGTAGATGCTAGGCTTTGGTGTTGACATTTGATAGGCACAAGCTGTATAAGAGTTCCTTGGTCTGTTTTTATGACATATCTGTGGATGCCAGGCATGTGTTCAATTCATGTTTTGTATTTCAGGTTGTACTCTTGTTTTATGCAGTATATTGTTATTGTTTCTTCTACAGATTAAGCTTTTTTCCAGTACCTGTAATATGTTGTGATGCACAGGATGGCATTGAAGACTGCCGTAAGCTTTGTGGTGGACATGGGTACCTGTGCAGTAGTGGGCTTCCAGAGTTATTTGCTGCATATGTTCCTGCCTGCACCTATGAAGGAGATAACACAGTTCTGCTCCTTCAGGTATTTTGATGCCATTATCATTTTGTGTAATTTTTGAGTTAGTAAATTGGTCACATAGAAGATCACAAATATGATTTTGGGTTTGTTTGCATTGGAGTGTAGTTTATATGCATTGCCATTTGTGCCAACTTCCCAGTGACTTCATTAAATGGAATTTATTTTGGTTTTGCCCTAGAAACCGGCATGGCTGATTTTGGGTCAGCAGCTTGTACTACGAAAACATGTTTTACACGCTGTTATTTTGGCTATGCCACTATAAATGGCAATAGGCAGGTTCCTACTCCGTGCAAAAGGTTGTGCTTTTAAAGGAAATCTTTGCTCATCCAAACTTTATAAGAAATTGACAGTATGAATGATTATTACAAGCACACTTCACATGAAAAATGTTAAGCCTTACTAATGATTATACATATGAGAATGACTTATCTGCCAAAAATTGTCAGTGTAGCTAGTAGGGATCGTTGGTGGAAGAAATTGACAGTATGAATGATTATTACAAGCACACTTCAGATGAAAAATGTTAAGCCTTACTAATGATTATAAATATGAGAATGACTTATCTGCCAAAAATTGTCAGTGTAGCTAGTAGGGATCGTTGGTGGGCACCTTGTCCAACCCAAAAGGTAGGGGAATGGTATCTTCTGCTGTGAATGAGGTAATTGGAGAGGAGGTTAGGGTAGTCATCGATCATGATAGAAACACATCTTATTCGTTTTCGAAAAGGGAGCTGGGTTAGCAAGCCAAAACCTTCTCTGTCAAGATGTGACTTCAGAGTCCTTACTTCTGAAGAAGAGTACAACTAGCTCTTTCTTTTTGTATCTGGATTTTTATATCACTAATATATTATATAAGTTTGAAGATCATTGATGAATTTAGATTAGGGGAAATTTCTTTTGATAACCATCCATAATAACATTATCTTCATATTTCCAAAATAAATTATTGTCATTTTTTTGGAGGCCTTCTGCAATATATTGATGAGTCAAACATGCAAATTATGCAATTACAAAAGTAGCTTGGGTCATCAAGCAGCCCATTCCTCATACTTTTTAGAAAAAATTTAAAAATCTAATGTCTTCAGTGATATCACTTTTATATTCTTTTTGTATTATTTATATTGTTTTTTTCTTTTACTACTGGGGTTACCCCTTTCTTGGGTGCTCCTGTTTGTTATTTATGTTAGAAATGTGTTGTATATTTTGTATGATTTACGCCCCTTGTAGACTGTGCACCTTGCCATGACGTGGGGGTCCAGGTGTGAATTTTTTGGGGGTACTTATGGGTGGTTTTGGCCCATGGTTTATGACCCATAGTTTTATACCCATTGTATTGTAATACCACTTAACGGTGATGTGCCTATCCATGCACACATGGATTAGGGAAAAATAGACAATGGAGAAGCACCTTATTGTATTGGGAACAGTTGAGTTCATACACTGAGTGAGTGATGTTTATTTGGGCTTTTTCCTGAAAAGGTTTCCTAGTTCAAGTCTCATGTATATTGTGAGTGCCTTTTTTTATTATTTTCAATATTTTAAGATTCTGTTACCATTGCTTTTATTGCATAGGTTTATCGGTACTGTTTATTTTCAATTTATAACTATGTACTTAGTTTCCATTTCCCTACTTTTTCGAGTGTGCGCATCAATATAAGCTTAATTTCAACTTTCTACTGAAATATTTTCAGTTGGCATCATTTCTTCCTAAAGTTGGTTTTCTATTGAAGCCATTTGACTCACTCAATTTCTTGCTGCTAGAATTTGCACCCCTGCTGGAGCTGACACTTTCACTCTCTTAGTTACCCACAGCTTGCCACAGAAATTGATATATTGTTAGAGGTAACAGGCTGTTAAAGAGTCTTTTAAAATTTATTTGATCTGAGGCTCTCAATGTACTGCCATGGCATGAAATCTGTTGTGGTTGAAATGAATGAAAGCTAATGAGTTTTTAATCGGCATAATTGTATGTAGACTATTCTCCTGGTGCAGATTGAAATTGTTCAAACGAAGTTGCCAGTAAACTATTTGGGTTACTAGTGATTTCGTGGTTTTTGTGAGTAATTGATTTACACTATCACCTCTAGTTTTGCTGCTAATTAGTCTCCCACTTTTTGACCTCTGTTTACTACTTTCTGTAAACGATAGTCCCTAGAATATTACAACATAAAATTAGAAAATATTTAACATCAAGAAACTTGAAAGGTTCTACCTTTTGGGGTGGGGAGGCGGGGATGGACAGGGAAAATCGATGCATGCATAATTTTTTGGTGACAATTTCATTAGAGGGGCTTTGAAAAGAAAGAAAATTTTGCAGCCCAAGATAGATCACCTAAAGTAACTTAGGAAATGGTAACATTGCATTCAAACACCTCGCAGAAAGTGTAAATTCACTAACTAGAAGGAACACTAAGTCAAATAAGAAACATATGAAGCAAGCAACTTTAACCTATGGGACCACTGACTTAACTGCCAAAGAAACTGACATTCTAAAGGAGTGTAGACCAGCCAAGTTTTTCGGATGCCAATTTTACATGCTAATTGTGTCTTTTGGTTATATATTTAATAAATACCGTAATAGTCACTGCATTACTTTATTCAATCAAAGATATATGGATAACAATCTCATAACTCAACAAAGAAAGCTATTTTATTCATATACAGGAAGCATTACAGAGCTATGTCAAGCCAAGAGTGGCTAGCTATTACAAGGATCATATGCAAAATTCCATCCTAAGAATTTATTTGAACACTAGATCGAAAAGCCTTTCTGATCTTGAGAGTGCCCATGTGATCTCTTGAGAGCGTACAGGCTTTCTTCACTGGCCAGAGGTGAGAAAGAATGAGCCTTCACACTCTATCAAGGATCACCGGAGACCTAAATCTAAAACCGAAAACTGGAGTAACTGGTAAAAGCAAAAAGGAGAAGCAATACACCGACAACATCCTGTCTGATAGGAAAGATTCCCTTGGTCGTGCACGCATCACATGGGCAGCCCAGAGGGGAATAATCTTTATGTCAATTTTAAATGATAAAGAGTAGGACCTGCTGTCCACCAGTCTAGCTGTCGCCATTACCCTCTCATTGTCGGGATGGCCTATCAGATCCATAGATCTCATTCAAATCTAGACTCATCCTTTCAACCCTTTATTAAGGATATGACAGAAAGAAAGTGTCAGCCACTATTGTAGGTGACAAGCTCCATGTCATGGTACAAACCACCATGATAGTTCCACGAGATCTTGTAGGTACTGCTATCAAGCCAGTGATAGTTGCCGACTATTAGTTAATGGTTAACAGTTACCGGTTTGTTGTCGCAGTAACATTGCGTCTCTGGCTGTTTCGGCACCATAGAAAAATGCCAAGGGTCTACTGTGCTTCCGCTTAATCCCAATCCATGGGAAAATAGTCTGAATCGTAATCAGTATGATCATAAGGATACTGATTCATCCACCATGTTTCTTCATCAGAGTCTAGTGTGGCTTCATTAATGAGGATAGTATCATAGTCTGCTGGGTCAACAACCCAGTCTATTCTTCTGGTTCTCAGGTATGCTGGAAACATCTTCATGTCGTCAGAATCTGTTTCAGGATCATAACAATCTTGAACATCTGGATGATAGTTGAACTCATAAGCATGTGTTGGCTTCCATTCAAATCTCTGAAGTCAACACACAACCTAATCTCCCCATTCTTTTTCCTTACAGGCACCAAATTGGCTACCCATGATGAGTGCTTAATGGGAAAGATGATCCTGGATTTGATCAACTTGGCTAGCTCTTCCCTTATTTGTGCTTCTATCCTGGGGTTGACGGGCCTTTGCTTTTGCCTTACATGTTTAGCATTAGCCTCCAATTCTATGTTATGCTAGGCTAACTTTGGATCAAAACCCCTCAGGTTGCTGTACTCCCAAGCAAAAATGTCTGCATATTCCTGGCAAAGTGCTACGAAAGTGTGCCTCTCAGCGTTGCTGCTTACCTTCTCGAGCTTGAAAAGCTTATCCTTGAAGATGAGGACTCTCTCATAGTTTTCTTCGTTAGTAGACATTACTGCCTTTTTCTTTCTCACATTGTCCCCTTCATGAAAAAGGCCTTCAAGTGTAACTAGCCCTTTAGGAAGCTTGTTCGACCTTAGTTGAACAATCAAATCTTTGTATTGATGCTGCAATTTACCTTGATTGGTGGAGAACTCGGCTTCCTGTTGTAAGAAACAAGCAATTTGTTTGTCACTTTCGAAAACCTACCAGTGGGCGTCATTATCCTGTATTGATGGCCTCACCACCACCTTGACATGTCACTGAACCTTGACTTCTTTCAGCTCACTTGGAATGTCAAATTGAGTTCCCACGTCTGCCACCCTGTCAGCATGCTGGTTCTGATTTCTTGGGACATCTTGAATGTCAAAGGCTTCAAACTCTTCAATTAGGTCCCATACTTTGTTTTTGTAGGAACTCATCAAAGGATTCTTTGTAACGTTCAAGCCTCTGACCTGGTTTACTAGAAGCTCGTTGTCCCCATATGCTTGCAGCATTTTGATTCCTCTTTTATTGGCCCATTGAAGGCCACAGATCAAGCCTTCATATTCTATTGCATTTGAAGAGCAACTAAAATGGAATCTGTAGGAGAAAAACTTATTACCTGAAGGGGAAATCAACATTGCCCCAACACCTATGCCATTTTTGCTCCTTGAGCCATCAAAGAACAACTTCCATATACCATTGGGGTCTTCTTTAGGTCCAATGAGGGGAGGCATGAGTTGATTCTCTTCATGCAGCAAATAGACACCCATGTCTCTTTCCTCAACACCTTCCAAAGGGTTGAAATGATTATCTCCTCATAGCTCATCCAAAAACAAGTCTGGAACCTCTTCAGGATGAGTGTTCAACGCCTGACCAATTTTAAATTCATCCTCATCAAGGATATTACATTTGAGGTTTATACTATCTGGCTGATGGGATTCAATGTGGAATTGCACCATGGGTTCAGCCTTGATTGAGACTTAGTCCCGTACCTTGTTCTAAATGCCATGTAAGACCAATTTGTTGCAAGACAAACCCCCAATTTTGGCTATGAATTCTCTAGAAAGACACAACGCAAAGCGAGGAGTGATGTCAAGGATCAACACGTCATGCACCACCGAAACACTAGGACAAGCATTCAGGGTTAAACTCAAATGCTTGATGATACTTGATGGCTTTGTGGAAGAACCGTCAAGGGGCAGGACTCCCTTGGTATGCGGCTCAGTTAAGATGCAGCTGATCAACTATAGACTTTGGCATGACTGAGGTGCTAGCCCCACTATCTACCAAGCAATTGTGCACCAAGGAATCGCCGATGATTAATGAAATGTAGAATGGAGGGGGCTTGGTCACACTACTTGACCGTTCCCCCAAAGGACCCTTGGCTACATTAGTGAAGACCTCAGCTTCCTTGCTTGGTTGTTTATCCGTAGTTGTCGTAACACTCATCTTGGACAAGCTTTCTTGAAGGATGCCCACTTGGTCGAGCATGGAAAGCATGTCCCACATTGGTACGCTCATGCCGGATTTTTTCATTTTTGCTTGGGTTTTGGGAGCTACTTCCACTGGCTTTGTCAATGAAGAAGCAGTGACGAGGTTCTTTGAAAGCTTCTTGATTGTCACCCATATTCCTTCTCTTGAATCTTGTGTTTGCTAAGACTGGGATGTGAACCAGACTGGGAGTGGCCTGTTGATTGGATGCATAGCACTCCTCTTGCTCACTGATGACCATTGAGGCTTCCGACTAGTTTGACCCTTGATACGAGCCTTGTTCTTGTGGAGGCTACTCCTGCTTTGTCATCGTGGACACCTCCGTGCTTTGGGCCATAAGAGCTTGGTTGTACCCATAAGCAATAACGTGTTGCCATTGGTCATTGAATGCCTGGTTGGAGCCATTAGTTGGGATGATGGATTGCCCAAAAGAATGATTCCAAGGTATTGTCCCTTCAGCTTCTTGAGCCACATTGTTCTGAACCGGAACCAAGGAGTTGGAAGGGCTTGCAGCATTCGGATTATAATTGTGTTGTCTAACATAGTTAGGCTGCCCCTGTCTTTGGAAATTTCCTTTGTAGGGTGGCCTATTTGTTTGATAAGGCTGTTGCTGAGGCTGATATGGCTCGCTGCAAGCTTGTTGCCTCTTGACATTGACCACATCATTCTCCAAGGATTGGAGCATGTTTTTCAGTTCCAAGTAATTATTTTGCTCTTGGGAGTTGCTGGATCCATTGGTGGAGGCCTTCTCTTGCTTAAGTGAAGGCACAACATCAATCGTTGGAGTTGGAAGTATAACATCAAGTGGAGGAATGACTGCACGAGGTGGTTTGATCTCAAGGAAAAGAGGCATTGGGGGTCTGGGAGTAAGCTTGCCAACCTGAACTAGACAATTTTTCGCTTTAATGGCCACCTCATATGCATCTGGCAGTATGTCCCCTCCCATGGATTGGATCATTACAACTATATTGTTGTTTAGAGCCTTTAAATAATACAAGAAATCAAAGTTTGGGGATGGTCTAACAGCTGCTGGAATTCTATCCCACACCTTCTGGAATCTCGTGTTGAAGTCTTGCATGACTTCATGGGGAGCTCTCTTGATTGTAGTCAACTGCTCTGCAAGTGACAGGTGATCACTCTTATATGCAAACCTCTTACACAAGGCTGTTCCCAACTGGTCCCATGATTAGATAGAGTTAGGAGCTAGACCCATATACCAATCTAATGCCTCTCCCTTGAAGGATACAACGAATATCCTAACAACTACGTTTTCTTTTGTGACATTATGGATGTTGCAGAAATTGGCTATGTTTGTTATGTGTTCAGTAGGAGTTACAGCTTGGTCTCCTGTGTAATATGGGACACTTTTGAGCGCTACTACTGGGAAAGGGTCATACTGTGGCAAGTTCAAAGGACTTTGGTCACTGAAACTCACAAAAGCTCTTTGGGGAATCATGGTAGCAAGAGGGACTAACAAGGATCTTTTCATGTAGGTATGCCTTATGACTGGCTTAGGAAAGTAGTTTCTTACGTAAGGGAGAGTGTAGGCGAACCTTAGCCTTCTTGTTGACTTTAAAGGTAATTCAACAAACTCAAAAGGAATACCTGCAGAAGTCGATCTTGTCGTCACTTTTGGCATGAAAGATAGCTACTGTTCTACCACCAGATAGCTGGGTGTTCTTTGGAGTCGTCAGATGCTGGAAGATGAAAGATACCTTGTCTTCTAGCTGATACCTTGTGAACTATTTGGCTTGTTTTGGGAGTTGACTTGCTCTGATGAATAGTTCTGTGTAAACATGTTTTGCCGATTCAGATTGTGCGTGAGTAGGTGGTAATGTTTTGAAAGCTAAATTTTCATTGTTTTATGGCACAAATTTCTTGGGAGTTTGCGTGACATGATTAGAGTGTGGAATCACTTCAAGAATCCGATTTCTCTTATTGCCCACTGATACAACTATACTACAAGGATTGGCGTTGTATACACATTGGTGACTATGCATGTATGGATGCCTAAGGAGTACATAAAAAAATCAGAACTAACTCTTCTTCGAAAGAGTGGATAGCATATGAGAAGCGACACTGAAGAGTGACACGTATACCTTTGTTGTTGCGGGAATTGAATAAATTCAATTTATAAGGATACAAATAAGGCATGGTTGGTGAATTCAGTCGCTTGACGGTTGCTTTAGAGATGTGTTTCTTCATGCTACTACCAATTAGAAAATATAGCGGCTGGCCTTGCACCCACATGTGCGAATGGAATAGATGTTTTGCTTCATCATATTGTGCTATTGGTGTTGCTTGTGTGGTGGCTACTAATTCATTTGGATTTGTGTTAGTGACCATTGGAGGGCTCACCTCCATAATCCTCTGTTTCTACTTGCGTAAACAAACTCTTTTGAGCACGGCACTTTGTATTGGAGTAGTTACTGATTTTGTGTTTGTCACACGATTTACCTGTCTTAGACTGCAATTGCATATTTTCTTCTGAAGAAGGCAATTTATTTGGTGCAAACAATGTGTCCTACTTGCTCTTCTTGGACTCTTCCTCAATGGTTTTTGCATAGTGATAAGCTTTTCCCATCGTCTTATTCTTAACTAGCTTTAGTTTGGACTAAATTGATGCTTGTAGGCCGCTGCAGTATTTGAGGACTCTATGCTACTTTCACTTGAATGAGCGCAATC
This sequence comes from Torreya grandis, assembly GCA_037957365.1. Classification (NCBI taxonomy): domain Eukaryota; kingdom Viridiplantae; phylum Streptophyta; class Pinopsida; order Cupressales; family Taxaceae; genus Torreya; species Torreya grandis. Next base: position 2,579,340 of record JARHVA010000668.1, read on the forward strand.
ATGCATACAAGTCATGGAAGGATATCAGTGTAGGCTTAGGCTGACTGGTTATGTCCTTGCCACAATGATTTCCATTGAATGTAGCAGTCATCATAAACATCTTTAGGATAATATTCATCCTTGAAGGCATCTAGGAATTCATCCCAAGATGAGTCAGATTCATCTTTTGTCTGGTCTTTCTTACACTGAAATGGGTGAAGAAAATGCCTTGACATGTTTAGGGAAATATTCTTCCTTGAAGGCATCTAGGGATTTATCTTGGTTGGGTCAAATTCTTTATCTGTTTGGTCTTTCTCCCATAGAGAATGGGCTTGCCACCACTTTTTAATAGGTGAAAAATTACATATAGTGCAATCTTGATTTTCTATTCATAAGAAAAGTTACTCATAGAGAAATATGACTCTAATTGATCTAAGCAATTATCTACTGCATTTACATTAATTTTACCCTGAATATAGGAATTCCTGAATTTACTTGAAACCTAGGGGGACTCAACCACCAAAAGCTATACTTGATTTGTGACTTGATGGGACCACCCGTTTGAGGACTTAAATCAATTGGTTGAACAAAGATGTATTTTGCTCTTGAAGTGCTTTTGCAATGTTGTTATTGATAATCTCTTGGATTACATCTTGTGAGTTGCTATCTTTTGTCATCTAAACTTACTTGAAATGACACAACATGCAGTCTGAAGGGTCTCATGAGTTGAAGTCGAGCTTTAGATACTTTGACCTCATTTGATGGGACATGCACAAACAAGATGCACTACTTCAATACCATTGATCCAGGGCCCAGGTTGAACCCGATGGACAACAAGCTAAATGAGGATCTAGATGTGTTAAATGTGTGCAGAAGCTATATGAGATAATATGCAAGAAATCAAGCAAAATGTTTTATATATTTGTATGTCTTCTACATGGCATACTCTTGAGAAAGATGTATGACTACCTATCTTCTACTTTAATTGCTAAGTAAAGCTACAAATGTGTATACATATATTAGAGAGGCAAGAAGGCATGAGAAATTGTTATGGAAGTTGAACTATTTCCATGCGTGACTCCTCATCCTTTGATGGTTATGTGGCTTGACTAATAGGTGCGATGTATGCTGACAAATGCTTTGGCATAATGTGAGCTTTGGGAGTGTCGCTTGGCATGACGTAATGAATTTGTTGGTTGATGTCATAAATGCAATGCTTGAAACAACTCGTTACTGCATGGAGTGAGTTGCCCTTTGTGGTTTGGCATGGAGTTATGTTAGACCTTTGAAAACGCTGATGGTAGGTGTTGTCAACCTGGAGTTGCACCCTGATTGAAGACGTGCTGAAATGACTAATCCTCACTCTAGTGGAAACAATGGGATCTTCTCATGAGGGTGGTTGCCTCAATGATGAGAAGAACCTCCAGAGAAGGCTGGTTCCTGAAAGATGTATCTATGAGGATTCAACTTCTACGCTACAAATTGCCTGGGGAAAAGGGAAGAAAGAATCTGAAAGAAAATCCTAGCTAAAATGGTGATACACCTAATTTGCTTGATCCACTCAAATCGAGCTTTTGAGAACACTGATTCAGAAAAGGAAGAGGCAAAACTTCAACTCCAATTGATCAATACACAAGTATTTCACGAAAAGGTTTAATCGAATGATCTAAGCTTGAGGGAAATGGAAAAATAGGCCGGATGAAAGGCACTAAACAACCACTAATATCCACTATAAACTCAACAAAAGATGTTTTTAACACGGAACGTGACCTGCATATGACCAGCTAGTAACTAGGTACAAATTTAGATTTGACAAGGAAGAAAGAAAATCTATCACTTAGGCAAATCAATGACAAAAGTACACTATACCAGCTGTTTGGAATTTTGAAAAAACACAATCCTCTTCTTATTGATTTTGAAAAATGTTACAACACAATCTTTGGCAGAAGCTTTCTTGCCAAAAGAGGGATGATTTTTTACAAGGCTGAAAGGCCATTAATATAAAAAATTACAGAAGCCAAGAGATGGCATTGAAAATAGGAGAGGAAGTTAACTCTTCATTAGCCCAAGTCCAATTTGCATTGCATGAGCCTTCCAAATTTGTCTTTTGTATGTTTTTTGTCTTGCATGAAGACTCCTTGGCGTGGAAATGGACGGTAGCTAATTTTGGGATGTAAAACTCTTATCATGCAAAATTGCTATGCCCACCTCCAAATATGGACTTCTTCTTGAGTTGTTTGATTGTTTGAAAGCATGAGATAAACAAGAGCATGCATGAAATCCATGCCATGCTAAAATTAGAACTCGAATTGAAACGTTGGAAGCTGAGTTGGAACGTTTGAAAGCACGAGTTGATCTCGGAGATAAACTTGACTTCAACAACCAGTCAACTGAAGCTTTGACCAATCAATTGAAAATAGCCTTTCCTTGCATGGATTTCCACGTTGACTCCGTCTCTTGTTTTGGTTTGCCTGTTTGTGTCTATTTTTGGCGGGATTCTATTTTTGGATAATTTTGTCTATATTTCCTCGGATATCCTATTTCAACCCCGTTAGCTTAATTCTTTCTGATATTTTTTGTCATCTCTTTTAGTCTCGGATTTTCTTTGGACATTCTTTTAATTTATGCGGACTTTATCTTGACTTTATTAGTCTTTGATTCCCATCGAAATTCTTGTTATCTCCTTTTAATTTCCTTGGATTTCATGACTTCGGATTTTTCTTAGCTTCATCCTTGCCTTATTTCTTCGGGCTATATTCTCTCGGATTTTTTGTTTCAACCCTTTAGCCTTTATTTTATGTCGGAATTTTTTGTTGACTCTTCTTCTTTGGTCTTTCCTACGGACTTTTATCTTGTCTCATTTCTTGCGGAAAAAATGTTTACCCTTGGCTTCTATTTCTCTTGGACTTTTCTGTTTGCAATTTTTCCGAATCTTTGGATTTCCTTCGAAAATCTCTCTTTGAATTCCTTTCCTTCGGATTTTTTCTTCGTTGACTTCTCTTTTGGTTTAATAATTTTCTGCAGGCCTTTTTCTTGTCCTTTCCTTCGGGCTATATTCTCTCGGGTTTATTGTCCATTCCTTTGGGCTTTAATGTTTTGCTTTACCTTTGATTTCCTTCGGATCTTTTGGTCTTACCCTATTGGCCTCATCTTTTACTTTGGACTTTATTCTGCGGACTTTTTGCTGGCTGACTTTTCTTTTTCCACTCATTTCCTGTGGACTATATTCCTTCGGAATTTTATGTTATCTCCATGGCTTTGTCATTTCCTTCGGATTTCCTATCTTGCCAATTTTTCCGATTTTATTCTTTTTGGCTCTTATGTCTTTGTTATTTCCTGTCGGATTTTTAATATTTGACAATTTCTCCGAAGGAATCCTTCGGACAAAAAGTCTGAAGGAATTCCTTTGGACTTTTTGTCCGAAGGAAATCTTCCTTTGAATTTTCTTCTTTGCGTGTATATATTATCTCGGGTTTTTATCTCCCTATGTTTTCCACTTTCTTTACTGAGTCCTCCACTTTCTTTACTACATCTTCCACTTTCTTTACTGAGTCCTCACCCAAGTTGACTGTCAATTCTAGAATCGCCGCGGATTTTATTTTTACTGACTGGTTCATTATTAGGTGTAGCGTTCTCATTAGTTTCTGCTTCCTCTATCCACGAAATTTCTTTTATCATTTGAGATGTTTGTGAGACTTCAATCATCTTATGCCCGATATTTCTTTCTTTCTTCACACTTGGTGATTCTAACACTTCTAATTTTTTCCTTTCAGAAGCTATAGGTGAACCATCAATAAATTTGACTTTACCCAAAGTTATAGCTTCCAAACCTAAAATTTCATTTCCAATAACATCCTTGGAAACTCTTAATGGTGCTCCTATGCAAAACCCATTCACTATATCATGGTTTTCAACAATGGTGGGTGTCATTTTCGGTCTTTTATACACTCTCATTAAGTCGTTCCTTCTACAGGCCTGGAGCTTTAAGACCGTATGTGACATTTTGAACAAGAGATATGGCCTTTGAACTTGCTGTAGGTGTCTTTCCGTGGCTTATACCTGGCTCCTTGGGTGGCTGTAGGTATGCATTTAAAGACCCCAAGCCTCACTGAACTTCACAAAACCCTTTTTCTTTTCATTATTCAGGACCCAAAATGGATTTACAAGACAAACTAGCACCATATGCAGAGTTCCGAATAGTAGGGCTGACGATTTGCCTTGTGGGGAAAAAATTGTCAACAGTAGGTACCACAAAAGGTTTGGTGCACACACAAATTGCACTACACCATTGCAGGGGTGTGCGTGACATGTGTTGGAGACAAATTGATGATCTTGGAGGCACCACAAACTTCTGGAGGTTGTGTTGGAGTACTACAAACCATGGAAGAGGAACCACAAGAGCCACAAGCTATGAGAATAGGCTTGTTAGTACAACGAGAATCGCTGTTGGGAGATCCTCTCTTGGATCAAGCACAATAAAAAAATAGATTTTTATTTCTCCTCTTTTTCCCTTTCTTTGACACCCCTTTGTGGAAACAAAACAGTACATGCACCCCTATAATAATACACAAACTATAAAACTTCCTACAATTGCACTACATTAAAAAAATTACTCCTCAAAATAGACTAAACTAAATTATTCATCAAAATATGGCTTTCATCAGTTGGGGCAACTAAGAAAATTGAAATGCCGCCTTCACAATCAACACATCAATTCTCCTTCCATTATAGGGTCTCTGCTCCCCCGATCTCACGTGATCTGATTACTAAATTTTGTCTTTGGTCAGATATTTATTCAATTACAAAGTGAAAAGACAAATACTGTAATAGTCACCGCATTATTTTGTTCAACCAAAGATATACATACACACACACACACACACACACACACACACACACACACACATGCACTTGTCTGTTCCTTTTTTCTAGGATTCAAACCAAATCTACAGCCCACTTATCTATCCATCATTTCTTATCTATGTGAACCTCCTAATTCTGTTCTACAGGTGTTATAACCAGTCAACAATCTAATTATCCATGCTATAGTATATCATAAATTATATACTATATGTGGTAATTCCTAATGGCTCACTCATGAAGGAGATATCACATCAATGCAGAAACATTTAATGAGGAATCCTAGGCCAACCTAGGAGGAGAAAACTGACATCTAATAAGATCTATAAATATCTCTTTTCGGGGCTCATTTGACACATTATTCATTTCTGTTTTTCTCTCGCATCTAGTTTGCATCAAACCCAAATTTATAGCAACTTGGTTAGATATCTTATGGTGTATATTTTATTTTTAGTCACTATTTTCACTTCATTTTGGTTCACTCGGGACATGTCTCATTAAGTCCTCATTGTTTGTGTTGTAGATATAAGGTATATTTTAACTGAATTTTGCTAACACTTTAGCTGTATTAATGATATTTCTGTTATGAATGCATCCACAAGACTTGAATCTGTAACTTTGAATGATGAATAGCTCTGTGCTGATAGTGCTTTTCACTAATTGTTAGGGAGAATATTTGCCGCCCTTTCATTGGTACGATCTCTGCGAGTGTGGTTTCCTTAACACTTTCTTCCAAAGGATTATTGGCTTCTTGTTCATGTTATTGATACAAGGTAGGAGGCATATGACATAGTTTGTTTGAGTGATGAATGTGAGCTTCATTCCTAATTGGAAACCGACGATGAATGTCCAATGGTGCTTATTGAAGGTTGTTACAATAGGTTTGGTGATAACCATGCTCTACTCCTCACCCTAAGGGCTAGGGGGAATGCTATCATCATTTCTTGGTGTGGTGACTGGTGCTTGTATGATAGTGAATGACTTGGTTGTTATTGTGGGGTGAGTGGATAAGTGGGTTGAATGTTCTTATCAAGCTTCATTGTGCAATTTAATGTTCGTATCACATTGACCGTATATTCCTTGGGATCAAGATTAAAGAAATAATTGGTGATTGTTATCTCACAAAACCATCACCAAATGTGCACTATATTGTGCTCATATATGTTATTATGGAAATAAATATTATACATTATAGTTACCAGGAGATGTGGGGGTACGGGTACTTGTACGTGGACGGAGACGCCATTAAAATCAAGGGTATGTGAGTAAATGAATAAGGGTATGGCTAAATTGTATGTAAATATTGTCATCAAAAAATGTGGGCACGGGGACTGGTATGTGGACCTTGTCCCTAAATTGGAGCTTCCTGGTAACTATGTTATACCTGCATAATTGATATATGAAGAACTACAAAGGAGAAAGAAAGGCCATGGCCCTTTGTTTCTAATATAGATGTGCTTTGATAATACCTCGAATTTCAATCATTGTTAAGAGGTGTCCATTGGATTATTGAACCACCAGATGTTGGAAATGAGTTCAGCTACCATTTAGTCCTAGCTTCATTATCATTGAAACTCAACTTGATTGTTGGAGTTTAGGCATAATGGCCTGCTGATTCTTGTAATTTTTTATATCAAGGACATACGAGCTAGAACTGTGTTGATGTTAAATAGGAGGTAATTCCTTTACTGTTTGTTGTCAGCTTCATTAATTTTGTTCTTATTTGTTTGGACGGTGACCCATTCATCTTCTAGCTTGTGACTAGTTTATCCAATTTCTTAAGATACAGAACTTCGTAGGACCTGTTGCATTTTGGCCATACTTAGGAGGTAGTCACTGATGAATGTTTTCGTTTTCTCTTTTAACTTTATCAGGGCCTTAAATCTGAAATTTAATAATTTCTTTGGCAAGATGTGTTTTGAAACCTTCTATTGAAGTCAAGTAGTATGGTTCATTATTCAAAGCCCATTCTCTATTTAGGTGAACCAAAGCAATGACACTGGATATGGCCTTTGGGGTGTGGATTTGCTGTATGCACTTGTCTGGCACGGATCTGTGAATGATATTTGCCTGGATGGGGGTGCCATATCTGGTCTGGGTCAGATAGAATATGTTGTAAGCAGTCTGAAATAAACTTAAAAAGAAAAAGGGGACAAAGGAATAACATTTATCTTCACTGTTTTCACCTTTTACAAAAAAACATGTTTTCACTATATTGAGTTACCTTTTCAATTTTATGAACGGTAATTTTGAAATTCATGATTTTTTGCATTTTTTTAGCATATATATGTATTTATAACATATATTTAGGTTTTCTGTATCCCAGCTGTATCTGTATCCTAGATTTATTTAATAACTTCCATATTCTACCAGCTGCCATTCTCTTTTCTGTACTGTTATCTGTATATGTGCAACTCAGTACCAAAGCTATCTGATACTGATGATTGAAGACAGCTCCGCCTCTTCCAGCTCTTCCTTGAATTTTTTTGGAATCAATGCCAAACATTACCATCTAGGAATTTGCTAGAATTTTATTCCCATGTTCAAATTCTTTTGGATAGCTACAAGGCTGTCCTTGACAGTCAATGTACATGGCATAAGTTATTATGAGGTGTTGATTTACTTTCTTGGGATGATGCTGTTACGTGAAGTTCAATAACACTAGAAATATTGTTTTCATTTTTATACACTCCACTTTAAGCTTCTCCAAATTCGTATTGACAAGGCTTATAGTGAAATTTTAAATGCAGATATTTTCCCCAAGCTTTTAAAACTTTTACTACATAGTCATGTGGTAAACTTTCTAACTTGCATGTGAACTTCTTGTGTTGGTCAGCCAGATGTATTGAATAGTGCTATTGCTCAGGGTCATTCCCATTAAATTTTCTTGTTCAATGAGAGTTTTATTTACAAAGTGATCTTTGGGGATTGTTTAGGGACCTTGGGTGGCATAGATTGTCGTAATTCATATTAAAATGTATTGGTCACATGGATGCCTTATGTGGAGTAAATCTTCAAAAAGCTTGTTTTGTTGCTTAAATTAATTAAATAGTTGCCCTATGTGGGATTTATAGGTCATATCAGTCAAAAATACCTTTTCTTGGTGCGAGTATTTTTTACTAGAGCATTTTTCCATTTGTTCTAAGATTTTATTTATTTATTGCAGGTAGCAAGATTCCTGATGAAGACACTCCAACAACTGGGATCGAAGAAGCCATTGGGTACTGCTGCTTATTTGGGCAGAGTGGAATATCTAATGGAGAATAATTGCAATGTTTCTCAAGGTAGATTAATCAAATGTTTTCCACGTCCTTGTGAATTTAGCAGGATTGGTCCCTCGATAACTAGTGTGCATTCAAATGAAATAATTCATTTGTAACTTAGGTATCTTCTTTAGCAGGATATTAAGCAGATATTCTATATAAAATGTAAATAAGCTATGCACTGTACAGGTAGGCGATATCTAGATATTTACATTATCTCAATCCTTTACGTGACCTATTGTACTTGAGGTTCAATGCTAATTCACATCTATAATACAAGCAGATATTGGAAATTCTAGGCACAAAATTAAAATGAAATGAAAATCAATTTGTCTAGTAGATAGAAAAAATAAGGTTCTCAAGGTCTTGACCCATATCATTATTCAGAAGTAATTTATGGCTTTATTGTTCACATTCCCCGGTCCAATGTAATGCTTTGGATCTTTTTTTTTGCAAATGAAATTGGTTTAAGTGTTTATAACTCTGTTTGATTACAATTTTTTTGGTTCTGTGCTAATTTCAATTTTTTCCTCTTTAAACCACCAACCTAGTTCCAACTACTACTTTTTTTCTCGCAAGAACAAGAATCTTCCCTTTTTTTGGGAAACAAATGTCTTAAAAGTTGCATCATATATTAACAAAAGCAACCAATTGCTTTTAAATCAATGTTCCCTTGTCGTTTTTCCACGTGGATATGGAGTGTCTTTTATTTGCCGTAACTGTTTGGTCATCAAGGATTTATTTACCATAAATATTGTGGAAAGCTTATGATACCTATGGAGCTGCTACAGGTTGATTCGTAATTAGAATAGATATTCCATTTCTAATTCGCCAACATGAATCTTGAACATGCAGAAGCCTGAATTGCGATTTATATTGTTTTTCCTTAAGATATTTGCTTAATAATAGAATTTGTCCTTAGAATTGCGATGCTTGAAGTGTTAAATTGACGAAATAGTTACATAAAAAGAAATTAAGCAAGAAAAGAACTGAAACAACACAGATAATTTACCCTGGAGAAATCCAATGTGGGAAACATCAGAAAAGTGGGGCTGTGCCACCTGATCTCCACTATCATCATGCAAGATTTACAATCCAGTTGCTTCAATGAAGCATCCAAGAACATTGTGGGATTTTTGTAGCACTGTTACAATGCTTTCTAAGCTTGCCTTGCTCTGAAAACTTGCTTCACTACTGTACAGCTGTTTACACATCCTTCAACTCCAAAATTTAGAAATACATGACCCAAGGGGTATATTTATACAAATGTATGGCCAGGTGAATCGGACAAAGATCTCAAACACAAAAACCACTGAAGAGACAATGAAAAATGCTATGTTGTCTGTTTCGACACTGGGGTTTGTAATTTTGTCTTACATGGGGTGGATCCAGAATGAGCGGCGTATGCATGTCTGCTCTTGTTTTGGCAGAGTGAAGTCAACTGAAGCCATGTCTGACATGTGAGTTTGGTTTTAGCTGAATGTGTCAACTACAACTGATTTCACAATTAATGTGGGCTGCAGGATGTTGAAATCATCTTTGAACCTTTCTGCACTTGTCTTTTGTGTTTGTTTTGCTTCTGCACTGTTGTTTGTCAAATTTTACTTCATGGACTGATTGCAAGCATGTCTTAGATACCTCATTAGTCATAAAACTATGATATTGGTCTGATTACATCAATCAAACTGAAAATATAGATTCTTCATGATCTAATTCGGATCACACCTTCCCACTTGGGAGGATTTTTGTCTCTAAAAGCTTAAGGATTCAAAAGGCGAGGTAATAATTCCCCCATTGTCTTTGGAGTACTACCTGGACGTATATGGAAAGTGGTCTTCACATTCATCATGATCCAATTCAGAATACACCTCCCCAGTTGGGAGGATTTTTGTCTCTAAAAGCTTAAGGATTCAAAAGGCGAGGAAATAATTTCCCCATCGTCTTTGGAGTACTACTTTGCCATATATGGAAGGGTGGTCTTTCAATCCCACTTGCCACTTTTCCTGCTTTCCAATCCTTCTTGTCTTTGCCTTACCGTGAAAAACATATCTGTCCAACTCTTCTTCAGCATTTGGTGCAAAGTATTCAATGTAAGGTAGCAATTGCCCTTATTTCTCATTTTCTCATAAAAAGCTCAAAAAATACATAAGTTCTTAACATTCACCATAAAATATGCCTTCATATAAGGAGGCATGTCTAATCTGAATGCATTAGTGCCCACTTGTTCAAGTATCTCAAATGGACACACCTTAGTGCTTTTAAGCTTCTAAACTTTGCATTGGAGTCATACTTTGTTTACCTTGTCCTCAACTTTGAACTTGCACTCAGTTCCATGCCGATTATGCCTTGTTTTGTACTTTAGCTTGAGATGCCTTCAACTTCTCATGCACTTTATGATGAATTTTCCTTGTCAATGATTTTTTTTTTCAACCCTTTGCATTAATGCATCAAATTCCTTTTGCTTTTTGCTTACTTGATGGCTGCATCATCACTACATGACATGGGTTAGGAGGAAGGTGACCAAAACCTCTTTATGAAGGAGACTTATATGTGGAAGTATAAACTGCCATATAATGAGTCATGAATATATGCCAAACTCATTCCAAGTCTTATGATGATCTCTATGATACCTTATCAAGAGCTGTACTAGTGTCTCTATATAAAATAAGAGAACTAGACAAAGCCAAAGTGAACCTAAATGTTATTGAAGGGTAAACAGCTGTTTCATGGTCCTTAAAAAAAGTTTTCTTGCATGGAATAAGTCTACACATTTTGCTTAATTTTTCTACAATGACAAGCAAATAGTCATGTCCTTTACTTAGCATGGGAAAACCCTCTTCAAAATCCATGGAAATGCTTTGCCATGGTCTAGAAAGAACTGGTAGTGACATATACTGTGCAACTTTCTATTGCTTGGCATACTTGTGCTACACAAAACACATTTTCTTATGAATTTAGCAACACTATCTCGCATTTTTGGCCAAAGCACATACCACATAACTTTGTTAATGTGCCAAAGTATTTTTGCTACATCAAAGTGATCAACAACTTTTGAAATATGAGCCTCCTGCTTTAGCTGAACTCTTCCATCCTTTGGAACCCAAAGTGTTTCCAACTTGTAGAGCAAACCGTCTTGGAGATGATAGTTTTTTTGTGATTTAAATCTGCATTCTTTACCCCTTGCAAAAGCTGATATATCTCCCCCAAATTTGCATCATGTTCATGAGCCTCACCATATGCCTCATAAAAAAATGGTTCAAGTTCAAAGTTAGTATAGACATCATATCAGCCTACTTGTTAGTCACATCTCTTTTATATTTACTAATCAAATGAAATTGTTGCAAGAAACCCATCCATTTGTAGTGCCTTGCTTGCTGAAACTAAATTTGTGCTTGCAAATATTGGAGTGACTGGTGATCCGTGTGAACGATGATTTCTTTCCCAATTAAATATTACTTCCATTTTTTAACCTGATTGAACAAGTGCATATAATTTTTTTTATCACATGTAACATTTCAAAATTGGCCCTTGAAAAAATTATGAATGATAGCAAATCGACTTAACTCCTTCCGATAGAACAACCCTATAACATAGTTGCTTGCATTTGTTTGCACCTCACATGATAACTGCAATTTGGGAAGTGGAAAAATCATGCATTGCTGATCTTATGCTTCAATTCTTCAAATGCATGCTGCTGATTTTTACCTCAAGTAAAGGCCTTATTACTTGCTGCTATAGAGTGCAAATGTGTTGCTATTGTGGAGAATGATGCTACAAAGTTTCTCAAGTAATAGACAGCCCGCAGAAAGCTCCTTATTTCAGTCACATTGCAAGGCTTGGGCCACTTGGCATTTTTCCACTTTTGCTGGATCAATTATCAACTCTCCTACCTTATGTCCCAAGTAGTGATTGTTATAGAAACTCACACTTGTTCTCACCGAGCAACAACTTATTCTCTTTCAAAACTAGTTTCAACTACATTACATGCTCATAATAAGTTTTGTTAAAAACCAATATGCCTTCTAAATATACAATTATACAAGAATATGTGAATGGTATCAATACTTTCACTCATGAATTTCATAACATGGTAGGAGAATCATATAAACCAAAAGGAAGCACAACACATTCTTACAAACCTTTGCTTGTCTTAAAGGCCATTTTCCACACATGCTCCTTCTTTATTCTTATCTAGTGATACCAAGATTTCAAGCCTAGTTTTTTGAAGTAGTTGGCATATTGACCCTAATCTAGGAAGTCATCAATTTGTGGAGGAAAGTATCTGCTCTAGATGGTTATTCTTATTGAAGGCTCTATAATCAATACACATTCACCATGAAGCATCTTTTTTAGGCACTATAACAATAAGAGAACCACATCGAGAAGTGACAGGAAAGATTACACCTTGATCTAACAATGTTTGAAGTTGTTGATTTACCTCATTTTCCTCCATAAATGATTTCCAATAGAGACCAAATCTTGGGGAGATGGCAATCTAGTAGCAATTGGATCTAATGCTTTATCACTCTTTTGGGTGGCATGCCTTTGGGATTTTGAAAAACCTCTTGTTTTCTATAACAAACTACACTACCATGAAAATACTATTACACAATTATACGCTTATACAAGAACATGGCACAACAAAACATAAGAGAATAACAACTTTATTGCATAAGGTATTGTTCAATACAATTCCTTGGTACAGAGAGAACATCTCACATCAATGCTCTTCCCTTGACATTCATTATTCTATTTATATGACCAAAAACCAACAATTGTAGGTTGAAACATAACCATCGATTTCAACCCTTTTATAATTAAAGGTCATTAAGACACTACCTAAAGCCTTTTATAATTAAAGGTCATTAAGACACTACCTAAAGTTGACAAGAGAATAATAACAATACAACAAAGTTGGCTACCAAAACAATGCTTTTATGTAAATCAATGTTCTACATTATTCCCCTTTTAAAAAGAAGTCGGAGTCCCTTTTGACAACACCCATACGAAATCAAGAAGAATTTTGGAGGGGAAGAGGAAGACGTCCCTAGAGGAGCCGTTGCTAAAAACTTCCATATAGCCTTGTGAAAATGCCCATGCCATAACTCTGAAAACAAGTTCTACAATTTGATTTTACCTACAAAAGACTTCTGCCTGAATTTGTTGATGGAAACCCATGAATCCAATAAAGTGTTTATTTTTATTTATGCTGAAATTTATCGAAAACAATATACTTTAACAATCACTATGGTTAATGTAGCAGTTTGTACGATCATTGTAGCAAACAATATATTTAATGTATAGGTCCCTATGACACTGTAGCAACTACATGTCCTTGTAGCAGACATATGTCAATGTAGAAAAACACGGTAGCAACCGTACAACATTGTAGTAGTGGTATGCCATCGGAACAAAACACTATAGCAATCATATAACATAGTAGCAGAACAATGTAGCATATTGTATGACACCATAAATGAATTTAGATAGTTGTATGGTGCATTTCTACGGACATAAGTTATAGAAGAGGTGTATGGTGTTGTGGAATGAGTGGGGGTGTACAACGGAGAGCCAAAATTGTATCGCTGAGGCAGAGAAGAACCAAAATAGAGCTGTATAGTTGCACAATCAAGGGAAAAATGAGTCATATGACGAACTGGTGGGGAGTGTACAATTGAGGTTGAACAATGTGAGGAGAGGGGAACATACATTAGCCAAAGTGAGGGGTTTGTATGACATAATATGTGGAGTGTATGAGATGTCACTGACACTAGCATTGGAAATGTATGATGGGGAAAGAAGATTGAAATGCTTGAGTGTATGGTCTGTCCAAGTCGGATGACGGGTTGAGGTCATATGACGAGGTCAGACATTTGTCATTACTTTTATAATTGTACCCTTTATTGTTATTTATTTTTCCAAAATGGTACACTCCTTGAAAAATAGTTGTACATTTATCTTTTTTCCTTGTGGGTCATGATAGCTCAAGTACTTTGTCGTTTGTGCTTAGATGCTCAATATTAATCATATTGATATATTCCATGCTTAGCCGATAGAATTTTAATTTGGAAACATTCTTGTATCTTTGACCGTCATCATGTCCAAGTTCTGGAGCGTAAATGCTCCAAATTCCAAAATTTATTGAATTTTAAATGGTCCAAGCCACATTACCTTAAATATGCCTTGCTTTGTTTCCCATCGACCATTATTTTTTAATATAAGTTATCCGTATGTGAAATTCTTGTGCCTTAAAATACTTGTCATGCTTTTTTTTCCTCTGCATTTTTAACACAAGTTCCCTCGGTTTAAAATTCATGTGCTTGAAGTATTGGTCACTACCATACTTCATTTGCCTTGACATAGCTCGGTCGACCAATGTGCCATGGCAATTTGTTTATCTAGGGTGAGTGTATTTGCATCCAACGATACTTAAAAGATTGTTTTTGTCTTTAGACCTTACGTTCATGCTCACTGTAGTTGGCTCTGTGAACTTCATGCCGACTATAGTTTCAAAGTAGTGGGCCAACTTATCATTGAACTTTGCATCCCTAACTTTGTATTTCATGAACTCGAGGTAATAAGTTGACAATTATGTTGATAGTTCAGAAGGACTTGGCAATGCCAACTTTTGTTTGTTGTCATCTCTTTGCAAGCATTTTTTTGTCTCCATAATTTCATTTCTATTGCAATTTGAATGAAATAGACTGTTGAGGGAGTTCATCTCATGTTCGGAGGTGACGGTAACTCCAAGATCCCTTCATTGTTCAACTCCACGGTACCTTGGTTTCCATCTTCCAAGCACTCTCATTTGGAATCTGAGTATAGTGAGTCAAATGAGGTTGGTTCCTCGCTTATTGGTCGACTCTTCAAATCTATCACATATTAAGGAATTTTGTTTTCAACGAAGAGTAGATTTTTCTTCCAATTGTGGTTGGATTTGGCTCCTATCAACCAACCTCGACCCAACAATGCATTGTAGGCCTTCTTCTATGATGAGATGACTAAAAAATTCAACACAAATGGTTGGGTTACAATTAATATCTTTTGTACCATCAATACACCCAATATCTTTATGCCATATTAGTCTACTCCCACCAGTTGAAATGTTGGAGGAAATAGTTAGCTTCCTAAGACTTTTCCCATTATCCTTTGGAAGAATGCTCACACCTGAATCGCCATGCTCAATGGTGTTTGTTAGGTTTCTCCCAAGTATCTTTATATGTACAACTATCGACCATTAGGTGAGATTCATTTTTAGGAGCATGGGCTCAATCACTTGATCACATAACAGTGGGGACTCCACTATGTGTTCATTATTTTGATTCTAGTTCTCCTCATTGTTAGGAGCATTGCATTATCGCCTGGTCAATTGACAATAAGGGCTCGAATATGGGTTCATTCTTTTACTTGTTCTCCCCCTTAACTGGCGTCAACTTTGTAATTGGTGTGTCGTCACATGCTCCATGTTAGGGCCATTGTTGGGTACGGTGGTGGTATTTCATCCTTGAGTTCAGGAATGCTTTGTACAAAATGAGCTATCTTTATAGTTACTATAGTTTGCCTGGCTTGTCTTGCAATTGCTTTGTTTGACTCATGTCAATTGGTCACCACCATACTTGTTTGCTCTTGGGGTTGTCTTCATTCTTCAACCATGGCTTTCTCGGCTTCGCTCTAGCTTAAGCAAGTGTTTCCTTCTCCTTTCTTGGGTTAGGGTTTATGGATTTTTTCACTTTTGCTTGAGTGATTACCATTACTTCTTCGTCCTCAACTATGTCAATTATGTTGACGCTCACTTGCTTTAGATAGTTGACATCATTGTGATCCCCTGGCCCACACCATCTACTAAAAAGTTAAGTATGATTTTGATTTGCGGGATAATTTCTATTAAGCACACGATACACGAAGAAGGGGGGGGGTGTGAATCAGTGTATAATAAAAATTTAACTTTCAAAAATTAATGTTTACAAAGAAAGCATTCACACAAGATCAAATAATTAAGCAACACAAGATTTACGTGGAAAACCCTCTCTTGGGAAAAACCACAAAGCAGAGTTGCTTGGATCTATTGTCCAAATCCAGTCGTAAAATAATAATACTTTTACAATTTTGTTGGCACCAATCTACTTGGAGACAACAATCCCCACTGCCAAGCACCGACTTAGCAAGAGCCACCAGTCTCTTTGTTCTGAGGCACCAACTTCCACTGAAACAATCTTCCACCTTACTATCGTTGCTTCATCAACGAATGATGGCAAATTCAATCTCCTCTTCTTCTCCACAAAAATCTGCTTATGCTTGAATGATGGAAATAATTATTGCTCCTATCTTTCTCAACCTTCTATCCACCTTATATAGCCTTTAAAGGCTCTTCACAACGGAGGCATCCCATCCAAGAGGCACCTTTTCACCAAAATATGTGACCGTCGACATTTCTGTTGAGATTTCAGTTGACAATTCCGTTGATATTTCTGTTGACAATTCTGTTGACACTTCTGTTGACATCAATTACAATTTCTTTGACATCATTGACAATATTCCAACAATATCCCCCTTTGTCATTGATGGCAATCCTGTAGAAAAATAGTACATGAACTCCCCCTTGTTGTAGTTCTCCTTTGCTCCTCCTTTCTTCAATTCTCCCCATTTGACATCAATGGCAAAGAGACATACAGCACAATCACAATGTATATCACCAAAATACCCATGGCGCTGAATAATTCAATGACTAGGTCCCCCTTAATCTTATGCTACTTTTTACGGATGTAATGACTAGATGAAGAATGGATCACTCCCAATTTCTGCCTTAGAAACTCAAAAGTTTCTTCTGGGAGGAGCTTCGTGAAGATATCTGCTATTTGTTCCTTTGTGGTAACGTACTCCATTTTTACTTGCTAATCTGCAACCTGTTCTCTGAAATATCCTGAGCCAAATTTTTGATTTTTTAATTAACAGATTTCAACATTACAAGCAAGTACCCGTTAAGGTTAGAAAATAAACCCAAATGTACTGAAACAACTCTAACCAGAATGGCGCCAATGATGGCGAGCATTGGTCAGAGGATCTAAAACAAACTGCTTATGCTGTAACTCTAACCAGAATGGTGCCGATGGTGGCGAGCATTGGTCAGAGGATCTGCTACTCTAAATGCTGGAAATGGAACTCGACGTCAAGTATGTGCTACCCAATCCAAAGTGGAGTAAGGGGCGACCATAAGACGGAGTGAATTACAAAACAAAGGAACTCGACGTCAAGTATGTGCTACCCAATCTAAAGCGGAGTAAGGGGCGACCATATGACGGAGTGATTACAATAAAATTGCTTGAAAGGGAAATGCTGAAAGATGAAACTACTCCATACCCAGCATGTGCTTGCTAACCCCAAGAGGGAAAGTAGCTACCATAGGGCGGAACTCAACACCCAGAATGTGCTTTCTGACCCAGTATGGGAAAGGAGCTACCATAGGGCGGAGATTTAAGATATTACTAAACAATTTCAGAATGTAAAGTGAGCATTACAAATCAGAATTGAACAAGTTTGAGAATTACTGCCAGTACTACTGCCAGTTTACAAAATGAAACTCATTCGCCTGCCAAAAGCATAGGAATTGAAAGATTAGCATTACATCATATAAAGAACTCTCCTTGGCTTGAGTAGAGATGCCGAAACAATAACTCTCTCAGTGACCAAATAATAATGCTGTTTTTTTTACAAATCTGTACTTTAAATTGATAAAACCAGCAACTTATGAATTTACTCATATGCTCATAACTCTCTTATTTCTCACCCAAATGATCTCAAATCTGATGCAATAGACCCTTAAAATGATGGCGCCCAACTTAGTAATAAGAAATGACATCTAAAAATGGTTATTAATTACTAACACGAATCCCAATGCACTCTAAAAAGTACGGCCTTCAAGGAATGACGGATTTGCATTATAAAATCATACGCTTCGTATTAAAATCTACAAATATTCATGAAGGGGCGCCCTTACCAATAAGATGCAATGACACAATACCCAAAACAATCTTTTTGGTATTTTTGGATTTATAAATTAAAACTCGAATCTGCTGTAGCTAAAATGCAAGATCTGGAAACCTCTAATATGCAAAATCAAAAACTAATTAGACACAATGCAGATTACAATGCACAAAACCCAATGAACTCACAAAACTAAACTAAATCACCACTAGTTGTTGTCTCTCAAACAAGAAGCGATGCCCGAGCTAGGAGGCCTTCATTCCTCGAAGCAATCCCAAAGCCAATATGGCAGCAAAACATTCCTGTAGACCAATATAATGAAATGAGAGCACTCCTCCTTTTATACTTTTCCAACCGGGAATCTCTAAAATCCTCTTGTATATGGGATAAAACATGAGAGGGAAAATAATATAATCCTCTTTAATTCTTTTATTTTTCAACCTCAACATTAAGTCGTTGAGCCTAGGCACCAAGGTCCAAAATTAAATAATAATGTTTAATTTACTGACTTTAAAACGGAGGCCAAGATGATGTCGGAAACCAATGATCTATAGCTCGTTGGAAAGGTCTTGACAAGACGAATCCAACCCCACTCTCAAAATCCCGTTCTGGTGCCAATCCCGAACTTACTAAAAATAGTAAATTCCTGAAAGTGCTCTGAATGCCGAAATGAACATACCACTGCGAAGCTCTCTGAAAACCCAGAAAGAATCCGCCATCAAAACTCCGAGCAAGGACATCCTAAAAACTAGGAAACCTTAATTTGTACCATCCGAAAAAGGCCAACGGTCACTCGAAAGATCAGGTTTGAGAAGGGGACATTACATTCTCGCAAGAAGTGATACTTGAGTGGAATGTGTTTTGTTCTAGAGTGCATAACTAGATTCTTCGAAATGTTTATTGCACTAGTGTTATCATCGAGTATTGAGATTGGATGTTCATATTCTAACTTAAAATCTTTCAACGTTTGCTTCATCCAAAGGACTTGTGTACAACAAGACACTGCTGCTATGTATTCTGCTTCATCTGTAGATAAAGAAATGAAAGGCTGCTTTTTGCTTAGCCATGATACTAGATTTTTGCCAAGAAAGAATGCTCTTCCACTTGTACTTTCTTTGTCATCAACACTTCCTGTCCAATCTGCATCTGTGTATGCTGTTAGTGTGAAATCTTCACCTCTCTGATACCACAATCCATAATCCAAAGTGATTTTTAGATATTTGAATATCCTTTTGACCGCTTGCACATGTGTTTCTTTTGGCGCTGCTTGAAAATGTGCTACCAAGCCTACAACTTGCATGATGTCTGGCTTTGATGTCATGGTGTATAACATGCTGCCAATCATGAATCTATAAAGCGTTTGATTCGCTTTAGGAGATTCATCATATTTACTTAACTTGCACCCTATAACCATGGTTGTGCTAACAGGGGTGCAATCTTCCATTATGAACTTCTTCAACATCTCCTTTATATACTTGGTTTGGGAGATAAATATTCCTTTGTTAGATTGAGAAATTTGCAAACCAAGAAAAAATGACAACTCACCCAACATGGACATTTCAAACACCTTTTGCATATCTTTTGCAAATGCTTGGGACATTCATTCACTATCTCCTTCAAAAATGATATCATCTACATAAACTACAATAATCAACTGATTCTCACCTTTAGTGTTGATATAGAGATTACTATCAGCAACTCCCCTTTTAAAACCTTGTTCTTGTAGATATTTATCAAGCCTTGAATCCCAGGGTTTCGGGGCTTGCTTTAGCCCATATAGCGCCTTCTTCAATCTGCACACGTAGTCCTTGTTTTCTGATAGAAGGAAACCTTCTGGTTGTTCAATAGATATTCTTTCCTCTAACTTGCCATTTAGAAAAGCAGATTTAACATCCATTTGATAAATTTTGAAGTTCTTAAAACCAACATATGACAAAAACATTCTAATGGCTTCTAATCTCGCAATAGGGGCAAAGGTATATTCAAATTCAATACCTTCAACTTGAGCATACCCCTTGCAAACCAACCTATATTTCTTGTTACTTGGCCATCTTCATTCAGTTTATTCCTGAATACCCACTTGGTACCAATTACATTCTTGTCTTTTGGTCTAGAAATGAGTTCCTGTGTCTCATTATTTTCCATTTGATTCAATTCTTCTTCCATAGCATTGATCCAATGCTTGTCATTGCTAGTTTCTGCCCTAAAAATTTTGGGCTCTATTTTTAACAAGGAGAAGTATACTTGCTCAGGTGTACTTACAAATCTTCTTCTAGTTTGTACGCCATCATCAATATCACGAATAATTTGACTTTCAGAATGATGCTTTTGAACAAATCGAGATGTGCCTTTGTATCTTCCCTCTCCATTTCTTCTTGTTTTTCTACTTTTTTTTCTTCTTTGAAGTCCAGTTCCATTGAATGATCATTTGTTTGTGCATTTACTTTTTGAGGCCTTGTTTCATCCATCTTTACACTGGGACTTACTATGATTGTTTGCGGGCTTTTATTATAACATCTATAAGCTTTACTTTTTGAGGAATATCCAAAAAAATTACCTTTATTAGCTCTTGAGTCAAATTTTCCCAAGTCTTTTTCATCTCTCTGAATGAAGCATTTGCTCTCGAACACTTTGAAATAGCTGACTGATGCTGGTCTACTCTTCCATAACTCATAAGGGGTTTTGCTATTATTTACTCTGATTTGTCCTTTGTTCAAAATGTAGATTGTGGTGTTAACTGCTTCTCTCCAAACCCTGTCTGATAGTTTAGATTCATTTAACATTGTTCTAGCCATTTCTTGAATAGTTCGATTCTTTCTTTCTAGAACTCCATTTTGCTGTGGAGTCCTTGCAGTTGAGAAATGCCTTTTTACTCCATGCTGCTAACAAAAATCATTGAATTCATTTGAAATGAACTCACCTCCTCGATTTGATCTCAAGCACTTGATCTTTAAATTCATTTCATTTTCAACCAAAGCTTTAAACTTCTCGAACGCCTTAGATTTTTCTTTTAGAAAGGCAGCCCATGTCATTCGGGAATAATTATCAATGAGCAATATAAAGTAGCTCTCACCTTGTATGGTTTGCGTTCTTGTAGGCCCACAGAGGTTTTTATGAATTTGTTCCAATGGCTTGGTGGTTGAGTACTCCTTTGACTTGAAATTCACTCGTCTATTTTTCACGCTGACATTGCTTGCAAAGAATGTCTGACGGTTTTGTAATCTTAGGCATATCTCTTACGACTTGCCTAGTGCTAATTTTCACTAGATTATTGAAGTTCATATGGCCCATCCTTCTATGCTATAACCGACTTTCATCAATTTGACTCATGTAACATTTTTCTCCCTTAACTTCACTGAGTATGTACAGGGTGTTTGTTGTTCTGTGTGCATTTGCCACTAATTGCTCTGTGTTTGTTTTTTTGATCTCACAACCTTGATGTCATGTCCCCTTCTCAGTGACATCTCTCGGAGCACAGGATTAGCCTATCATACGACCCTCGTAGGCTGATCGTTTGGATAGAGGGTCACCTGGGAGCTTGGCACATGCTTCAGATCGGCAGAGTTGATCAGTGGGCTTTCGTTTGGGCTCGATCGGACACTTTTCGCAGAAGTTACTATTTTTAGCAGTTCTTGGTGGTCAGTGTGGGACCCCTGCTATTTTTGGCAATATGGGTTGGCAGCATTCGGAATCACTCCAGCATATGACCGCTTCAGACGGTTCGGTCATCGGGCGAGTAACGAGGAAAATATTAATATTTAATTGCATTAATTAAATATTAATATTACGAGATTATTATATTAAGTTATAATTAAAAATTATAACTTAAGTGTTTTAATGCTGAGGGGGCGCCCATCATCAGGAAGGGGCCAAATTTAATATTATTATAAAATTTGGCCTAAGTTGAAAATATTAAAATAATTAAAGAATTGCGATTTTTAATTAAAAAGTCCTATTATAGAGGAAATCGCACCTCTTTGGTTATATATACTTCTGCATTGGGAGGAGCATTATTATGTCATTTGGAGAATTGAAAATTGATCAAATTTGTCTGAGCTAGAGCTTCAGGGGTTCGAGTTCATTTTTCTTGGAGAACGTGCCATCTCCATTGGAAGCAATTCAGAGGGTGTGAAATAACACCTGATTTATTGCAGCCGGGGTTTTCTTCATTCAGGAGAAGACATTGATTTTCAGAGGTTGAAATAGCCAGAGAACAGGTCGTACAGCAGCATTAATTGCTGGTTTTATTCCAGCCGTACCATCTACAGCAAAAGACAGAAATCATAAGAGCAGGGCGCAGGGTTTTTCTGGAAAAAAAAAAAAAAAAAAAAAACTGTACCTGTCTGTACCGTACGGACGGCATCCGTACGGCGCCGTACGGACTGTACCGCGCCTGGTTTTTGGCAGCAGTCATCAGTTTTATTGGGCAGCGAACAGTCCAGGTTTTTTCTTGAACCAAACAGCAAGTTTTTTTTTGTAAACTCATGAACTAGGGTTTTATTTTTAATAAAAAAATAGTCTTCTCGATATTCAGTAAATTTTATAGGATTTATTTATCATTTTATGTAAATCCGCATTTCTTTCAAAAAGTGGCAAAAAACCCAAAAACAATTAAAAAAATTCAAAACCTCAGAAAAAAAATATAAACCGTCAGTTGTCAGAATCAGAGGGAACTTGGGGTTCCTACAGTGGTATCAGAGCTAAATCCTGCCATCCTACGGGTTTAGCTATCTTATGCAGCCGGATCAGATTGGGTCACCCAGGTATTACACACGCAGGCGAGCCCTGATTGACAGGCAACAGAGTTTGAGCAGGTAGCCGGGCAATATGGCTGACAGAACAGATATACCTAGGCCGGGACATAATGACAGAGATCAGGAGGGTGCAGAGTTCATGCATACACTTCGAGATCTTCGTGCAGGGCAGCGGCGATCCGATGAGGTATTGCAGCAGGTGGCAGCGGCATTACAGAGGTTGGGTACTTCGAGGAGACCGTCACCTAACCGTGACGATGACAGGAGTGATGCAGGGTCACGGAGAGCTACTAGGGCAGCATCACGGACAGCAGATAGGCCTACTAGGCCCACTTTCACGAGACAGGAGCCCGGCGAGGCTATACCAGATGAGGAGCATGATGAGTTATTCGCTGACACCCTTATGGCAGCGCATGAAGAATGGGAGTTGGTACCTCCTGCGGTCAAAGAGATGATCACTTTTGACCGTTTTATTACACAGAGGCGAGAGCATAACAGATCTCGACAGGATAGGAGACCTCGTCAGCAGAATAATGATCTAAAACATGCTACGAACCGGCTCACATTGGCGACGTTCGATGGTAGTGGTAAGATGACTGCTCAAGCTTGGATTAGCAAGCTTGACACATTCCTTACACTGCGCCCGATGGCTGAGAGTGACGCCATCCGATATGCTACTTTGCATCTTGAGGGAGTTGCTTACGACTGGTGGCACCATGGTATGGTGACTTTACAGCATGACAGGATCACTACATACCAGGAGTTTGTGGACAGGTTGGTTGAGCGCTTTGACAAGAAGGATCCAGAAACCTACTTCCGAGACTTAGCACAGTTGAGGCAGAGTGGCAGTGTAGAGACCTACATAGGTGACTTCCAGAAGTTATCCGCTATGGTCCCTAACATCTCAGAGAGGCGTTTGGTAGTACTCTTCATGGAGGGGTTGTCAGAACCATTGCGAGGTTGGATCAAAGCTTTTGATCCTCCTTCGTTACAGGAGGCGATGAAGAAGGCACGAAACATGGAGTTAGCAGCACCATCGAGTAAATTCAGCTCCAGAGGTTCTTCATCATTCAGGGATAACAAGGGCTTTAACAGGAACAAGGATAAGACTGATGTTAGCAAAGAAAAATCAAACTTCAGGAATGATCCAAAAGGTAAATCAGCAGCCCCACCTTTGGATCATGAGGCCCTTAATGACCTACGCAGGAAGAAGCTTTGCTTCTACTGCAAAGGACCATATGACGCTAATCACGATTGTCCTCTAAGACCTAAGGGCAAGGCAAATCGTATAATGTGGGCGTTCTATGAGGACTCGAAATCAGAGGATTCCGAACAGCAGGAGAGTTCAGAGAGTTCAGAGCCAGAGGCTCCAGAGCATATAGTTGAGATAGAGCCCGAGCTTCAGGTCCAGGAGGCCCGTTTATCTAGTATCCAGCAGGAGGGTTCTTTCCGGATTCGTGGTGTGTTGGCAGGACAGAGGGTCATTACCCTACTTGATACAGGAGCCACGCATAATTTCATAGATGCTAGATTTGTTGAGAAACGTGGACTTATCACAGAGGAGTTTGAGGGCATAAGAGTCAAAGTGGCCGATGGGTACACTTTGAAATGTGAGCGCATGATTAAGGATCTCCCTTTATGCTTGAACAAATATGAGTTCAAGGCAGATTACTATGTGGTTAATATGGGGGACATTGATTTGGTCTTGGGGATGAAGTGGTTGCATTCATTGGATGAGGTCACACTTCGCCTCAAGGACATGGAGATCCGTTTTGATGTTAACGGAAAGACACACATTCTTAAGGCAATTCGGGACAGCAACATCAAAACAATTTCCTTCCACCGGATGGAGCGGCTTATGCGTCATGACATGGTAGAGTGGGCTGCCGAGTGTCATTTAGCACCTATACAGGAGGGACAGCAAAAGATAGATTATCATCCGGATATACAGGAGTTAAGAATCAGGCATGACAAGGTGTTCAGTGACATTCCGCCAGGTAGACCTCCAGACAGGGGCATAGAGCACATCATTGAGCTCGAGGAGGGTGCGAAACCCGTTATGATAACTCCCTACAGGCATCCAAAAAGATTGAAGGATGAGATAGAAAAAACAATTAAGGAGTTACTCGCTATGGGACACATTCGGCCTAGCAAGTCACCATTTGCTTCTTCGGTTGTTTTGGTGAAGAAGGATGGGACTTTACGCATGTGCATTGATTACAGGGTCCTGAATAAGAGGACAATTAAGAACAGATACCCTATACCGAGGATTGATGAGCTTATGGATGAGCTCCATGGGTCATGTTACTTCTCTAAGATTGATTTACGGTCGGGCTATCATCAGATCAGGGTGAGAGAGCAGGACATAGAGAAGACAGCCTTCCGATGCCATTGTGGGCACTTCGAGTTCGTAGTGATGCCATTTGGACTCACTAACGCACCAGCCACTTTTCAGTCTACAATGAACCGGGTTTTTCATTCATTGCTGAGGAGGTTTGTGTTGGTCTTTTTCGATGACATCCTTATATATAGCAGGTCTTGGCAGGAGCACTTAGCTCATTTGGAGGCAGTGTTGAGTACCTTGGAGAGGGAGTCCTTGTACGCCAAGGAATCCAAGTGTGACATAGG
The DNA here is from genome assembly GCA_037957365.1 of Torreya grandis. Classification (NCBI taxonomy): domain Eukaryota; kingdom Viridiplantae; phylum Streptophyta; class Pinopsida; order Cupressales; family Taxaceae; genus Torreya; species Torreya grandis. The sequence goes on from JARHVA010000668.1 coordinate 2,604,805, forward strand.
GATGACCGAATTGCTATATCTCGGTCACATCATTAGTGCAGATGGAGTGCGCATGGATCCTGAAAAGATCCGCGCCATTGGTGACTGGCCTACACCGGCGAACCTGACGCAGTTGAGAGGGTTTCTCGGTTTATGTGGGTTCTACCGCAGATTCGTGAATGGGTATTCACGACATGCAGCCCCGATGACAGATTTATTGAAGAAGGGGGCTTTTGTTTGGACTTCAGAGGCACAGGAGTGTTTTATGAAGTTCAAGGAGTTGATGACCACATGCCCTGTTCTAGCACTCCCCGACTTTACGAAGCCGTTCGAGCTTCAATGCGATGCATCAGGTGAGGGCATTGGTGCGGTGCTTATGCAGGACAAACACCCGATTGTGTATGAGAGCCGCAAGCTCAGAGGACCCGAGAGACTGTATAGTATATATGATAAGGAGATGCTCGCAATCATGCATGCCTTAGCAAAATTTCGACAGTATCTTGTCGGCAGCAAATTTTGCATTAAAACTGATCATAACAGCTTGAGACACTTTTTAGGGCAGCGAGATCTCAATGATAGGCAACAGAAGTGGGTCAGTAAGTTGCAGGCTTATGACTTTGATATCTCATATATCAAAGGTACACAGAACGTAGTGGCTGATGCACTTTCACGTAAGCCGTACTTGAGCACTATGGTTCATATTTCAGAGGATTGGAGGCATATGATAGTGGCAGAGTATGCCAAGGACAGTTGGGCCTCCAGCATTGTTGAGGGATCAGCAGTTGATACCAGGTATACACTTGTGAATGATTTGATCATTTACAAGCACAGGATATATTTGATCCCAGGGTCAGAGGTGAAGAACATTGTTATGCGAGCCTTTCATGACATGCCTACAGCAGGACATCCTGGATATTTCAAAACATACAGGCAGATTCGGGAGAGATTCACTTGGAAAGGACTCAAGACAGATGTTCTTCAGTATGTGCGTGAGTGCCCTGTTTGTCAGCAGAACAAGCAGGAGAACACATACCCGGCAGGTTTGTTGCAGCCACTTCCGATTCCTGACAGGAAGTGGGAATGCCTGTCGATGGATTTTATCACGGGCTTGCCTAAGGCCCAAGGGCGTGATTGCATTTATGTAGTTGTGGATCGGCTTACGAAGTATGCCCACTTCTTTCCGATCACCACGACTTACACAGCTACGCAGGTAGCAGAGGTTTTCTTTCGCGAGGTATTCAGACTTCATGGGTTGCCTCGGAGTATCGTGAGCGACAGAGATAGTCGGTTCCTGAGCAACTTCTGGCAGGAGGTCTTCAGACTTTGTGGGACTGAGCTCACTCCGAGCACTAGCTACCACCCGCAGACTGATGGGCAGACAGAGATTGTAAACAAGTGGGTGGAAGGATACCTCCGAAACTACATAGCAGGGCAGCAGAAGGCGTGGGTCAAATGGATACATTTGTGTGAGTATTGCTATAACTCGACATTCCATATGACCATTCAGATGTCACCCTTCATGGCGTTGTACGGGTATGAGGCGCCGAGTTTTCTTGATTTGCTACTGAGCGACAGTAGAGTGCCGAGTGCAGGAGGTTGGTTGCAGGAGAGTCAGGACACTATGAGGGCTCTTAAGGAAAATATAGCTAAGGCACAAAACCAGCAGAGACAGTATGCGGATCAGAAGAGGACGGAGAGGCATTTCGAGGTGGGTGACATGGTTTACCTCATGCTGCAGCCCTACCGTCAGTCCACTCTTAGGAAGAGTGGGTCAGAGAAGCTCAAGCCGCGCTATTACGGACCTTTCAGGATTTTGAGGAGAGTTGGCGAGGTGGCTTACGAGCTTGAGCTTCCAGCAGAGAGCAGGGTACACAACGTTTTTCATGTATCACGCCTCAAGAAGGCGTTGGGTCATCGTGTGGTACCGTCTGCAGTTCTACCTCCCTTAGATGATGAGGGAAAATTGATTTTAGTACCTGAGTCCATCCTGGAGTATAGGGAGAGACAGTTGCGTAGGAGGACTATCAGGGAATATCTGGTGAAATGGAGAGATTTGCCTGTTGAGGATGCGACATGGGAGAGTGAGGATATTCTACAGCATCCGGCATTGAGATTGCTTGGGGACAAGCAATTTTAGGAGGGGCGGACTGTCATGTCCCCTTCTCAGTGACATCTCTCGGAGCACAGGATTAGCCTATCATACGACCCTCGTAGGCTGATCGTTTGGATAGAGGGTCACCTGGGAGCTTGGCACATGCTTCAGATCGGCAGAGTTGATCAGTGGGCTTTCGTTTGGGCTCGATCGGACACTTTTCGCAGAAGTTACTATTTTTAGCAGTTCTTGGTGGTCAGTGTGGGACCCCTGCTATTTTTGGCAATATGGGTTGGCAGCATTCGGAATCACTCCAGCATATGACCGCTTCAGACGGTTCGGTCATCGGGCGAGTAACGAGGAAAATATTAATATTTAATTGCATTAATTAAATATTAATATTACGAGATTATTATATTAAGTTATAATTAAAAATTATAACTTAAGTGTTTTAATGCTGAGGGGGCGCCCATCATCAGGAAGGGGCCAAATTTAATATTATTATAAAATTTGGCCTAAGTTGAAAATATTAAAATAATTAAAGAATTGCGATTTTTAATTAAAAAGTCCTATTATAGAGGAAATCGCACCTCTTTGGTTATATATACTTCTGCATTGGGAGGAGCATTATTATGTCATTTGGAGAATTGAAAATTGATCAAATTTGTCTGAGCTAGAGCTTCAGGGGTTCGAGTTCATTTTTCTTGGAGAACGTGCCATCTCCATTGGAAGCAATTCAGAGGGTGTGAAATAACACCTGATTTATTGCAGCCGGGGTTTTCTTCATTCAGGAGAAGACATTGATTTTCAGAGGTTGAAATAGCCAGAGAACAGGTCGTACAGCAGCATTAATTGCTGGTTTTATTCCAGCCGTACCATCTACAGCAAAAGACAGAAATCATAAGAGCAGGGCGCAGGGTTTTTCTGGAAAAAAAAAAAAAAAAAAAAAAACTGTACCTGTCTGTACCGTACGGACGGCATCCGTACGGCGCCGTACGGACTGTACCGCGCCTGGTTTTTGGCAGCAGTCATCAGTTTTATTGGGCAGCGAACAGTCCAGGTTTTTTCTTGAACCAAACAGCAAGTTTTTTTTTGTAAACTCATGAACTAGGGTTTTATTTTTAATAAAAAAATAGTCTTCTCGATATTCAGTAAATTTTATAGGATTTATTTATCATTTTATGTAAATCCGCATTTCTTTCAAAAAGTGGCAAAAAACCCAAAAACAATTAAAAAAATTCAAAACCTCAGAAAAAAAATATAAACCGTCAGTTGTCAGAATCAGAGGGAACTTGGGGTTCCTACACTTGAGCATAAAACGTGTGTCCTTGATCACACATTTCGCTGACACTTAGAAGGTTATGTTACAAGCCTTCAACATACAATACATTTTCTACTTCTGTTTTTCCATTATTAAAGCTAAAGGTACATTTTCCAGCTATACTAGCCATTGCATTATCTCCGAATTTTACCGTGCCTTCACTCATTTCTTTTAAGGAGAGAAATTTGCTCTTGTCCCCAGTCATGTGACTTGAGCATCCACTGTCAATATACCATTGCTACCCATTTTGTGCATGAAAAGTTGTTTGCACAAGCATAGATTTCTCCTTGCCCTGATTAACTTTCTCTTGCTTTTGTTTCCAGATTTTTGTAGGTTCTCTTTTCTTTACCACAGGAGCATTCACATTCTTGTTTTGTCTAGGGGGTTCTACAACAACACTTCTTCAAAACCGTGCTATATGGCCATAGTTATTACAATAATAACATACAATGTTATTCTCTTTGTAATTCGATAACGGGGCAAATGAGTTATAGTTTCTACTTGAAACTCCATAAGTACTTCTGCCATTGTCCCATGCATACCTATTTCTTGCATGTGTCCTACACTCCATTGTTCTATGCTCAAAATAATTACATGAAAAACAATAACCAAAGAAAGAATGTTGGAACTTGGTCATGTGTGCCTGCCTTGGAGGAAAGAACTTTTTGAATTTGTCCTTGTTATCTTTTGGAGGAGTGCTTATTTTTTGTGGGACTTGATTATCTTTCTTCTTACTGATAGGACTTTTGAGAACATTTGCATAGCTTTTTGCCTTTTCCTCATTTACCTTCTTTGGTGGCTCTTTGTGATCTTCTTTGTTGGCCATTTGATTTTCTTTATATTCGAGCCCAGTCTTTATAAATGGTGACCTCTACCCATTTATGATATCATCTAAGATCTCGGTACTCTTTTCAAATTTGAGGCTTCTGTTCAACTTGGTGGTTGTTTTCTCTAGTTACTTCCTCAAGGAGACAATCTCCGATTCTAACCTCTCACAATTTTCTTCTTTTTTGCTTAATTGGATTCACACCTCCTTTTCAATCATTTTTGCTTCTTCAAGTTGAATCTTGAGGTTGATGATAATTGTTTCAAATTCCTCAAGGTCTTGGGACTTTTTTGCTCTTGAATAACAATCCTCTTTTTTATTTTTCTGCAACTGTAATTTTTGCTTCAAATTTATTTTCTTAAGCTACTTGATCTCGCTTAAGGCATAAATGAGTTCTTCAAGATCTACCTCTCCTTCATCGTCGACATCTTATTTCTCTTCCAAGGTGTCTTCACTTGTACAGGGATCATTTTTTATTTCTATAGCCATGAACAAAGTTTCTTCTTTGTCATTGTCTAATATGTTCTCATCGCTTTCTTCAACTAAGCTACTATCTTTTTTGGAATAGAGGCTTTTCTTATGCTTACCAAACTTTTTCTTATATTTGTTTTGTTTGAAGTTTTTGTATTGAGGTTTGCTTTCCTTCTTATTCCTTTCCTCATTATGATTTTCCTCATCATCACTATCATCCTTATGTGGACACTTAGCAGCAAAATGTCCTATTTTACCACAGTTAAAACATCTAAAGGGTAGCTTACCTTTGTATTTGCTTGATCATTTCTTAAGTTTTCTTACAAAAAGGGCCTCCTTTTCATCTTGTTCATCATTGGTGTCATCGCTTTATTCAGGTTCTTTATTTTTCGCTTTCTTTGAAGCTTTAAATGCTGCTTGCTTCTCAGATGAATTTTCTTTTTCAGTTCTCATTTCATACGCGGTGAGAATCCCATGCAACTCATCCATTGTTAATGAGTCTAAGTCCTTTATTTTTTCAATAATCGAAACTTTTGCATCAAATCTCAAGGGAAGTGACCTTGGCACTTTTTGAACGATAATGAATTCTTCAACCTTGTCGCCGAGTCCTCTGATGTTAAGAATCTCAGCCACACGAAGAAGATATGCCACAACATTTTCTTCATCTTTATTTTCAAGCTCTCAAATTGTCTCCTATGGGTTTGGAGTTTTGCCTTCATTTTTTTGTCACCCTCATAGATGTTTTGAAGTTTGTCCCACATTTCCTTTGCAGAATCGCATTGCATAATCTTGACAAACTCTAATTCTGATAAGCCATACAAAAAAACATTCATGGCTTTGGTATTATTCTCACTAGCCTTCGTTTCAACTAGATTTGTTGGTGGAGATGTTGGCATAACATATCCATTCACCACTGTTTGTTAGATATCAAAACCAAGGGCCATTAAATAAATATGCATCCTTATACTCCAAAATGCATAGTTTGTTCTGTCGAACAATGGAGCCTTGTTTGTGGAGAAGCCTACTTGTACATGATGACTAGCCATGTGTGCTCTTAGGATCTACCTTCCAATGGTTAGATTGATTCTGAAGGAATCGCTTTGATACCAATTGTTAAGCACATGATACATAGAGAGAGGGGGTGAATCGATGTATAATAAAGCTTTAACTTTCAAAAATTAATGTTCACAAAGAAAGCATTCACAGAAGATCTAATAATTAAGCAACACAAGATTTACGTGGAAAACCCTCGGGAAAAATCACAAAGTAGAGTTGCTTGGATCTACCATCCAAATCTAGTCGTAAAATAATAATCCCTACTGCTAAGCACCAACTTAGCAATAGACACTAATCTCTTTGTTGTGAGACACCGACCTCCACTGAAACAATCTTCAACCTTACTATTGTTGCTTCATCAACAAATGATGGCAAATTCAATCTCCTCTACGTCACAGAAATCTGCTTATGCTTGAATGATGGGAAGAATTATTTTTCAACCTTCTATTCACCTTATATAGCCTTCAAAGGCTCTTCACAAAGGAGGCATTCCATCCAAGAGGCATCTCTTCACCAAAAGATGTGACCGTTGACAATTCCGTTGACAATTCTGTTGGCAATTCCGTTGACATCAATTGCAATTTCTTTGACATTAATTACAATATTCCGACAATTTCCTGTGAAATATGCCCACTCAATATGCTTACGACATTGCATGATCGGTCATCATTGGAAGTTGTACTAGATCTCAAGTTTGCATTTTGGAGATTTACTTAGGTTAGAAAAACATGGTACAATGTTGTATTAGTTTAAATTAGTAATAACATATTATAGATTGTGTGTGTGTACATGTGTTGTTGTGACCATAGTTCGCATACCTGTATTGGCGAGTACTCGCCTAGGCCTAGAAAATTATAATCGGCAATTAATTGACAACCACTCGCCATTAATCTGCAATACTCAGAAAATTTATAAAAATACTTAAATTTATTAAAAAACATAAATTTTATAGAAATTATAGTTGCAAAAATGTATCAAATGAGTCTATAAAATGTTGGGGAAGTGTTTTCTATTAGATTTGTATACAAATAAAGTACAAAATCACATAATCATGATTCATGCAAATACAATTGTGAGAATCCGAATCGAGTTTGCTCAAATTTTCTCTCTCCAATTCATTCTAAATGCTCCAAATGTTATGTGAATCCAAGGGGGCGTGTATGTTTTTATAGGAAAAATTCAGTGTTTTTTCCCCATGTATTACAAGTGTCCTAGACACGTTTGCAGGGTTTGGATGGGTACATGCCATTAACTGTGACGGGCAAGTATTGTGCCAGTACTCGTCAGGCACCCAAAAAAACCAACAATTTCAAGCAGCGCTTATTGGGCTTGCTTCATGGCTGGCGATTAATCAAGTAACTAGCGAGTATGCCATCTATGGTTGTGACAAACAACTAGAGATTAAGTTGAATGAGTGTTAGTAAGAGAGATAAGAGTTTATTCCTCATTTGTAGGAGCACAAGCTTGTATAAGTACCTTTTTGATTTATTAATAAAATTAATCTATTATGTTGTATGAATCTTTTTGTTGTGTTTGTGTACTGAGTCTAAGATCAAAATTTAATTTGGTATCAGAGCAGGTTAGATTAGGAGATTGAGAGCCTATGAGAGCCAACGAGAGTTTATGGGATTCTAATGTTGATCAAGGGGTAGTTCCTCTATGTAATTGCCTTGATTAATGAAAGTTCTATGTTAATTTGTATGTAATTTAGTTTAGCAGCCATTAGTTTAGTTTTATGTGTGTTTAGAATATTTTGCGTTGGAAAGAGTGAGTGTTTGAAAAGAATCGGTGGCCGCTCGTTAATTATTGTTGAAGGGTAAGAGGAGTTTTGAGTTTGTGATAGATCCAAGGGTGCTTTGCAGAGGAAGAAAGGAGACATTTCAAAGTCTTCACAAAATTCCAGAAGATATAACTTTTATGAAAATAAATGTATCTTTTGCATTGTATATCGGATAGAGGTTATTTACTTTTCGCTGGAAAGATAAGAACGAGCTATATAAATTTTATTCATATATGTTCCCCATATTCTATAGGCTACTATGATGAAAGTACTATGCAAATTCATGTGATTAGTTGTGTCAAAAAAACCCACAAAAACAATAAATTATAAAAACACTCGGCATGGTGGCACTCAAAAGTTGAGCAGATTATTTTATTGATTATGCTAGTAAGAATGAAAGAAAGAGTAAGAGAAATGGAAGGCATACGACACATTTACACAGTTGTGTGTGCCTGTCTTTTATTAAGCATAAAAAAAGTTACATTAGTTGGGAAGGTTGATAGCCGACCATTAGTTAATATTTAACTAATAGCTAATTAATAAATTTAATACTTTCCCTTAATGACCAAATAGGGGACTACTCCGAGTTTGTCATGAAATTTTACAAAGTGGGACCAAAAAGTTTAGTCATTACATTTACAAGTTGTTCTTTAGATATCAATTTGAAATTTATAGTTCTCTTACTTTTTGTTGCTATTCAATGTAGAAGCTTTGGTGTAGACAGAAACCAACAAAGATAGATAACAAGAAAACAAAGATTCGGTCGTGTGGACACACGATATATCAAGTTCACCAATTCTATGTAGAGTGATTCATTGAATGGTGATGAATCATCGTTGGTTGATAACTTCAGTGCAACCTCCATGGTTTTGAATCCAAATTCTTGGAGATGCTGATCAAAATAAATATATTAGGGTCATGGAGCTCGGTGAAGTCGGTACAAGGACTTAATCAACTTGCAACCTTGATGATTACGACCACTTACTTAAAAACCTTTACGTTGCACCATGTAAATCTCCTCATCGAACTCTTCGTTTAAGACACCAAACTGAGTTACTATGGAGAGGAGAAACCAAAATGTGATCATCTTTGCATTTAGTGTAGTAGGAACAAAAGCATAAGTCTCCTTGTCTATTCCCTCATGTTGTGACTTTTTTTTCACAACACAACATGCCTTGTACTTGTCCAAAGTACCATCTATGTTTCTCTTGACCTTGTCCACCCATTTGCATCCAATGGGTTTTTTAACTAGTTGTTCAGGTGCTATATAAAGGTCAGAAGCAAGAGCAAAATGACCATGCTTTGTTGAATTAACAACTTTGTTTCAGGTCCTTTGAGCCAGTGCCTTTGATTGATGCATTTCATCCTCCTGCACAACTACTTGTGCATTTGATTGAGGAAGTGCATCCTTCCGCACAACTACCTGTGCATTTGATTGGGGAATTTTATCCTTTGCACATTCTTTATAGTGGATATTTACTCCACAACTAGTGCATGTAAGTTGAATGGAGCACAGTCAACAAGCCTATGATGAATTTCATTGTTGAACACATCCAATATGGTGGAGTCTACCTCCACCCATGCATTAGGGTGATTGTAGCAAAGTTAACAAGCCTATACAAGTCACCTTGCCCAATCCCTAGGGTAACTACTCTGTCTTGTTTCACATAAGACACAATACACTGCGTCCCACAGAAATTTACAACAATGTTGAGATTTTTTGTTAATAGACTAATAGACGATATTTTTATTCATGGTAGAAAAATACCTAACATTTCTTACTATGATTTTTCCAGCATTATTCAACACCATGTGAATATCTCATATCCCCTCTTCTGCAAATGACATCCCATCAACTAATAAATCTGAAATACAAATATTTTTGTATGTGATAAATGTGACATAGCAGTCCTTACGACATGTAAAATGTTTTGATGTGACAGAATTAATGAATCAACTACTACTAGCACTATCGTTTGAGTACAATAACAAGAAGGCATACTCTTCCTTAGAACCCTATTCATCTTCAATTGCTTCTACATTTGCAACTTGACTACTTTGTTGGGAAGGAGCATATTATTGCTTACGACAATCTCTTTTGACATGCCCAACCTTATAAAAATAAAATCACTTCACTTGGTACATGGTGAATCACCAAGGATGTGTTTCCACTTACCTTTTGAGTGAGCAAGAAATGCACTTCTAGTTTTTCGACACTAAATTCATTTGTTTGTGTCTGCTTATGTTCCTTCTGCAACAAATATGAACTAACTTGATCTAATGCTAGAGTCTGGGTTTTTGCCATCAAGTGTAAAGCTTCCACGAAAAGATGCATATGAGGGCATTGAGCTGTTTAAAACAAGAGCAACTAGGGCATCATTATCTACCATTTTGTTTATGGTAGTGAGCTGGTCTTAGAGATCTTTCATTCGAAGATGTTAAAATAATTATTTAGATCATAGTCTTATTTAAATAAAATTGTAATTGGTGTTATTAAGACACCTATGCTAGTTTCTAGGTTGGTTATTTGGGGTGTTAAACACTAGAATAATATGCACCATAGATTAAAAGTTAGTTTCCTAAATAAAAAAGCTAAATATGGTATGTTGTATCTATAAATAACTCCATCTCTGTGATGGAAAATTAATGCAAGCAAGTCAAGCAATTATATTTTGCTCTCATATTTGGTAGCAGAGCAGGAGACCATGGACACGTGAGAATTTTATTGAGGAGCCTCAGGCACTCATATTTCTTGCAATTGAAAGAAGAAACACCCCCTTGCTTTCTTCTTCATTTTTTTTTTTTTTCCAGATCTATATTTGCTTTGTTTATTTTTTTGAAAGAGCTCCAAAGCATTCCAAAAATTACTTCAGTTGATAGAAAGCCATTAGAAGCATACAAAGGAGGAAAGAGATTAATTCTAATTCCAAGAAGCACATGATTTCATGTGGAAGTCTTCAAAGCTAAATTGATTGGAAAATAGATCAAAGAAATAGTGAGAGAAAAAGAAAGAGGACCACCATTGCACTTGAATTCTTCTTCTTCACATGAGAAAGCTTCAAGCAACACAAGAATTTTATTATTTCCTTTATTCCTTTCTTATTTGAGACAAGATCTAAAAAATAGACAAAGCAATTTTATTTTTTTCTTAACCAATTAGGGGATTTTTTTGGAGATATTGCAAATATTTTTTTTAGAAATTTGTGACTACCTTGTAGAAGGTTTTTCTCCTCACATAGGTGTCTGATTTGAATAGTTCTTTCACGGCCCGAAAGAGAACTTTGAGAGCTTTCTGGAAAGTGGTGATTCTAAGGATTCTGAGTAGTATCAAGGGAGAGATCGTGATTTGAAGTTGACTCTACAAACTTTATTTTTGATGAATTTTTATGCATGACCTATGAAAAAATAATTCATATATTTTATTCTATGTAAGGAAATCAGGTGTTGTTTTGTGTTTTGGAAAATAAAATTTTAGATAGATTTCTCTACATAATTTTATTTTTCAGATTTGTGGCATAAAACAAACAAATCAATAAATTTATAAACTCTAACAAAACTCTGCATTTTGCACACTCATTGTTCAGAACTTCGGTGTATGTGGTTCTTTTGGTTCACGTTTACAAGTAAAGTCCTTGTGTTAAACTCTTGCATCCAACGCCTAACATAACCATAATGACATTTGTGGCATCATTCGTTTTAAATCTCTGAGGAGAAATAAGGATCACAATTTCCTTTTTACCTTTCCTCCATCACCCTTTGGTCACTATCGCTAGACATAACCCCTGGGAGATTGAAATTTCGAGTATATTGGGAAGTTATGCCTGCGTACAAAGATTTCTCTCTAAGTACGTGTCATTGATAGATTGAATCCTTTTCATGCATAGTCTAGGTCATAGGTTGCATAACCGGCAAGTAACTCCCAGTTACTCAGTTACTCACCAAGAAAAAGCCCAGGTGGTTAACTGTCATTCAAACTTGTTGCAAAAAAAAATTGCCGGTTTTGTAGTACCTTTGTCGGTTATTCCCGGTTATTGACGGTTATTGGCGGTTATTCGTGGTTATTGGCGGTTAATGTTTTTTTGATAGATTTAATTATTTTTTGCTTTTGTCAGTTATCCTTGGTTATTCGACCAGCTTTGTCAAATAACCGTGGGTTACCCAAAATTGCCCCTTGGTGAGTACTCACCGGTTACGATTATGCGAACTATGGTCTAGGTACCACGTGCCACTCTACTCTTACATGCTTTAACGTACCATAGGGTATATAGAAATGATGAATTTTTTCCATGTATCTCGAGTATATAGGAAGGTCAAGCATATTGAGAGGTTTTGTATATCTGTCTGATTGAAGTAATAAGAAATTAATCCATCTCCCACAAATTTTTTTGTTCAAATGATTGGAAATGGTCCAAAATCTGTTCTGCCAGATTCACAACTTCTTTGTGGTGATAACTATGCTGCATGGAAGACCAAGGTGAAAAATCACATGAAATTTGGAGATATTTGGGCAATTGTTGATGGCTCGTACACCTGACATACCATAGACGTTGAACAACAGAATAAGTTCGACAAAGCGAACTAGAAGGCGAAGTTGATCATTATGTTCGAGGTATCGGATGAGGTATAGCCCCATATTTGAAATGCTACCTCAACCAAAGATGCTTGGGACAAACACAATATTGTCTATGAGGCCAATAACTAGAATACCATTCTTCATCTACAAAGCCAACTTCATTGTCTGACGCTGAAGACAAGTGAAAAAGTTGAAAGTTTTCTTTGTCGTGTTGCAGAACTGCGGGCCTCTCTCCAAGCTTTGGGTGAAGATGTGTTAGACGATTCCCTAGTACCTATTGTCCTAAGAGTATTGCCCCTCGCCTACAAGATCTTTGTGACTATTTTGAATACTTGAGAGACAAAACCAACTTTTCAAGAGTTGGTTAATATGTTATAAAAGGAAGAATGCATGCACACAACAAAAGTAGATGAAGAATATGCACGCGCATCAGGACAAAAGGTGAAAAGGCCCATGAATCCTTCAAAACAATCCCCTAAACAGAACAATCAATAGCACCAACAAGGGAACAAATTTCCTTCACAAAAGGGCTGTCTAATCTATGGAAAGTCAGGGCATGAACTGAAGGATTGTTGGTACAATGTGTTTACACAAGGCTTATCCAGCAATAAGAAGCCCACACAGAAACAATCTCCATAAGGATAGAAGCAACAAAAAGCCATAGTACACACATACTTAGAAATAAAAATCTTCCTACAACAAGATAGGAACATTGTTGAAGATAATGATTCCTCAGATGAGGATTTTATCTATGCTACATAGACATCTAAGGAGATCTCTCCTCCAAATTCAATCCAGTAGGTGGATTCTGGTGCCACAAGGCACATGATTGGTCGGAAAGATTGGTTCACCAATTTGAACCATTCATCATATCATGGTAATGTATCTCTTGGAGATGAGACATCATATGGTGTCCAAGGTACAAGTGACATTTCCTTGCTATTTGGTAATCATGGATGTACAATTACTGACGTCCTATATGTTCTAGGCCTAACAAGATATCTATTGTTCAATTGCTCGATCACAACCTTACAGTTGATTTGATCAGCAAAATGATAAAAAAAAGTCTCATTTGAGAAAAGTCTCAAAGACGAAAATTGTAGCAAGAACTTCCAGTGTATCCAAAATGCTTTAGCTTGATGTTGTCGACAAAAATAATCAAGCTCTAGTTGTCAAAGATACAGACTCAACCAATTTGTGGCATAGGAGATATGGACATTTGAGCTTTGGGTACCTAGTCGCATTAAGTAGACACCACATGGTGAGAGGTCTTCCCTCATTTAAGAAGACCATTGATATGTGCTCTAATTGTTTAGCTGGAAAACAACATAAATTTCATTTGGCACAAGTTCATATCGGGCAACTAGTCCATTGGATCTGGTGCACACCGATATGTGCAAATTTTTCGTTCTTGGTGTTAGTGGATTTAAATATTTTGAGCTCTTTGTTGATGATTACTCACGCAAAATGTGGGTATACTACTTGAAGACCAAGGATCAAGCCTTTCAAGCATTCAAACAGTTCAAAGTTCTAGTTGAGCGACAATTTGGTCATCACATAGATACCCTCTGCTAAGATCGTGGGGGGGGGATACATCAACAATGAATTCTTTGTATTTTTGAAGGCACATGGCATTCACCATCAACGAACTGCTCCTGATATGTCGTAAAAAGTGCTATTGCTGAGCAATGCAATCTGCCATTGTTGAAATGATGTGATGCACATTGAAGGATGCCGACCTAGCATGTATATATTGGGTAGAAGCAGTTCACACAATGGTTTACTTATTTGAACCATGCACCCACGAAAGCTCTCAATGGTTTCACTCCAACAAAAACATGGTGAGGGAATACACCTTCAATCTATCATCTTCATGTTTTTGGTTGCAACACATGACATTCCAAAGAAGAAGAGGAAAACGTTGGATGAAAAATATTTAAAATGTATATTATTGGGTACAATGATGCTTCGAAGGCATATTGACTCATCGATCCTAAGACCAAGAAGTTATATATCAACAGAGATGTATTCGGTGAGAAGGGTGAGTCCAATCCACCTTCCACAAAAGCACCTGATATGAGCATTAGTTCGATAAACATTTCTAATTTTGATAATGGTAGTGAGGATGAGGACAATGATGGTCAACGATGTCCTCCAGTGCCACTACTCACTAATATTATTCAATGTATGCCCAAGTGGTATACAAGTACAATTCGAGATGCAAAATTGGATGGAGTCCTAGACACTTCCACTTTAAGACTGAGGACTTGGAGCATGGTTTGTGAAGAGGTGAATTTAGCCCTTATGAGCACAATTGCAAAATCTTTAGAGCCCTCACTGGTTTGTGAAGCCCAAGAGTCAAAACTTTGGAAAGAAGCCATGGATGTAGAGTATTAGTCATTGATGAAGAATAATGCATGGCAACTTAGTGATCTTCCAACAGGGAAGAAGCCTATCGATTGCAAGTGGGTCTTTAAGACCGAATACAAAGCAAATGGAAACATTGACAAGTATAAGGCAAGACTTGTAGCAAAGGGCCATGCACAAAAAAAAGGCATTGACTATGAGGAGACTTTTACTTCCACAACCAAGAGAAATACTATCTAAATAGTCTTTGCTATGGCTACACAGTTTGCATGGAAAGTCCATCAGATGGACTTAAAAAGTGCTTTACTGAATGGAGATCTAGAATAGGTAGTCTAAATGACCCAACCAAAGGGCTTTGTCGCACCTAGTCGAGAACAAAAGGTGTGTAGAGTTATCGAGTCCTATATAGTCTCAAACAGGTTCCCCGAGCCTAGTACATCAAGATTGATGAGCATCTCATACATGGATTCCAGTAGAGTTCATGTGATCCAAACATCTACCTCAAGGAACAAGGGGGGAGGTTATAATTCACATAGTATATGTCGACGATCTATTCATCATTGGTAGCTTAGTAAAGATGATTGATGCAACAAACAATGTGATCTTAAGCAATTGTTTGAGATGACAAATCTCGGGCTACTACAATATTGTCTTGGTTTGGAGGTATGGCAAAAGGGACATCACATCTTTGTGTCTCAAATGAAGTATGCCAAAACTATATTCAAGAAATTTAGGATGATGGATTGTAAACATGTTGTAACACCTATGGAGACAAGACTTTAGTTGTCTCATTCATATCCATCATCGTCAATAAGTGCCACTCTCTATCGTCATTTGATTTGGAGTCTCATTTACTTGACTTTACACTAGGCTAGATATCAACTATGTTGTCAGTTATCTTTCAAGATTCATGGAGGAACCAAAGGGGAGTCACTGGAAAGCAGCAAATCGAATATTGACCTATATTCGAGGTAATTTGGAACATGTCCTAGAATACAAGAAAAAAGATAAGTTCTTATTGATAGGATACATAGAGACAGATCATGCAGGCTCTATTGATGATAGAGAATTGACATCTAGATTTGTTTTCTTTTTGGGATTTGGTCCTATCTCATGGGGGAGCAAAACATAAAACTTTGTTTCTTGATCTTTTCCACTAAGGCAAAATGTCGTGCAATAGGAGTTGTCTATGAAACGATATGGCTACGTTGCATACTTGCAGGATTGAAAGTACCACAAGAACAACCGACGATTCTGCATTGTGACAATCTAGGTGTTTTGCAACTTGTTCGCAATCCAGTGTTTCATGACCTCATGAAGCACATCAAGGTTCAAGTCCATTTCATGCACGAGCATGTTCAACAACACAACATTCAACTCCAATTTTGACATGCTCAAGATTAGTGTGCAAATGTTTTCACCAAGTCACTTGCATGTGAAAAGTTTGAAACATTTAGTCATCAAAGAGCAAGAAGAAAAGAAAGAGGAGCACCATTGCACTTGAATTCTTCTTTTTCACATGTGCAATTTTCAAGCGGCACAATAATTTTATAATTTTATTTTCTTTATTTCTTCCTTGAAATAAGATCTAAAAAATAGACAAAGCAGATATAGATATGGAAAAAAAATAGGAAGAATAAAGCAGTGGTGCATTTATCCTTTCAATTGCAAGAAATCTAAATGCTTGCAGCTCCTCAATAAAATTCTTACTTGTCCCTGATCTCCCAAGACTATGATGAAATAAAGGGGAGATTGTTAGAATAATTAATTAGATCATAGTCTAATTTAAATAAAGTTGTAATTGGTGTTATTTAAAACACCTATGCTAGTTTCTAGGTTGTTTAGTTGGGGGTGCTAAACACTGGAATAATATGCACATCATAGAGAAGAAGTCAGCTTCATAAATAGGAGCTAAACGTAGTATGTTGTATCTATAAATAACTCCATCTCTTTAAATAAGAGCTGAAAATAACATGTGATGTTCATCTTTGGAGTTATTTGGGTGACATTTCCTTACCATGTGACATTTAAATATTTGTATCTACAAACAACTCCATCTCTGACAGGTACACATCCTCAATCATTTTTGTGCAAAATAACATATTCTTCAAGTACAAGACTCAACTTTTCTTCAAAGTTTGGTACTTGTTTTGAAGATTGGTGCAAAACGCCCTTGCCATAGTGGCGTTTTGGACCTTGGGCATCAAATTATCTAAAACAAATAACTTCAACAGTAGAAGAGCCTCCTTATCATGTTTGTAGTAATTGGCAATGTAAATAGAAGGGCTTGATTTCTTGTCAAAAATAATTTTATTGCAGACCTGGTACTTAGCAATCGTATCTTGGGACTCTAGACATTGTACTTCTGGCCTGTTAGTTTCTACACTAACGGAAAAACTAAATTCTGGATATTGGCCATTATACACACTATATTTGACCTTTGACCCGGAAATCAATTTTCACAAAGTCAGCGAAAATACAACTCATATGCTAAATTACTTACAATTCTCTTTTCTCTACACTCAAAACTGAATATCTAGAATCTCTGACTCATTTTCCGTGCCCCAAATTTCTGCACTTTCCGTCTTTCCTAATGCAAATGCTACTCTGGAAATCACTTCCGCAAATCACCAATAGTCTATATTGACAACAAATAGTGTCTTTTTGTAGTGTCTGAAAAGTCATTTCTACCTTTCTTCTGGTTTGGTTTTTTAGTGTGCCCTAGAACGTTTTGACTTCAAGTTGTCATTCTTCCTTCTAGTCTGGTCATGAATGGTCACGAAAATCGTGGCTATCCGGCATTGATCACGGGAATGGTCTGCAATTCTTGCAAATCACAATTTATGTAGGTCTTTGTGTTTTTCTTCTTAGGCCCTAATTCAACTCGCATTTTCCTTCACGAAATTCTATGAAATTCACCATTCCTTCTGTGTCCTCATGCTATCTTCTTAGTCTTCACAATTTGCCCCCTACTTGTGAGTTTCTTCTTCATCTGTAGATTTACCTATGCCCTTGCATTTCGAGTGTTTTTCCTTAGTTTGATCTTCACTGTCACTTTGCTATTTTGTGTCTGCCTCTTATGGCTTCACAAAAATGTTTTCTCCTCTTGCATTTATCTGTATAACAGTCGCACCTTAGCATTGAGCCTTTTGATCCTTTGCATATACGAATCTTCACTACCTCGACGACACAAATCAATATTTTGAACCTCTTCCTCTTCATTATACAGTTTATATCCTTCTCCCAGGGCTTCCTTGAATGCTCAGATCTCTTTCATTGGTACTTGACTAGGGTTTCCTCAAATGCCTACTCCAATATCAATGTTAGTAAGAGTGAAAGAAAGAATAAAGAGGGATGGAAGGCATATGGCACATTTACACACTTGTGGGTGTCCATATTTTATTAAGCATAAAAGAAGATACATGAAGGTTGATAACTGACCATTAGTTAATGTTTAACTAATAGGTAATTAATAACCTTAAAAACAACAAAGGCAATGTTTCAAACCTACACAAAGAGGTTGTAAGAAGGGACCATCGAAAAGAAGTGGTGTTGTATAGTCATGTCTTTGAACAAGCACAAAATCAATATTTTTATTATAGATTTATTGTAAAGTTTCTTCTATAGTTTCTCACTTCATAAAATTTAGGGAAGGATTTATGCTTTTGATATTTTTTAAGTTATTAAAAAAAACTATAGGAGAAATTAAAATATGTCCAAATCCTACTTGGGAAAGTCGATTAATGTCATATATTATAAACTAGGAGTCAGTTTCAGGCAACTTTTTGCCACAAAGTGTAAATTTGTATTTTATTCATCTTTGCTAAAGAATTTCTCCTAATACCTGATGGTTTAAGAGAAACAATTGTTTTTTTTAAAAATTGAACCAAATAGGCTTACTTGTACAAGAGTACATTGTCGGTTTATCTGACATCCATACAAGTTTTTATGCTTGTGGGTGGGAATTTTATGGAAAATCAATCTCAACATTGAAACCGTTGGCGGGCATTGTGGATGGAATTGTGGTCCACAAAACCATCGGGTTCAATTTCGCTGAGTGAGCCAAGTCCACAAGAGGCTGAAGCAAACAAAGGAAGGATGCCACTAATCAATCCCGAGTTGTGACAAAAACAAAGTGTCGAAAAGACAACACAACTAAAGAGTTTTCTTCATTAGTGCTAGTGATGAGATACTCCGGCTACATACATTTTAGCGTAAAACTTGAACCAAACTGACTAAAGCCACGAATGGTGTTTAGTGCAACATTCATCATACTATTTTTCATGATCTAGTGGTAGTGATCAAGTGCAGTGGTTACAAACGCGATGTTCACTGAGGTGGCCAACACCCACTAAAGGCATAGTAAAGACTTAGTCCCACTATTTCATCTGTACTTGCTCAGTGAGGCCTAGCCAACTAAAGGAGCAGAACAAAAGAGAAGTGGAGTGCCACGCCACACTTTTAGTGACTAGAGTGTAGCCCCGACTCACATGGTGTGAAGGTTAGTAAGGCTCAATCTAACTTATCTCATTGTGAACAATGTATGTTCGTTCACAGTGTTAGTCCCTATCCACATTTGTTTGTACAATCTTAGATAAACGTATGTACTTATCCTCGATTAGAGTTGTAGTGAGGTTGTTCCCACTACATTTGTGTTGTCTATGAACTCAGTGTATACCCTAGTTCATACTACACTTGTTGGATTGGCAATGTGTTCCCATCCATCGTTCGTTTCGAGCTAGTGTATGTCCTAGTTCTCGTACAGTGCCATTCCTTACCCTTTGAACTATTGAACTATTTGTACTAGGGGGGTAGGGAGGGTCGATGGGGGGGGGGATGTTGTAGTTAAACAATTCTTTGAGTTTTCTGTTTTAGGCTCGCACATTCTTGTGTTTCTCTTGTTGCATGTTGTAAATCTTTGTGACAATTTCATTGTTGTCTATGAAGAGCTTGAACTTTCTGTCAAATGCCTAACACAAATTGTTCTAGGATGACTTGTCGCTTGTTGATGTGTCCATGTACCAATCAATAGCCACTCCTCTTATTGTGGTTGTGAATGACCACAACCAATGTTGTTCATCTATCTGCCGATTGCCAGCCCAAATGGTAGTGCATGTTCTACAGCATCACGTGGGGCCTTCAGATTAGCATCAATGAATTTTGGCAACTTCTACTTCTTTGAATTTGAACTTATTGGAATTCCTATGACCATGATTGTTGACCTCGTCTTACTTTGATTTTGGATTTGATGTGATTCTTCTATTATGAAATGCCTCCTCTAAAGGTTTGTTTTGGACTTTCCTTAGTCATGTTGGACACGTCTCAATCCTCAAGTCTTCCTTCGGCTTGGGGGATCCGTATTATGCTTTACTCATTGCCAAGTGGCTCTCTTTTGTTGCTCACTACAATTTGTTCTATTGGCTGCCTTTGAGTGCTTGTCTCAATCTCTTTAGTCAATAAATCCTCAATACAACGAATATTTGTTTCATAGGCCACTCTCTCTTTCCCTGAGAAGTAATCATTTTTTTTTGGATAAAAACTTCCTTCTAAATGAGGGGGGATTTTGTGGATTTCTCACATGATTATTTCGCAACACCATCTGATCCAGACTAATTGGCAAGGTCCATTCTTCCCTCAAAAGGGGAAATTGTTTTGCAATCTCTACCCACTCCTTCCTTGTGTGTGGTGTAAGGTCCTTTTGTTACGATTGAACCCTTTCTTGGTTCTAGCTATAACTCAGCTACGAGTTCTACTTACGTGTTGGTCTTGCATTTTCCTTCGACATTTGTTTTTGTGTTGTACTTCTCTTGATCAATTTTTAGAATTGGTTGCTTCTTGTAGCCTTCTTTCTTGCTGTTCCACCAATTGAGTATACCATCTGATTTCTTGGCCTACTCCTTGAATATGTTGCCTTCTTCTACCACCTTTGTTCGGGCTCGATGGCATTAGTTTTTTTATGGCATCGGTTTCAGATCTTTCTTCTTATTGACAACACCTATTTTGTATTGTTGTAAAATATTTTGGTGTGCCCCACAGTTACGCTTGACATAGGTATTATAATATAATATAGTGCCTCATCATAAATGGTTATTTGGAACTGACTTGCACTTCTACCCGAATTCAACTTGACTTGACTTTGTAGAGGCTACAGTGCCAAGAAATCCCTGCAACCAAAAGCTACAGGACCAAGAGAATAATATTGCAGAATTATAAGTACATACAAGAACACAACAAAGTAGAACATAAGAGAATGAAAACTATATTACATAAGGTAATGTTCAATACAATTGCTCAATATAAGGACGAATTGTCACATTGATGCGCTTACGTCGACATTCATCTTTAGCATGTTTAGATCTTTTATTTCCTCAATTGCCAAACCTTAGGATCATATCGTAAGGGGAGAGATCTTAGTACCTTTTGTACTATTATTGGCTCTTCTATTTTGTCAGCAAGTCATCTGATTGTATTCACAATTTTGTCCACACGAAGAAGATAGGTTGCAACATTTTCTTCTTTCATTTTTAGACTCTCAAACTGCCTTCTGTGGGTTTGGTGTCCCCCTTATAGATATTCTGCAGTTTGTCCCATGTCTCCTTTGTTGTGTCACAATGCATAACTTTGACAAGCTCAAATTTAGACAAGCTACATAATATTGCGTTTAAAGCTTTGGCTTTATTTTCACTTGCCGTCTTTCCGGTTTGATCCGTCGGTGGGGTCTGAGGAGTTGTATATCCCGTTACTACCGATTGCCAAATATCGAACCCTACAACCATTAGATAGGTTTTCATTCCTATGCTCCAGAAAGCATAGTTTGTTTTGTCGAATAGCGAAGCCTTGTTTGTGGAGAAACCCTCTGGTACTTGATGACTGGCCGTGTGTGTTGCTGGGATCTACCTTCCATCCATTAGACTGTACCTGAAGGAACCCACTCTGATACCAATTGATAAGTAACACTAATATTGAGCAGGGGGGGGGGAGGTGAATCAGTATTATATAAACTTTTACTTTAAAACTGAAATCCACACAAAGCATTCACAAAAAGATATAACGCAGTGACACTAGATTTATGTGGAAAATCCTTTCGGAAAAAAGCCACAAATGATGAGCTGCTTGGATCTACCATTCAAATCCAACCAAAAATACAGATGAATACAAAGTGTTTGTAGGCACCAACCCACCGGAGACACTGATCCCCAACGCCAAGAACCAATTTGGCAAATTTGAAGGCACCAACCTCCTGGAGACACCAATCCCCACACTAAATAAATTATCTTTCGAATAACACTCTGCTTTCTTTTCCTCTTTGGTCAAATGATATGCATAAACAAAATTTTGCTCATCCTCTCTTTGTTCTCTCTCACACTTGTATGATCTGAAATCAAATTGAATGCTTGTAATACTTCCACATCTCTTCTCCCTTATATAGCCTTTGAAAACTTCACTCAAGAGTGGCATCCTATCCAAGAGACACCCTTTTACCAAAGATGTGTGTTTTAAAATTTTATTTTAATTAAAACACAATTAACCCTCCAAAAAGGGTGATTTTCCCAAGGTGGACTCTTTAAAAATTAAACAATAAATGATATAATGTTTGGGGGTTTAAAACACCATAATAACTCATCCTCAATTACTGCAATACGAATCTCTTTGCTGCTGGGCCCTTCATTAATAAATCGCCGCTGCAAATTAATCTTGTAATGCTGGTCCTTTGTGATTAGTGTTGGTACCATCCTTATGGATTATTTGAATAGAAACAATTTATCCTCAAATGGGTAGGCATCTGTTTTCGAAAATGCCATACTTATGATGGGAAATTTCCGTCCAAAAATATCGTTACTTTTTGACGGATCCATTGACTTCCGTCAGCAGTTCCGTTTGTCTTAAAAAACACTTCTGTTGACTATTCTATTTGACATCAATGACAATATTCCAACAATCTTCCCCTTTTTTATTGATGACAATCTTGTAACAAGATAGTGCATGAACTCCCCCTTTCTTTAGTTCTCCTTCGCTTCCCCTGTCTTCAATTCTCCCTCTTTGACATCAATGGCAAAGGGTTGTCCATGGTTCTCCCCTTGAACTGATGTTGCTTCTTGAGACTTTAGTGACTTGATGAGAAGGGTATCACACCCAACTTTTTTCTAAGGTACTCAAAAATCCCTTTTGAGAGGGGCTTTGTGAAAATGTTCAATATCTGCTTAACATTCTTTTCAGCTACTTGCTCTCTTAAGTAATGATAGTTGATCGGAATATGCTTAGTTCTGGAGTGCATAACTGGATTCTTCGAAATACTAATTCACTAGTATTATCACAGACTATAAAGATGGGATGATCATTTTCTACCTTTATATCTTGTAGAGTATGCTTCATCCATAGAACCTGTGTGCAACATGATATTGTTGCTATATATTCTGCCTCCACTATGGACAAGGAAATAGAAGACTATTTTTTGCTCAACCAAGACACTAAATTTCCACCAAGAAAAAATGTTCCTCCACTTGTGCTTTTCCTATCATCCATGTCAACTGCCCAATCTGCATCTGTATATGCTTTTAAGGTGAAATCTTCACCTCTTGGATACCACAAACCATAATCCAAAGTCCCTTTTAGATATCTGAATAGCCTCTTAACCGCTTGCACATGTATTTCTTTTGGGGCTGCTTGGAAATGTGCAACTAAATCAACTACTTGCATGATATTTGGCCTAGAGGCTATTGTGTACAATACTCTGCCAATCATTGACCTATATAGAGTCCAATTTGCTTCGGGAGACTCATCATCCTTACTCAACTTGCATCCTGTAACCATGAGTGTGTTGACTGGTTTGAAATCTTCCATTTCAAACTTTTTAAAAATCTCCTTTATACACTTAGTTTGAGAGATAAATATAACCTTTTCAGATTGAGAAATTTGTAAACCAAGGAAAAATGACAACTCTCCTAGCATTGATATCTCAAACTCATTTTGCATATTTTTGACAAACTCTTGGTACATTCTTCTATCATCTCGTCCAAAAATAATATCGTCTACATACACAACAATAATCAATTGATGATTACCTTCTGTGTTAATGTAGAGATTACTATCTGCTACTCCTCTTTTGAACCCTTGTTGAAAAAGATATGTGTCAAGTCTTGACTACCATGCTCGGGGGGCTTGTTTCAGCCCATATAGTGCCTTTTTCAAATTGCACACAAAATCTTTGTTTTTTGACAATAGAAAACCTTTTGGCTGCTCAATGTAAACTTCTTCCTCTAGTTTGCCATTTAGAAATGTAGATTTGACATCCATTTGAAAAACCTTAAAATTCTTACAGCTAGCATATGCCAAGAACATTCTAATGGCTTCTAATCGAGCAATAGGAGCAAAGGTTTCTTCAAAGTCAATACCTTCTACTTGAGCATACCCTTTGCATACTAACCTTGCCTTGTTTTTGGGTACATCCCCATCTTCATTCAGCGTATTTCTAAAGACCCATTTGGTGCCAATCACATTTTTGTCCTTTGGTCTTGGAACAAGCTCCCAAGTTTCATTCCATTTTATTTGGTTCAAATCTTCCTCCATGGCCTTGATCCATTGTTCATCTTTACTAGCTTCTGCAACATTTTTAGGCTCTATTTTTTATAACAAAGAGAAATTAACTTGCTTAGATGTACTTACAATCCTCTATCGAGTTTGCACCCCAGCATCTTTATCACCGAGAATCAGATTTTCTCCATGATTCTTTTGAACAAATTTGATGGTGTCTTGGTATCTTCCTGTTCCTCTTCTTCCATTTCTTCTTTGACTTCATTTTTGTTTGATTCTTCAAAGTGATCACTTGTGTGGTCACCTTATGTTCTCTGAACTCATCTACTCTTACATCGACACTTTCCACAATCTTTTGAAGTCTTTTATTATAGCATCTGTAAGCTTTACTCTTTGGGGAGTATCCAAGGAAAATACCTTCATTAGATCTAGAGTCAAACATTCCCAAATCTTCATCATTTCTTTTAATATAACATTTGCTTCCGAACACCCTACAGTATTTGACGGTAGCTGGTTTACCCTTCCATAGCTCGTAAAGTGTTTTGGTATTATTTACTCTAATTTGTCCTTTATTAAGGATGTAAACTGTCATCTTAACTACTCCCCAATACCTATCTGACAATTTAGACTTATTCAACATAGTCCTTGCCATCACCTGAACTGTTCGGTTCTTTCTTTCAGTAACTCCATTTTGTTGTGGAGTTCGTGCAGTTGTGAGTTTTCTTATTCCATGTTCCTCACAAAATTCATTGAATTTCTTTGAGAAGAGCTCACCCCCTCAATCTGACCTTAGGCATTTGATATTCAGATCCATTTCATTTTCTACTAAAGCTTTTAAATTTTTAAAGTTCTCAAATGCATTAGATTTATCCTTTAGAATAGCAACCCATGTCATTCTAAAATAGTCAGCAATTAACAGCATAAAGTAATCTTGATTGCCTCTAGTTTGCTTTCCATGCAGTAATGGCTTGCAAATGATGTTTGAAGGTTTCGTGATTTTTGGCATGTCTCTCACACACTGCTTATTGATGATTTTCACCAAATTGTCAAAATTCATATGGCCCATTCCCCTGTGCCATAACCAACTCCCATTTGATTATGTCATATAGCATCTTTATTTCTTAACTTCATTGAGCACATATAAGTTATTTGCGGTTTTGTTTGCATCTGCAACTAATCTTCCTGAATCAACTTTTCTTACTTCATAGCCTTGAGGATGGAAAGTGAGTATGTGTCCTTGATCACACGTTTGACTTATACTTAGGAGATTATGCTTCAGCCCTTCAACGTACAATACATTCTCAAATTTTGTCTTTTCATCATTTAGATTGAGGTTACCTTTGCTTGCTATCCTTGTTGTAGTGTTGTCTCCAAATTTTACTGTTCCTCCGTTTACTTTCTTCAAAGAATGGAACTTGCTTTTGTCTCCTACCATATGGCTCGAGCATCCACTATCAATATACCACTGTTGCTCTTCATTTTGCACATAAAAAACAGTTTGAATGAGCATAGCTTTCTCTTTCTCTTCCTCTTGTTTCTTCTTCCAAGCTTTTGTAGATTTTGTATTCTACTTGGTCAGGGTATCCACTTTCCTGGTTTGCTTTGGATTCTCGACATAAACACCTCTACAATATCGTGCTATATGGCCAACTTTGTTTCATTTATAACACACAATATCATATTCATTGTAATCCGATAGTACAACAAATGAATTATGATTTGAATAACCATAAGCACTTTTATTCCAACCATTATTCCTTGCCTCAATCTTACAATCTATTGCCTTAAGACCAAAATTGTTGCAATAAAAACAATAGCCATAAAAGGGGTTTTGATACCTGATCATGGAAGACTACCTTGGATGGAAAGATCTTTTGAAGTTTCTTGTGGGAACCTCATTCCACTTGTTCTCATCTTTGTCATCCTTTTGAGGAATGTTGTTCTTTTGAGGAATCTTATATTTCTTCTTTGATGATTCAACATCTTTTGAATTATCCTTGGTGATATTTTGTTTCCCCTCCTAGCCAATACCGGTCTTGATGAATGATTTCTTTTGGCTATTAAGAATGTTATCCAAGATCTCAGTGCTCTTTTCAAATTTTAAGCTATTTCTTAGCTTAACACTAGACTTCTCCAATTCCTTTCTTAAATCAACAATTTCAGATTCAAGATTAGTGAAAATTTCTTCTTTTGATTTCCACTGATCTCTTATTACCTCCTCAATTCTTTTCACATCTTCTAATTGAGTTTTTAGACCAGTAATGATCTTTTCAGACTCTTCGAATCTTTGAGATATGTTCGTTTTCAAATTTCCACCTTCATATTTGTGAAGCTGCAATTTTTTCTTCAATTTCTTTTTCTTAAGCATCTTTATTTCATTCAAGGCACAAACAACTTATTCTTCTAGATCCACTTCTCCTTCATCTTCAAGATTTTTCTTCCTCTTTTAGAAACATTTGGTCTTCATCATTATTTGTTTCTATTGTCATGAAAAGAGTTTCTTTTTTATCACTCTTTGAAGTACTCTCATTACTCCCTTCTTCTGAGCTACTCTCCTTGGTGTAGAGGCTTTTCTTATATCTATCAGAGTTTTTCTTTTTTTCATATTTACTTGGCTTATAGTTCTTTTTGTATGAATGTTTGCTCTTTCCTACCTTAGCATATTCTTCTTCATCACTATTATCATCTTTTGCCCGAGGACACTTAGCAGCAAAATGTCTTATCTCACCACAATTGAAACATTTGAAAGGAAGCTTACTTTTATACTTGCCTGATCCCGTTTTAAAATTTCTCACAAAAAGAGATTTTTCTTCTTCTGATTCATCACTTGACTCAAGTTTTGCATTTTTGACTTTCTTTGAAGCTTGCTTCACACTTTGACGATTTTTCTATTTGTCCTCATTTCATATGTTGAGGATTCCATGCAACTCATCCATCTTTAGCGTGTTTAGATCTTTTATTTCCTCAATTGCCGAAATCTAGGATCAAATCGTACGGGGAGAGATCTTAGTACCTTTTGTACTATTATTGGCTCTTCTAGTTTTTCACTGAGTCCTCTGATGGTATTCACAATTTCGTCCACATGAAGAAGATAGGCTGCAACATTTTCTTCTTTCATTTTTAGACTCTCAAACTACCTTCTATGGGTTTGGAGCTTAGCCTGCATCACTTTGGTGTCCCCCTCATAGATATTCTGTAGTTTGTCCCATGTCTCCTTTGTCGTGTCACAATGCATAACTTTGACAAACTTAGATTTAGACAAGACACATAATATTGCATTTAAAGCTCTGGCGTTATTTTCACTAGCCCTCTTTTTGGTTTGATTCGTCTATGGGGTTCAAGGAGTTGTATATCTTATTACTATTGATTGCCAAATATCAAACCGTAGAGCCATTAGATAAGTTTTCATTCGTATGCTCCAGAAAGCATAATTTGTTCCATCGAATTGTGGAGCTTTGTTTGTGGAGAAACCCTCTAGTACTCGATGATTGGCCATGTGCGTTGCCAAGATCTACATTTCGTCCATTAGACTGTTCCTAAAGGAACCCACCCTGATACCAATTGATAAGCAACACTAATACTGAGATGGAGGTTTAATCAATATTATATAAACTTTTACTTTAAAACTGAAATCAACACATAAAGCATTCACAAAAAGATATAACACAGTGACACTAGATTTATGTGGAAAACCCTTTCGGAGAAAACCCACAAATGATGAGCTGCTTGGATCTACCTTCCAAATCCAGTCGAAAATACAAATGAATACAAAGTGTTTGTAGGCACCAACCCACTAGAGACACCGATCTTCAACACCAAGTACCAACTCGACAAATTTGAAGGCACCAACCTTCTGGGGACACCAATATCCACACTAAATAAATTATCTTTTGAATAACACTCTGCTTTCTTTTCCTCTTTGCTCAAATGATATGTATAAACAAAACTCTGCTCTTCCTCTCTTCCTGCGCTTTCACACTTATATGATCTTCAATCAAATTGAGTGCTTGTAATACTTCCACATCTCTTCTTCCTTATATAGCTATTAAAAACCTCACCCAAGAGTGGCGTCCTATCCAAGAGACACCCTTTTACCAAAAATGTGTGTTTTAAAATTTTATTTTAATTAAAACACAATAAACCCTCTAAGAGGGGCGATTTTCCCAAGGTGGACTCTTTAAAAAATAAACAATAAATGATATGATGTTTGGGGGTTTAAACCGTCATAAAAAATATTTTAACTCATCTTCGATTGCTACAATATGAATCTCTTTGCTGTTGGGCCATTCGTTAATAAATCGCTTTTGCAAATTAGTCTTTTAATGCTGGTCTTTTTTGATTAGTCCTAGTCCCTTCCTTATGAAGCATTTGAATAGAAAAAAAATATCCTCAAATGGATAGGCATTTGTTTTCGAAAATGCCATACTTATGACGGGAAATTTATGTCCAAAAATTCTGTTACTTTTTGGTGGATCCATTGACTTCCGTCAGCAGTTCCGTTTGTCTTCAAAAACACTTTTGTTGACTATTCTCTTTGACATTAATGACAATATTTCAACATAATCTATTTATAAGACAAACAATTGTTAGTTAAAACATAACCATGGACTTCCCCTGTTCATTACTAAAGATTCATTAAGACACTATGTAAAGTCGACAAGAGAATTATAACAACATAACAAATTCGGCTACCGAAGCAATGCTTTTATGTAAAGCAACAATCCACACCTCCCTAAAATTTTGCAATAACTCTTCCATACGCTTCTCTTCTTTGTTAGCATACATGATAGGAAAAGCCTTAGATTCAACAACCTCATGATTTTGCTTATCCTTCAAAAAAAGCAAAGAAAACTTCCCGCTAGAATTAATCAATTTCTTGGCTTGATTGACACTTACCAAGGAGGGTTCAGATTTACCTTGATATGCATTGATAATGTAGTTTTCTCTGTCCTTGGCAAAGCGGTATTTAATGTAACTTCTCATAAAGATAGCATCTCCCCCATACATGTATGGGCTTCCAAATGCTACACACACATCAAGAGGAGTAAAATCTTACACAACCTCATCAATGAAATGTTCATTGAGCCTAAACTTTACCTTACATTGTTTGGTGACTTCTATTTCTATTCGTCGTCTTACCCAACCCAATGAATAAGGATGAGGATGTTCATATGCAACGAACTCAAGCTTATTTATCAACTTCCTAGAAAACAAATCTTATCATCCTCATCAGAGCTGCTCTCTAGCTCCTTCCTTTCAACAAAAGAAGGCATGGCCACCTTATTGCGGTTCGTATGATGTAATTCTGGATGAAGCTTCCAACATGCCTCATTTGTATGACATTTCACATTACAATGCCCACAATGATTTTTATTTTTTTGGGCAAGAGTAGCACCATTATGCTTTCCTTTCCATTTGCATTTCCCTTCTTGGAACCACCATGCTTATTTGAAGCATGTGAAGAGTTTGATGGACCCTCCTCCTTGCTCATCTCAAGGTAATGTGCTTGTGAGCATGGCTTCTCCATGGCTTTTAGGATTGAGCCATCAAGACAAGCCTCCCAAGATAAGTATGTAGTCCTCCAAGGTACTTATGTAGGTGTCATAGTCTTGTGTCCTTCCCCGTGTAAACAACATGCTTCCAAAATTTGGTAGCATCCTCTTGGACACTTTGACCATGCCTTTGCTTAAGGTATTGGTATTTAGTAGAATGTAACTCCTCATAATAAATAGGATAAAGTTGATTTTTGATCTGCCTCGAGTATTCACTCCATCTAGCAAGTAGTGGGAATTTCTTCAAAGCCAAAGATTGAACATAACTCTCATAACAAGTTTCAAATGTGTAAAGAAAATCTGTTACTCTTCACTAAGACTATGCAAATTGAAATGGACCTCAAGTTGTGCAAGCCAATGGTCAAGCTTATGTACATCTACCTCATCTTCATGGGATTGAATCTCTACTTTTGGCCTCCACTTTGAATGGTGGAGTTGGGGATTTTTCATGGGGGAGTCAATCACTAATTCACATGAAGGTATGATCTTGCTCAACACCTCACTCAAAGGGAATGTAGTTGAAAGGGCTGCAATCACCGAGGACTGGAAGGTCGCAGTCATGGGATTTAATCGTTGAGGATTGTTGAGATGTGCACAACATGTCTTTCAAGTGCCTAAAGGTCATTCGCCTAGAGAGTGCCTAAAGGCCCTTGACCCAAAGTTTGAGACTAAAGGCCCTATCTTGTAGGGAGAGCAGTGAGAGATACGGAACCACTTGATCCGAGTGAAGAGAAATGTCTTTACCAGCTCTGCATTTCGGCATATGACATGGAACTGCTTATTCTCTTGGTCTTTGGCTGCTTTTGTTTGCCTCCTCTTGCCTTGGGAATTTGCATACAAATCCCTTGCTTGCTAATGAGGGCCTCCATTGTCTTCTTCATCCTATCAAGTTTCTCCATTGAATAGGAGATGCTTGAAATATCCACTTTTAACATCATGAATATCTCTTTCTGAGCTCATCATATTCTTGAGGTATTCTTTCCTCTTGTTGGGTAATGCTTATTTTTACTTCATTATTCCACTTCCTTGTGGATATTTGTTGTTGTAAATGAAACAAATCATCTTGTCCTCTTTATCTACTTGCTCTAGTCAAAGGGCATACATTTTAAAAAGTGATCACACCACAAAAAATACACAAGCCAAAGAACAAAACTGCTTTGATATCAATTTGTTCCATAATTAGGATATATATTTCATTCCTAATTCACCACATGTGGAAATCTGAAATGACTGATTTATATTGTTATTATTTAAGATATCTGCATAGCAACAGAATGTATCCTTAGAATTGTGATGCTTAAAAGTGTTAAAAAATAATGTAGTAGTTGCATAAAACAAAATTATGCAAGTAAAGAATTGAAACAAATAAAGAGAGAATCCATATGAGAATTAACCCTAGATAAACACCAATGCGGTAAAACACGAGGAGAATTGGGCTTTGCCTCCTCATCTTCACTATCATTGTGCAAGATTTACAAGTCGATTGCTTCAATGGAGCCTCTAAGAACATTGTGGAAGTTTTGCAGCACTACTACAATGATCTTTAATCTTGCCTTGCTTTGAAAACTTTTAAAAACAAACTGTACTAAGCTGTGTACACATCCTACAATGCTAGAATTGAAAAATAGAAGAGCGCATATTTATACAAACGTATGAGCAATAGAACTGGACATTGACCCCAAACGCGAAAACCATTGTAGGAGCATCCTAGGTTTACCAACAATCTTGTGTCACCAAAAATATATCCACGGTTTAGATATCCAAATTATAATTTTGCAAGAAACGACACGTGTTTTGGTGAATGTTTGGCTTTTAATTTGTCTGAGATTCCAAGAGTTTTCTTGACTTCCCAAATCTGTGTGTTCTCAGAATCTCCATTTTAATCTCAAAATCTTAGGGACAATGTGAAATGGTTGAAAAACCATGTAATACCCTAGCTCTTTGTTTTTTATGGCGTCTCGGGCTTCTTTGATGTTTTCTCTGCTTTCTAGAGGCTCATGGCAGCTTGCCACGTGGCTTTACCTCATGCAATCCTTGTTACAACATCATCATCTATGTTTTGCACTTGATTCTGTGTATCGAGAGGTTGATAGCTGTCAATATCTTGTGGACCCTTGATTTTGGGTTTTCATTAATTCTGAAAGTTGATATGTGACGAGATGTTGTGAGCTTTTCTCACGGAAGGATGCTTCTCTCAATTTCACTTAGTGCTTGGTTTTGTGCAATGAGATGCTGACATGCGGTCTCATCTTGTGGATTCTTTTGTACTGTCTATTCCTTTGATGATTTAATTAAAATTAAAAAAATAAGAAAACTGGGGAAAATCAGGAATAATGAATACACATTCTTGCAAAGGAAAAACCAAGATTATCTTGAGGTATTCCAATTAAACAACGGTTACAAGAAAGAAATTAGAGAAATGGTGATTATTCAATGTGCCATTTGTGGATGATCATTGTCAGCGTTAATTAGGAAAACAAAATGTCAAATGAAACTGATCTTTAACTGGTTTAATAGGCTCATCCCTGATATCAGTTTTGGGGTGTTCTTTTCGCTCAGTTATCTTGTACCAAAGAAGCGACAAGGGGATACCATGCAATGGGGAAAATTAATCAAAATCAAGAGATTTAAGACTGTATCCTTAGATACAATGCTTTGCAAAGAAGGAAAAACAGGTTATCTGGCATGTGAAATTTATGACATTTGAGAGGGCCTCCGATGAAATAGAGGTCAGATTTGAGATGGGGTTTTAACCCCAATATCGAATAATTCATGTTTTGTAACTATAATGAAGCATACTAGAAGAATTTGAAACTCATTTTTTTGCCTAAATTTTTGTTAAAATACATGAGTTGCATTGTCTTTGTTGCATATAAAATTTGAAAACTTGTGCATTTCTGGCTTTGTGAATCCTTTCAGTGTATGTAAACCTAAAATAGTCTCTAATATAAGGATCCTATAAAATAGGAGAAGGTATAAAACCATTCTAGATCCAACATACACACAAGACGTCGGTCCATAGAGTGGTATGGGACTATAAACAAAGGCAATGTGCAAAGAAGTTTGTAAGGGATCTAAAAGGGCAATCTACACACAATGTCTAAGGAGATGATAGGTGAAGGACCTTACTAGATCCAAGGTGTCATTAGACATTGAAACATGAGGTAAAATAAAGGTGTCCTTAGGCAATAAGATGAAGCAATATGCTAATCAAGGTGTCACTAGACGTTGAAGCAAGAGCTATAGATAATGTCAAGGTCTCATCAAATGCTGAAGCAAGAGTTATAAGTAATCTAAAGTTTTCAAAGTAAAGGTGCCACTGGGCATAAACAAAAACTATGAATAACAAAAATGTAAAAGATAACAAAGAAATAACAAGCATATGCTTATCATACCAAGCAAAGAAATAAGAGCTATCTAATACATGAGATAAAAATTATTTACAATACCAAGCAAAGTACAAAAGAAAGAGAGGTTAAGGTTAAGGATACTTACTTTTGGTCGATTTGTCAATCCATCAATCTCCTCTTTGGCTTGTAGAACTTTGTGAGAGATGGTTGTAGTTGAAGTCAAGAAGGTTAGAAGCAGCCCTAAGTAGACCAAAGTTGGGGACTCCACAGACTTGGTAAACTTGCAGGACAACTACTACTCTCGTTATCTTTAAGGCCTTAATGCTAACTTGTCTTCCTTGGCATAACCTCCTCTTAACCCTAATTCCTTTTCTTCTTCCTAAGACATATTTATATGTGCAAGCAAAGTCGGTGGGAGTGTTGTTATTCTATTAGAAATGCCTCGGATTGGTTGTTTAACTAGGGGTATGGAACCCAGAGACACTTGTTATGGCTGACCTTTGCCTCAAAGTATATTTATAAAATAAACATTCAATACTTATAATTGAATGTTTATTTTATAAATAAACTTTGAGGCAGAGGTTGGCCAAGACGAGTGTGTTTGGGTTCCATAACCATATTTAAACGACCAATCCTACACATTTCTAATAGAAGATCAACACTCGAAAAATTAGGCATCACTAATAGAAGAACAATAGTAGAAGAGCATTGTTATTCTTATACTTGTTTATTTTATAAATATGCTTTCAAGATGTTTTAGAGTGGTTTAATACCTCTAGGAGTTATAATACAGATTCTAGTATTTTGAGGATCCCATCAAATTTTTGACTTAGCCAAATTTCAAGATTTTAGGATTTCAGGGTTTCATGAAGACATCATAGGAGAGGAATGAAGGTAGCAATAGGAAGGATAGTGCATGGCAAATCTCTCACAAGATGCCACTAGATGACCCACCTCGATTCCAATGTACTCTTTTAGCCCTGCAATCAGGGAGATTAACGTGTCAATGAGTCCTACAAGAGAGGTGTCAGTAAGAGAAAATATGGTGTATCATTGTATATATTCGGTATCTGCATGACCCATATATTTGTGCTGTCCATTGAATTTACTTGGAGTGATTTAGTTTTTGGATGCAAGGACAATGTTTTCATTCCTTTGACCCCCAATCCTTGACTGCATCAAAAACAACTGAAGAGATAGGAGGAAAAACACTTTATCTTCCATTTGGATGCTTGGGTTTGTAATTTTGTCTTAAAGGGGGTTGATTCAACATGAGCCGAATATACGTCTGATCCTATTTCTGCAAAGGGGATTCAACATGAACTGAATATACGCATTTAATCATGTTTCTACGGAAAGGATTCCACTGTAGGCAAATTCATCCACTACAGATGACATCACAAATATTGTGGGCCGTAGGATGTCTAGATCATCCTTGAACCTTTCTTCTATCTTTTTTGTTTGATTTATGCACTTTCCCCCTGCCCCCGCTCGCACCCCTCCCCCCCGCTCCCCCCATTTCTGCTTCATGGAGCGAGCGTGAGCATGTCTTAGATACCTGATTAGTCATATAAACTACAAGATTGGTTTGATTACATCAATTGAATTGAAAATGTACATTCTTCATGATCCAATTTGGATCACATATCGCCTTTCGAAAGGAAATATGTGAAGATACCATACCATACTTGACGTGGTGTCGTAGTGGGGCTACCATGCTATATTTCTTGTGGTGTTGCATTGGAGAGAGCATGCTCTATGTGATGTGGTGTTGCAACAAAAACATGTTATACTTAATGTTGTGTTTTGGTATACCAATGTTGTGTCCTATAGGAGATGCCATGCTATATTGGATGTTGTGTCATGGCAGAGACACCATGTTATGGTTCATGTGATGTTACAATGGAGACAATGCAAAATAACAAGATGTGGTACCTTGAAAGAGACACCTTGAGGCACCATGTGGTGGTATTGTGGAAGAGATACTGTGAAACATTGTTGTGGTATTGGAGTAGAAATAACATGAGACATTATGATGTGGTGTTGCAGCAGAGACCACATTAAATGCCCAAGTGTGAGGAGATTAAGACGTGTCATGGTGGCATCCATGCCTTTTATTATCCACTATCGAGGCTTTGTAGAAGTTGTTTTATGCAAACTTTGGTAAGTTAGTTTCTAGTTGTAGGCACATAGTGCATGTCATATGTTGATGCTTGGACATGTCAGGGTGTCAAATTCAACATGTAGCTCAGTTTATTCATTTGCAATTGTGAAGCTCAGCCCATGAGATCTTGTAACAACTGGAATTCGAATCATTTTATTTTCCCCATTGGTTATTCTTTTTGTAACAGAAAAGAATCATGAAGAATCAGCCCATGCTAGAGATATGGAAATTTTGCATCCTTAGGTGTTGGAACTCTCACAAAAGGCTTTTGACGGTTTCTTTTGTGGGGGGGTCGAATAGAGTGAAGTTGGTGAAGCTGAGGGAAGCTTACAAGGGATTAATCGTAGCATGCACAAAAGATCACTAGAAGGCCCAAAAGTGAAGCTAGGAGTAGTATTGAAATTTTAATTTGAGGATAGAGTGTAGATTTGTGGTGGGTTTACGCATTTTTGGCAAAAATTTGATATATTGAGTTTTCTAGGATATTAATTGAGAATGCCATTTATTCCATTTTTGTGCTTGTGGTTTATTCTTCTAATGTTAAGGTTGTGCACGGACCCATTCAAGTAGTTGGTTTTATTTGATTTGACACTAGATCCCACCATCGTATAGTATCAAAGTAGAAATTTTTAGAATAGTGATAATATGGTTTAGATGGGGTGAAATTCTGTGTTGTTGAGTGGTGCACACAAGTTCTAAGAATTTGATATTGAAGTAACAGTGAAAAATTGAAGAATGAGTTGATGTTGAGCCAATAAGTTTTGGGATAGCTCAAAGAGTTATGGTAGTTGGAAGAAGAGGAAGATAAGATAAATATATTAATGTCCAACAAATGACCACAAAAGCAGGTCAAAGGGACAATAGATTACAAAAGTGTTAGAAACAAGCGGGAAACCTCTAGCAAGAATGAAAAGAACAAAGCTGTAATAAAATAGGAAAAATAGGGCAAAGAGCAAGAATGCTCAAAGCCAAAGAGAGAAGCAAAAATGAGCACCCCGTGAAAACCCCTAAACATTGGGAAAGTGGGGATGAACAATGAGAAGGAAGAACTAGGAGGGGGTCCATCAAGAGTTGGATCCAACTCTCCTTGCATCCAAGGCCGACGAAAAGAAGCGCCTGATTAAAAGATGGCCCGAAGAAGAGGAGGTAAGGTGTTTGGTCTATCTTCCATGCCGCTGCCTAGAGGGAAAAGTCCTCTGTGAAGATTTGATGAATCTAGTCTGTCTCTTGGTGCCGGACCTGAGATGGTTATGTTGGTGAAACCTTGGGGATTTGTGGATAGTCTCTTTGGATCGCACTGATTTGGAATGTGAGGCTGTACTAGTGTCAAATTGATGCTTAGTGCCTCTCCTCGAAGGTAGCACCATGAAAAAGGAAGTGATTCGTTGGGTAGAATCTGGTCTAGTAGGTATCTGAATAGAATGATCACGAAGCTTAAGAGCTTCCTGTATATATAAAGCTAAACATCTCTAGTCCTCATATCTGAAGAAGTCAGACAGAGTCTGGGTCCTCCTAAATAGGAAATGAAACCTCCCCTTGATCTCGAGTAAATGGGACAACAGAAGATGAAGTGTTCCTCGATCTCAATTTCCTGAATACTGCATAATTGACGCACCCTGTCTGCCCGATCTATTTGGTGATCTGTGTCAATCCTAAGCCTGTGAGAACCCACTCTAAATTGTTTTAATGGGATGCAAAGGGCATGCATCTAGTGGCGGAGTGTATACTATAGGCGGATGATAAGCTCGTCTTTTAGCTCCAAAAAGAGCTCTGCATAGAGTGCCATCCTTGGGCGTAGCCCCCCAAGAGGGTTTACCCAAGTAGTATGAATTAACTGCCTGTAAATATCTTCCCAAATAATCCGGTTCAGCCCCTGTCTGGTGGGTAGAAGATGAGTTGGTGCATCCAAGGAGTACCTAAATGGAGGGAGGCGGTCCATCTTAATCCTCACGGACCCTAAAAGGTTAGAAACCCCTGTATACCAACAATGAACATGGGTTGGGGGTGCTGAGAGGGCAAGTCTCTAAAGAACAATAAGCTAAGTATGGATATCTGTCACGCCCACTCTCTGAATCAACAAAGCTTTAAATGCGATGTAAGAAATAAATTAGATAAAATATAGTCTCCAAGCGGAAGGCTCAGGGTCCAACTTTTGCAAGGATAATGTACCAGAGAATTGTTTGCTTACATCTGATAATGCGGCGGAGAAGTGTCTGGACCCTCTCGACAACAGCCCAATCACCCTCAAGCAAAGAAGGTCCCCAAACCACAAATCCATAAAGAACAGTGAGTCTCATAAGTGTATCCATGAGGGACATCTTGGGTGAGATGCCTTGAAAGTGATGTTGAAAACACTGTTGTTGAAGAAGGGCTAAAGAACTATATCCCTTGTTGATCCTAGGCTGAATGGCCTTCCTCAAGTTGAAACGTGGTCCAAAAAATTGCACTCACAGATAAGTATAGGAGGTGGTTATCTCAACCTCCTTTCCCCAGAAATGAAATGGAGGTGAGAAGTCTTCAACCCATTAAACACCACAACCTTGTTTTTTCCCAAGTTAATTGTCAATTGCTAGAGATCCCAGAAGAGAGCCAAGGCACCCAACTACCGTTGCAAACCCTCAGGTGATGAATCTAGGAGGACCACATCATCTGCAAACAAAAGAATAGAAATCAGACCCTGGTGAAGAAAACATCCATCACTACACTGAACATGCTCATGAAGAAAGGTCTCTAACTCATCAATGTATATGCCAAATAAGGTTGGGTCCAAGAGGCAGCCTTGCTTTACCCCAATGGTACTCCTGATAAAATCTGAAATCCCATGAACCATACGGAGACGATGAAGGATAGTCTTGTATAGTCGCATAATGGCTGCCAAGAGGGTCTTGGAAATGCCAATATTCCTAAGCCTCTAGAAAATGGCCTCTCGCGGAATAGAATCAAATGATTTCCTAAAGTCTACAAAACAATAGTAGACTTTGGATGAGCGATGACGTGCCTCCTCAATAATGGTCCGGAGAGTGAAGATATGATCAATGGTCTGATGGGTTGGTCTAAACTTTGCCTGTCCACTAGCTCTGAGATGCCTCTGCTCTATCTCTCTCGAAAGCTGCATGTGGAGCACAATAGCATACAATTTCAAGAATGTGTGTCCGACCATGATCGTCCTGTAGTTGATAGGATCTAAACATGAGCCTGATTTGTGTATCGGGTGAATAATGTTATGTGACCAAGAAGGTGGGAAACCCGAACAAACCACATGGTTGAAAAGATCAACCAAGTAACTTCCAAAAGCTCTAAGTAGAGCTTCTGGAAAAGATCGGCAAAAAATGTTGGATGCACTATAGTTGGCCCAACAAGGTGGAGGAGTTGAAGAAATGGAAGATGAAGAGTTTTTCTCTGTTGAAAGTTGTTGAACCCAAAGAGGAAAGAAGTTATTGGCACATGGGAGTTACTAAATATGAAGTAGTGTGCGGTACCCATTGATGTGATCAGTGCATTGAAGAATCCAGGTAGGCAAGTGCAATATAGAGGAGTGAAGAGGAAAGTGTGGAAGACTATATTTCTTGGATTGCGAGTGTATGATTGATTGATGTGAATAAAAAAAGAATCCAAGCCATCTTCAAATGGCTAAAGAATGTTACAAATGTACAAGGTGATGCGCTCAGTGGAGTAACCATTGAGGTGCAATGCATTGAATATTGATATAGAAGTGCAGAGAATAGAGGAGCAGCCACTGAAGCTGCATTCCCCTTGAAGTGTGTTGCAAAAGTGCATTGTGATGCACATAGTGAAACAACTTTCGGAGTTTTGTTGAAGTTCAAGAGTGTTGGCGAAGTGTATTTTAATGCACTTGGTGAAGCAACGACCAAATTCGTGTTGTACTTAAAAGAGTGTCAAAGAAGTGCAAAGTTACATTTAGTTGAGCAACAATGGGAGTTTTGTTGATCTACAAGAGTGTTGGAGATGTGCAACATCATGCCTTGAGTGGAACAACCATTGGGGTTGTGTTGCACCATAAGGACATTGTAGAAATGCAATATTATGGACTTAAGAAGAACAAACATTAGGTTGTGTTGCACCATAAGGGTGTTATAGAAATGTAGTGGAATGTACTTAGAGGAACAACTGTTGGTGTTTGTTGCAACATAAGGGTGTATTTGAATTGCGCCATGATGCCCCTAGAGGAACAACCATTGATATTGTGTTGCGAAAGTGTGGTGTGATGCACTTAGTGAAACAATTGTTGGGATCATGTTGCACCAGAAGGGTGTTGCAAAGTTCAGCATGATGCAATTTATTTAAATAACTAGTGGAGTTGTGTTGATAATGAGAGATAAGTGTGGAAGCCGAAGCATCAAATGAGTACATGCTAGAGGTGTGTGAGGAACTAAAGGAATAGTTGCAAACGAATAATCAAAAGCGTGAGTAGAGATAAGATGAAGTTGAGGAAGTGAAAGCATCAGCATTCAAAGATTCAGAAGTGGTTCATCTGTATAAGAATGTCTAAGACCTGGAATTGTGAGCATGTTGGCAAATAAACTGTCCATAGGAGTCTGATTTTGGAGAATGCATGAAAAAAACAACTTGATTTTGCATGTTTTGAGGTCTCGCAAAGGAAATATCATGTTGGAAGATATTTTGGTGCATTATGGGAGAATGACCATCTCATGGTGTCACTAGGTAGAGACCATTTAGCATGTTACGCTGTCATGGGAGAGACACCTGCTATAGTTGTTGATGTATCGTGGAAGAAACACCTTGATATAGTTATTGACGTGTCATGGAAGAGACCCTATGTTTCCATGCTATGGTGTAGTCACGTGCTTAATTATTTGTGAGGGTATACGTGAATATCATTACATATGTGAACATTTATAAATGTAAAATGAATATAAAAGTAGGGTATAATTAAATGTAAATAACATAAAAAAATTTAAGTAATAATGATATAGGTCTTAGGAATATAAATGGAGAAACCATAGAAAATGAATGAAAGACAACAATGGGGTTTAGAGACAAGTTTTACTCCATTACATGCACACACACATGCGCATACAATGCACATGTGCACATGCACATGCACAGAAGCACACCCGCCCACATAACACATTACAAATTCATTGCATTTTCATTTTTTCATGTCATCATTCATAAACAATTTATCATAAGATAAACTTTAAAGTCTTTTTTAAATTTCAAAAGTCAATTTCAAAGGGTTTCAAGTATCTAAAAGGATTCATTGTTCAAGTTTCAATAGTCTTGAAATACAAAACTATAATAAGAAAAAATGAAAAGAAGTTTTCGAAACCAAATAGTGTAGTATAGATAAAAAAAGTACTGAGATACTAGACTACAATACACAAAATACTAATTGCATAACATACCATCACAAAGTATAGTATCTGATCATTAGCAACTTTGTATTCAAAAAAGATACACAATGCAGGGAGGACCTGATACCGGTGACCTACCCTAACATACAATATGCTATTTGAAGGACAATACTCAATGGTTATGTGTTAACCTAATCATCGCAACCAACATAATTAAGGGTATTGCTACAACGTTAACTAAATGCCAACAAAATAGTAACAAGCCAATGCAAGCTATAACAATACATGTTATCATAATTAATGGTCTATGTTAACCCCCCATTCCAACCCCCTCCCCTTTTAAACAACTCAGAGTCCCTTCTAACACAAGTTAGAGAACATGATAAAAATTAGAATGAAGAGAGAAGCGAGAAGACATTATGTGGAGTTGCTAGTGATGTAGAAAGTTTGCTACATTCTTGGAAGCAATAAAAAACATGCTTCACCTTGCGTGGTTCTCAACTACTTTTTTTTGGAGAAAATCAAGGTGTTATCAGATGTTGAAGCAAGAGCTATATGCAATAGCAAGGTGTCATTAGATGCTGAATCAAGAGCTATAAGTAATCTAAAGGTTTCAAAGTAAATTAAAGGCGCCACTAGACATAAGCAACAGATGTGAATAACAAGAATGTAAAAGATAGAAATGAACTAACAAGCATATGCTAATCTATAATATCTAATACATGACATGAAAAATTATTTACAATGACAAGAAAAATTCAAAAGGAGAGATTAGTGTTAGGGATACTTCTCTTTGATCGACTTGTCGGTGCCTTGATCTCCCCCTTGGCTTGTAGAACTTTGTGAGTGATGGTTGTAGGTGAAGTCAAGAAGGATAGAAGAAGCCCTAAGTAGACCAAAGTTGGGGACTCAAAAGACTTGGTAAACCTCGTAGGCACAACTCCAACTCTTGATATCTTCAAGGCCTTTGTGCTAACTTGTCTTCCTTGGCATAAGCTCCTCTTAACTCTCATTTCTCTTCTTATTCCTAAGGCATATTTTTATGCTCAAGAAGATTAAATTGGAGTGTTGTTCTTCTATTGGAAATGCCTAAGATTGGTGGTTTAAATAGGGGTATGGAACCCAAACACACTTGTCTTGGTTGGACCTTGCCTCAAAATATATATTTTTAAATAAACATTTAATAGTTATACTTGAATGCTTATTTTATAAATGTACTTTGAGACAGGGGTCGATTAATATGAGTGTGTTTGGGTTCCATATCCCTATGTAAACGACCAATCCTAGGCATTTCTAATAGAAGAACAACACTCCAAAAGTAGGAATTTCTAATAAAACAAAAACACTAGAAGAACATTACTATTCTTATACTTTCAAGATATCTGAAAGTGTTTTTAGACCTCTAGGAGTTATAACAAAGGTTCTAGTTTTTGAAATAAACACTAATTTTTTATAGCACTTGAAAATGCTGCATTGTATGTTGGGTAGCCAAACAGACCCCTGTATGGCTGCCAACCGATATCACCAGTGTCATATACTATTGATGGCATGCTACTCGCAGTCGCATGATGAGGGTTCACTAATTTGAGGGTGTACGGAAGTGGTAGCAAGTACAAAAGGGTCATGATGTATGGGAGGAATTAGTCATAGGGGAGAGGAAGCAGGTTTAGATGTGGGATGGACGAGAGTAGTTTGTACGTTAACAAACTCAAGGGATGGGCATACGATGTAGACAAAACACAAACTCAAGCGATGGGCATACGATGCAGACAAAACATACAAGGTAGTTTGAATGTATGGGGCAAATAAAACGTATACCCGAGCTAGAAAGCACTAGAGGCTAGGGACGTACAACAAAGTAAGGGTGTATGACAACAAGGCATCTAAATTGTTATGAATGTACAACAAATGTGGCAAATTTAGAGAACAAATGGTGTTTGGTGAAAGCAAAATGTTCAATTAAATCAGGGTGTACGAGCAAAGGACACTCAGTCAAAGTATGGTGTTTAGTCAACGTAGGGCATATTGCTAGGGCAGGGCATATGAGTAGAGCATGGCGTTCAGTCAAAGTAGGGTGTTTAGTCAAAACATGGCATTTGGTCAAAGCAAGTCATTCATTTAAAACGAGGCATTTAGTTAGAGTAGGGGGTACTACCATATTAGGGCGTACGAATAGAGTAGGATATCGGAAATAGGTCACACAATAGTAATAGGGCATACACCAAGAAAAGTACTTATGTCAGTGTGTACAATAGTTAAATTTGAAAAACTTGGGACTCGATGTTCATCCAATTTGATTATATCTGTCGTATTCGATCGTACTTCACAATAATGGCATACTTCATCGTTTATCAGTGTTCCAAGGGGGCGCTTCCCCCCAAAATCCCCACATTTCTTAGATGGGGACACTCCCGAGACATGGGGACATCCCCTTGCCGCACCTCCACTGTTGCCCCAAATCGTCGTCGTCCTCAAGACGTTTCCCTCTAAGAGGGGACATCTCCAGGCATCCCTTCAACAAGGGGGTGGTTGGGGGACTCTGGGACGTCCAGGGGACGCCTAGACGCCCCTTGACCCCCAAGAAACATGCAGGCATCCCCCACGCTAGTGGATGCTGAAAAGGCATTTTTTTTTTAAATTGAAAAAAGATTTTGGTTTGTGAGCGCTCTACCCCAACCCTAATTGTTAATGGGTACCACCCTCACCACGAAGGCTTTCCAAAAGCTTATAAAAAGCCCTATTCCTCTCATTCCAAATCACATAAAAACTTCATTGAGTGAAGTAGACAGCTGAAAGTAGAGGCAACAAGCTAAGAGAGAGAAGTTTGCAAGAGTGAGAGAGCATTATGAGAGGGAAAGTGAGATCAAGAAGAGTATAGAGAAGCTAAAAAGATTCGAGACTCTTCAAGTTCATCATTTGAGCCACAAGATAGGCCCTCTCACTATGTATTTGATTCTTTGAATTTCTGATTTTTTTTTTCATTTGTAAATTGTATTGTTCTTTGATTCATGATTCATTTCTAAATTTAAAATTCTTATAATTATTTGTGGTTCATTCAAATGCTTAAATTTTAAATTTATTTTGCTTTCTAGGTTGTAGCTTTGTAAGTTACTTTTCAATTTCAAGATTAGAATTTAGAAGTCAATTTAGGATTTTATCTTGTGTATCCTCTGTTTCTACAAGGGAAGAGGGTGAAGGAGGTGGTGAAGAGTGATGTTTTTTGGGCTGATGCTAAATATATTGTCTCCATCATTACTCCAATCTTCACAGTGATTATATATGGGGATGCTAATGCACATACCCTTGGAGAGGTGTATAAGTGCATTGATACTATGCTTGATCAAATGGACGCTGTTATACGAGAGGACCCCACATTGCAATTTTACATAGAACATATTCAGCCGATCATTCATCACAGATGGGAGAAGCTCAACACTCCCTTGCACATGGCTGCCTATGCATTGAACCGAAAGTGGTATATGCAATGGCTTGGTAGAGTTACACCTATACAAGATGTTAAGGTGAAGGTAGGGTTCATGAAGGCCATTCAGAAAATGTACGATTCTATAGAGGCC
Organism: Torreya grandis; assembly: GCA_037957365.1. NCBI lineage: Eukaryota > Viridiplantae > Streptophyta > Pinopsida > Cupressales > Taxaceae > Torreya > Torreya grandis. Next base: position 2,648,778 of record JARHVA010000668.1, read on the forward strand.
AGCATCATTTGTATTGAGTGGATAAATTTGCCACTCTTAGGGGATATTCACAGGAGGCCGAAATAGATAGGGTGACAATGGCAGATGAACCAATTTTGTGGTGGACTTTGCATGGGTCTAATTCTTTGACTACCAATCTAGCCATTTGTATGTTGTCCCAGGTTTCTAGTTCTTCTGTTGTTGAGAGGAACTGGGCTACTTATAGCTTCATCCACTTCGATAAGAGGAACAAGCTTACCTCTAGGAGGGCAGAGAGGCTTGTGGCTGTAGATAATGCCTTGTGTCTCATCGACCGCAACACACTTATGTACAAGGAGAGTCCAACAACTAGATGGGATGTAGAGCCAGAGGAACCAGCATAGATTGATGATGATGCTACATAGACAAGGCTGGTTGGTATTGGTTTGGAGGAGCTTGAGCATGTGGAGTCCAATAGTTATAGTGATGACGAGTTTGGCGAGAACTTTGGATATGATTAGCCATTGACTCATTAGTATTTAGTATTTTGTTTTTGAACATTGTTGATACTTGATTGTAATCATGAATCAATATATGAATTCGATATTTTCATTTTCGTTTTCAATGTTCATTGGTTCAATAGTTCAAACTTGAAACTTCCTTGTTAAAAAGTTAAAAGTTAAATGTTAAATTGTTGATATTCAATGCAATATACTTATTCCTTATACATCTTTTTATAACTAATTTTTGAAGTACTATTATGTATTTGCACCGCTCGCCCATTGCCGCCCCCCTTGCCCCCGCTAAACTTAGGCCCCCCGGCCCGTAAACCTGTCCTTGCATCCCCCATCCCCCCACCATGAAACTCCATGGAACTATTCCGTTTATTAAAATTTTGCCATTTGACCACATGTTCTTGCTCTTTAAAGTCGGCTCTTTAGACATCATGTCGGTTACCCACTCCAATTGGTGGGGTAATTTTGCATCAAACTTTGCACCCCTAATGTTGTATTCTTTGAATTGTAGTAGATAAACAAACTTTGATGTTGATTGTTTGAAAGGACTTGGTATCATCAACGTTTGTTTCTAACTGTCCCACTACAAGCCTTGGACTTCTTCAATCTCCATCATCTCAACGCTATTGCAATCAGGGTGGAACACTTTGTAGTCTTGTACTTCCCAAAGGAACAAACCTTTTGAGGGAGTTTGTCTCATTGACAGAGCACAATTGTAACTCCAAGACACCATCATTTGGATCCATTGTACCTTGTTTCCCATCATCCAAACAATCTTCTTCGAAGTCCGAATCCAATGAGTTTGATGAATTTGCTTCCTTACTATCTAATTCTTTAAATTTATGACATACTTTAGTCATTTGCTCACAATGGATATCAAATTCTTTTTCTAGTTATGATCTGCTTTGGTTGCTATCAACTTGCCCCAACCCAATAGTGTATCACAGGGCTTCTTTTGCAATGAGATGAATAAAAAATTTAGTAAAAAGGGTTGGGTTCCAATAATTACCTTTTGACCCATAAATACACCCAATGCCTTAATGCCTTGTTGATTTGCTCCTACCAGTTGGAATTCTAGAGGCCACATATTTGGCTTCCCAAGAATTTTCCAAGTTTCCTTTGGAAGAACATTCCCACCAGAACCACTATTGATTATGTTGTTTGTCAAATTCTTGCCCAAAACTTCCATATGCACAACTGTCAGCTCTTGGGCAACCTTTCATTGTCAGGAGCATAGGATCAATCACTTGGTCGCATGATAAGGGTGGCTTGACTATAGCGTTATCCTTCTGCTTTTTTCTCTCCCCATCACCTAGCGTTTGGTGCACCATTGTATGCTCTAGATTTGGGCTAATGTCTTGTATTGTCGTACTTAGAGCATTCTTGAGTTCTGGTATGCTTTGCATTAAGTCAACTGTCTTCACATGTATGGTCGTTTGCAAGACATGTGCAATAGCTTTGTCGGAATCTAGTCTATTCGTCATTATGCTTTTATGTTCATTCGACTGATGTTGTTCTTCAACCATTGCCCTCTCAACTTCCACCCTTGCTTCGATGAGCCTTTCCTTCTTTGTACTTGGGTTAGGGTAATTGGCTTCTTCACTTGTGCTCTTGTAATTGCTATAACTTCCTTGCCCTCGGCTACATCAATCATATTGATGTTGGCTTGCTTTGGACAATTGCCATCATTATGATTCCCGAGCCCACACCATATACAGAGAAGTCTAATGTCATTTTGGTTAGGGTAATTTCTTATGAAATGGCCCCACTCATTGCACTCTCAACACTGTATAATTGGTTGTCCTTCGGAGTCATACTAAATTCGACCCCCGCCATCACTATTATTTTGTCTTCGATAGTTCCTTGGCAGCATGGTGGGTGGTGTTGATTGCTTTTCTTGTGTGAACAATACTTGGCCTCTCTTATTTCATAGAATGTATGGGCATTCCTTGACTGAATGCCTTGTGACATGACAAATCTTGGTCACAAGATCCTTGCCTTCTTTCTTACCATATCCCTTCAGTTCCTTCATCAATCAGAGCATGTCATTGCTTAAGGCTCGCATTGATCTAGGTTCATTGTCATCATTAGATCTAGGGTCATCTTTTTCACGTCTTTTTGTTCTCTCTTTCAATGTCCATGGCTCGGTTGTATGCATCTTCATAAGATGAGGGTGGCTACCTTCGTCATCCTCCACAATGAGGGTACCAACCCTTCAATGAACCATCGTTTCCTCTGGCTATCGACAAGTTCCTTTTCAAGTTTTCCCAATAGTTCTTTGAGTCTTCTGTTATAGGCATAAACTTTCTCATGTTTACCTTGTCGGGTGTTAAATATTTCCATAACAATCTCATTGGCATCCCACAAGATTTTGAATTCTTTCTTGAAGGCTTCCCTAGGTGTTTTCCATGTTGCTTTCTTCGAGTATGGTGCATCTGTGTATCAATCAATAGCCATTTCCCGAAAGGTAGCTGGGAAACATCTTAATCACATATGTTCCTCTATATGCCAATTGACAGTCTAGATGGTGACGCATACTCTGCAGTGTCATACAGGTTCCTTCGTTCCATTGTCGATGAACTTTTGTAGCTTCAAATTTTTTGGAGATGGAGTTGATGGGGTAACCATGGCTCTGGCATGTTTTTAAAGTAAATGTCTCCTTAAGAAGGTCAACGTCAAACGTTCCTTTGCTTTTATAGAAACATCAAAGACATCTCTATGATTGACTCTTCCTTGGTCAGGGATCTGTAGACTATCTTACACACTGTCAGGGCCCTTTTTGTGTGCTCCAACTTGTTGTTCAAGTTGCCTTTGACTTTATCTTGATTCCCTTGCAACACCCTTTGAATTAGATTAGTCGAAAAGGTCCACTCTTCTTTTCTCTAGAATGGGTTATTGCAATCTTTACCTACTCCTTACTGTGAGTGGCGCAGGATCCACCAATTCCGGTTGAGTCTTTTTTGGTTTGGTTCCGACTTTGGTTATGACTTCTCACACTTCAGCCTTGGCTCTCATTTTGGCTTCCACTTTGTATTCACTAGATGTATTTTATAAATGGCTCTGTAGCCTTTATCTTCTTTGGTGTTTCTCCACTAATCAAGTAGACCATTTAACTTCTCAGCCCCCTCCTTGATTATGTCTCTCTTTTGCCTTTGTTTAGAGTCAATAGCATGAATTATTGCTCGTACACTTTCGTCTTCTTCTTTGTAACTCTCTGTGTTGTAATATTTTTTGTCGTGTTTCACGGTTATGTTCAGGGCATCAATATTTGAAGATAATGGGGTGCCTTGTCATGGTTCTCTTTGAACCGACTTTAACTTGGCGCAACATTCTTTAATACAATGGTGCCAAAATGTAGTATAGATAAAGTCTACTAAGATACTAGACTTCCATACACATAATAGTAATTGCATAACATAGCATGGCAAAGTAGAGTATCCAGACATTAGCAACTTTGTATTCAAAAACGTTGAGTCTCTATACAACTCATATAGTACAGGGAGGCCCTAATACCAATGCTCCTACCCTAACATACAATATGTTATTTGTAATGAAATTACTTAGATGTTTTGCAACAATGGAATAATATATTGCATAATTAAGAACAAAATAAACATATCAACAACAATAATTGATGAAAGAGCAGAATACTTGATAAATATGACTAAAAGACTTCAAGGGGGAAACCTCCACAACAATCCCATAAGAGCAGAATTCGCAATATGGTGATCAAAGGCTAACCACTACCTCTTTTATATACTTAGCAATGATTATTCCATAGGCCGACCTTACTAAGAACATAGAGAAATGTGACAAGATAATATGAAAAGTATGTAAGCCACAAGTCTGCCATACATATCCCTAGACACGTTATAGATGAAGAGTGTATCATGCCCCTCCCTTTCAAAACAATGTTGCCTTCAATGTTGAATCAACTTGGATGTTGTAGGAAAGCTTCAACCTCCCATGTTGCATTTTCACGATTTATATTTTTCCACTTGATCAAATACTCCTTAATCTCTCTTGTTCACATTCTTTTAGTGTGTGTGTCTGTGAAAGATCTCCTCAGGTTCCAGAATGACTCTACCTTCTTCATCCAGTTCTAGCAACTCAGGTTGGGTATAAACTCTCTGTCCAATTGCCTTTTTCAAGGAAGATACATGGAATACATGATGTATGCGAGTAGACTGTGGAAGTTCCATCTTTTATGTCACACCGCCAATTTTTTTGTGGGATCTGATAAGGGCCATAATACTTAGAAGAAAGTTTGTTATCCTTTTTCTGTTGCTTCAGAGACATCTGCATATGTGGCTGCAAGTGCACACATACCCAATCACCTATGTCAAAATGCCTCTCACTACAGTGTTGATCTGCTTGTTTCTTCATTCCATTTTGTGCCATTGTTAAATTCTCTCTCAAACTAGCTAGTACCTTTTATTGATGTTGAATGTGTTCTTCAACAACTTGAACCTTTGGATGCACCTTCAATGAAGTGATGAATGGGGGGTGATAATCATAAAGTTACACAAGTGGAGACATTTTAGAAGAGGTATGGAAAGAAGTGTTATACCACCAATTTGCTAGTGATAGCCAAGGAACCCATCTTCCCATTTATCTGATACAAAACAACGAAGATACCCTTCTAGGCATTTGCTACCATCTTTGTCTGTCTATTAAATTAAGGATAATATGACGAGCTATGAGCCAATTGAGTACCCAAATAAATAAATTAGTTCAAAAATTATTGTTAAAGATGGGATCATGATCACTTACATTGATCTTGGGAGTACCATCCAAATTTTGTACTATATTGAGAAAAACAACAGCTATTATATTGGATACAAATGACTGTGCTAAGGAAAAAATAAGCATATTTTGTGAGCCTGTCCACAATTACCATGATGACATTTTTACCTTCAGACCTCGGCAACCTTGTAATGAAATCCATGGATACCTCCTCCCACCTTTGGTTCGGGATGGATAAAGGTTGCAGAAGCCCTGGTGTCTTAATTGTTTATCTTTTTTCTGTTGGCACCATCCATTTTGCCAAATTTTTGTATATTCCCCTTGAGTCCTTCCATAAATAAATCCTATTTGATTCTATGATAGGTTTTCAAAAATCCTTAGTGCCCCCCTATTGGAGATACATGAAGCTTTTGAAGGATCGTGTTGAAGGATATAATTGTTACATAGGTATAATCTATCTTTATACCATAATGCATTCCCTTTCCACTCAATTTTGTTAGAAACATCAGGACCATGTTGAAGATTCTTAATTAGAACATGTGTATCATTGTCATTCTCCCATTCAGGTCCTGCCTCTTCCAGTCAATCTATCTGTTAAATGGTCATTGCGCATAACAATCCCTCAATTGATTCATCCCCCCTGGATAGTGCATCTACTACCACATTCTCTTTTCCTTTTTTATAGACTATTTCAAAGTCATATCCCAACATTTTAGTCACCCATTTTTTTTGTTCTTTTGATGACAATTGCTTTTCTAAAAAACATTCTAGAGTATCATAATTAGTCTTTACCTTAAAGTATCTACCCATCAGATAATGTCTCCATTGCTTGATTGCATGAAGAATAGTCATCATTTCTTTCTCAGATTGGCTTGAGCCTATTTTTTTACTTGAGTTGATGACTCTCAAATGCAATGGGTCATCCTTCTTGCATGAATACTGCCGTCATGTTATATTATGATGCATCACATTCAATAACAAAAGTTTTGAAAAAATCAGGGGTAGTCAAAACTGGAGTGGTGCACATAACCTCTTTCAGCTTTTCAAATGCCTTAGTGGTTGTTTCATTCCAATGGAAGAAGTCTTTCTTCAATAGGGCTGTGAGTGGAGTTGTTATGCTGCCATAATTTTTGACAAATCTGCAATAGTAACGGGTTAGCCCCAAAAATCCATGAAGGTTTTTGAGGGCGTTTGGCACTTGCCTCCCTATCATAGCTTTGATCTTCTTAGGGTTGACTTTGACTCTTTCATGTGAAACAATATGACTCAAGTGCTCCACCTTGTGGACTTGAAAAACACATTTGAAAGATTTGGCATAGGGTAAATCCATAGCTATTCCAATATGGAAATAATTATGCATCATTTGGCCTTCCCCCTACCCCCCCATTGTTCCAAAACTAATAGTACCTATTTCACATGCTTTAAATGTTCTTCCCAAGTTTTGTTGTATATTAGGATGTCATCTAAAAACACAAACACAAACTTCCTAAAAAAAAACTTAAAAACAATATTCATCATAGTCTGAAATGTGATGGTGCGTCTTTGAGACTAAAAGGCATGGCCATAAACTCATAATGGTTTTCATGAGTTCTGAAAGTTTTTTAACGGATATCCTTATCTCTGATCTGAATTTGATGATTCCCAAACAAAGATCTAGTTTGATAAAATAAACAACACAATGTAATTTATCTAACAAATCATCAATTACTTGAATAGAGAACTTATCTTTGATGGTGTACTTGTTGAGTTCTTTGATGTTTGGGCACATCCTCCAAGTGTCATCCTTTTTACACACTATGATCACAAGGGACAAATATTCACTTTGGTTGTCTAATAATACTTGCCCTAGCATCTCTTGTATCATCTTTTCATTTTTCACTCGTCTGAGTATATGGATATCTGTATAGTCTAATGTTTGGTGGTGTACTACCTGAAAGCAACCTTATGACATGATCATGTTCTCTTCTTGGTGGTAGTCCTTTTGGCATGGCGCCAAAAACAGTTGGGTGGTCATCAAGAATCATCTGCAAATTAGAATGTGTAGACATTGGTTGGTTGAACTTCTATGGAAAACAATCGCGTTACAAATCCATCATCCCCTTTTTTAAGAATCTTCGTCATTTGATGCGAACTAACGAATTGTAGAGATTTTACCCATAATCCACAGTTAAAATGTCCTACCTTCAAAATGAAAATGCATGAACAATTCTTGGAAATTCATTTCTATGGTGTCCAAAGTTGTGAGCCATTGTACTCCCAAAACAATTTCAGCTCCACCCACGGGAATAGCAAACATAGGAGAATCTAGCATGTAGTCTTCCATAGCAAGCTTAATACTGACATTTTTCAGAATAGTTGATTGTGCCACTAGTTGCGATCATGACTTGAAATTCTGGAGTTGAGTAAATGGAACAGTTCAAATGAGTAGCCAACTTACTGTTGATGAAGTTGTGTGTACTCCTTGAGGCAATCAATAGTGTCACTTTTTGTTTCTTGAGGAACCCCACCACTTTAAGAAATTGAGGAGTACTACTATCTGAAAGTGCATGACAGGAGATAGTAGGGTGAGAATCTTCATATTCCTCCTTTGGCTCTTCCATACCCTCACATGAGGCCTCATTTTCTTCATCTTCATTGGTGCTTCAATGTAGAACAACTTCTTTTCTGCACATCTATGTCCTTTGCTCCAATTGCTATCACCCCTGAAACACAATCCTTTTGCATGCTTCTCTTCAAGTTGTTGAGGGGTCAATTTTGTAGGATAAATAAATGACAATGCTATGGAATTATGTTCATGAATATTAGTGAAAGCCCTTCAGTTGGCCAAATCTTTTTCTTTTGCTTTGCGTGCTAATTATATGGATTCAAATATTGAAGTTGGATTAAACATGCGAACCTCAAGTTGGATGTTATCCTTAGCTCACCCAAGAACATGTTAGTCATATTGTCTTCATTGATGTCATCCATGCATAAGGATAGATTCTAGAATTGTTGAATATGATCCTTAACAGTCCTTGTTTGTCACAACTTTCCTAACTAATTGAAGTAGTTTTCTGAGACATTGTTGCGATAGTGCATCTACAATTCCTCAGTAAACACCAACCAGATAATAGGAAGGCCCTTCTTTTTCTTTTGAGTGCACAACCATCTATACCAAATGAACTGCTTAGGTTCCAGATATAGAGATGCCATGACCACCTTTTGCACATATGGGGTTTAATGTAGATCAAATAAATTTTTTATTTCATTAATCCAAGTGAGTGGATCCTCACCATCAAACTTGCGCACTTACACTTTTGGCATCATGTGCTTTGAACCGGTATTGGAGTTGTGATTGCTCTGATTGAGAGAACCCAATTGGAGTGATGAAGAATTATTTTGTGAAAGTTGAATCGCAAGAGTGGTCAACTACCTAGTGACAGTTGCCAACTGATTATTCACAACATTGATGTCCCCTTTTACCCTAGTTGTGTCCTCTTGTACCGCATCAAGCTCATTTTTCTTCACCATGCTTTGTATATCTGACTGAATTTGGTGAACTACCCCATAAACCAAAGTATCCAAAGTCCCGAACTTCATGTCATCATTGTGAGGAGTTTTTTGAGTGTCTTGCCATTTCCCATAGTTGTGAGTGTTAGGATTAGCCATGCACAAAACTTTGGATGGAGGGTTTCGGCCCTGAAATTAGTGTACTAGTAGAGTATACTGTTGCAATCATCTCGTCGAGACAAATCCACTGATTGCTAATTTGCACAAGGGTGCGGATTTCTTTTCTAGACTTTAAAAAGAAAAAAGATTTCAAACAATACTGCGATGATGAGAAAATTAAATTCTTCCCAGATCGCAAGTTATGTTTTTTTGATCCTTTATCTCTCAGGATTACCACAACACCATATCCAAAAAATGCCGCCGCAAAAACCTAACCAAATCGATGTTCTGATACCACTTGTAATAAAATTACTTAGATGTTTCACAACAATGGAATAATATATCGTAGAATTAAGAATAAAATAAATAGATCTATAACAATAATTGACGAAAGAGCAGAATACTTGATAAATATGATTGAGCCACTTTAAGGGGGCCACCTTCACAACCATGTAAGAAGAGCAAAATTTACAATATGATGATCAAAGACTACTCACTATCTCCCATATATACTCTACTTAGCCATGATTATTCCATAGGCCGATCTTACTAAGAACATATAAAAATGCGACAAGATAATATGAAAGGAATGTAAGCCACAAGTTGGCTACACATATCCCTAGACATGCTATAGGTTAAGGGTGTAACATTATTTAAAGGACAAAACCTAATGGTCGTTTGTTGATGCAACCGTCACAACGGACATAACTAAGGGTCTTGCTACAACATTATCTAAATACCAATAAAAGACTAACAAACCCATGCCAGCTATAACAATACTTGTTATCATAATTGGTGGTCTACAATCAACTTTGCATACCCAAATGTTAAAGCTGTAAAAATTTCAGGTCATGTGGAAAAATATTATGCCAAAGACAATTTTGCTACAGTGTGATATCTTAGCTCATGAACAAGCTGTCTTTCATAAATTAAGTTCATATTTACATCAAGTTTACATCCAATTTGATACTGATTCACATCTGATCCTCATCAGATCTACATCTGGTCCAAGATCATTCTTCTCTGATCTTTTGCATTGGTGTTTGGTGCCTATTAAACTTGATAAGTACAACACTTGTCTTCTTTCGTAGCTACTAATTTGCACACTCCCATATCACTTGGTATTTGGATAATTAGTGATTATGGTTTTTCATTATTGGTTGGTAGAAAATCATTTATGTTTGCATTTGAAGCACAACGGAGATTGGGTTTTGGCTGATTGTGGTTATTCTCTCTGCAGAATGCCCGTGTTGTTTAGCACTGAGTATGAGAACATTCTACTAACTCCCTCTTTGTTATGACTCGATGGCCTCAATAACAGTAGATGAACGGTACATATTTGCAATCTATATTGCAAGATTTTTCCAATGGTGTATAAGAAACCCATGTTTAATGTGACGTACATTCTGGAACCTAAGCCCTTCATATAATATAAGGTAGGCTATACATATATTATAATATAGAGTTGTAATAAAAGGTAGGAAATACATTGATACAGATTGAATTGCATTCTGGCTATATGGTTATAACTCTGTTGCTTCTATGCATGTATGTAGTTATGAAGGCGGGGTGCAATACTCTTACAGTCTTCCTTGTTATTATCATGGATGGCATGCTTACATTATTGCAGGATTAAATTAATGATGAACTAGCTAAAAGTGTTTAGGTTAGAATTTGTTCATGTAGAAAATCATCCTAACTTTTTACCAGTTTCATTGATTAATGCATACATGTTGCAATTGTGGGCCAATAAGCGTAGTTGGATGTTTTCGAAGCTAAAGCGTACACATATAATATAATATATAGTTGTAACTTGTAATATAAGACAAGGTTGTAATATTAGGTAGGAACTTTGTTCACCACAGATTGTATTGCATACTGACTATATGGATATAAGTTAATAACTGTTTTTTTTTTCATGCATGTATGTGGGTAAGATGAATGCATTGTATAATACTATTGGAATATTCCTTGTTATTATCATGGATGCTATGCTTACATGATTGCAGGATTAGCATAACAGCGACCTATCTAGAAGGGTTTAGGTTTGAATTTATGTGTGTAGAACATTATCGCAACTTTCTATCAGTTTCATTGAGTAATGCACACATGTTCCCAGTGTGTTTTATATTTCTGTCTATAAGCATAGTGAGGTGTTTTCTAAGCTTAAGGTTTATTAGTCACCAATGATATAACATTTCTAAGCCTTGTATACACTCTAAAACTTAGCATGCTAAATCTTTTACTTTTTTTGTGTGTTAGTTCTATTGTGAACATCAAATGCCCTTGTTCTCTAAATCTGCCTGGCTTATTGGAACACCGGGGAAAGGTGTAATAGTGCTTTTTGCCATAGAAGAATGAACTTTTTGCAAATAAAAGTGCATTATACCTTCAAGTCTCTGCTATTTCCGTCTTATCAATATTTTGTGTCAATGCTCTAATTCTGAAATATGCAAATTTCAGCTGAGGATTGGATGAAACCTTATGTTGTATTGGAGGCATTTGAAGCAAGGTCAGCAAGGCTTGCTGTGAATTGTGCAGCACGACTTAGGGAGGCAGTCAATCCAGAAACAGGTAAAAGCCAGTTATTCTATTTTAGGTATGAATGTTTCTAGAAAATAGACGAGCTTGATATTTCCTTTCAATTTCTTATGGCTGCAATATAATGTGACAGAGTTACGAGGAAAAAAAAATTCAAGTTCAGAAATGGCATTCCCTTTTTAATGAACAAGCAGACATGATTGATCTACTAAATACACATTATCTGAAAACCACAAGCTGAGCAGTGTAATACTTGTAGTGAATAATATAGGAGACGTAGACTGCCATTTCACCCTTCCCATATATATTTGCTCCCCTGCAATTCTCAGATCCAAATGCCATAGTCCCCTCTGATTGCTCAGTTGCAGGAAACTGAACCCCAAGAGTGCATTATGTAACTTGCTCAAAATGCGTTTGCAATATATATAATGACATGGTTTGGCACCAAGGATAATGACCTTGGTATCAGATTGAATGATTGATAGCATATTATGCGTTGAAGACTTTAAAATCTAATGTTCAGATGATCTCTTTGCTTCTTTAGATTTGGCTACATTTTAGTTTACGTGTTGTAAAAGCATATTTATACAAGCAATGCACTAAAGCTTCTGTAACCTGGTATCATCTTAGACATGTATATATTATTGAATATTGAGTTATTATATTTAAACTTGAAGGATCTGAAGTGAAATTTTAAAGGAATTTTATTCTGGTAGATACTGTGCTTAGGAATTGTGAAGTAGTTTTTCATACCATAAAATATTCGTTTCTTATTTACTTCAGTACAGCTCTATCAAGTATTATTTTACCTGCCTTTGGTTTTGATTTTTAGTTTGGACTAGAATTGGACTGGGGATGCTTTGTGCTTTCTCTCACTATTTTCTTCTGTTTGGTTTTGAGTGCCACTGTTAGCTTTGGTATCGGCAGATATTGCAATAATTTTTTTCCTTCATCCTTGGAAAAATATGTTTACCTTAGTGTTTTCTGGTTAGGGCTCTTCCATCATTTACAAATATGAAGAGATTTAGGATCCTTCTTCAGCTGAAATGTGGATCATCAACTTTTCTTGCTACTTGTTTCCTGTATTTCATAGCTACATTACCAGGTTCCAGTGACATCCCCCACCCCATATTTACCATTACCAGGTATGGTATGACCATATGAGTACCAATCCTGGTCTGAATATGGTGTATTTTCCAAGCAGTGCCCAGCGAATCCACTCCGTACCCAGGACCTGGAAGAGTATTGCAGAGTTATTTTTCCTCTGTTTTTTTTTGTGACTTGGATTTGCATTTCAGTTTGCAGAGGTTTTTGCAGAAATGTTTGAACTTCACGGCAATTCGAGGAGGTTTGCACAGGCATCAGAAGTTTCTGCCTGGTTAATAAAGAGGGGAAAAAGCGTGTCTAAAATAACCAGGCCATTGGAGGAAGTGATTTGAGGTTGAAACAAGAAGTATTTGGCTGCCTACCAAGAGACCAAGGTGCACGTATTCAAAGAACTGATAGTATGTAGCTGACCATGTATCGGAAAGATATTTTGCATATAATATCATAATATTTCCACAGGATCTTAGTGATAAGATAAAAAGGTGTGTGTAATTTATATTATATCAACAAGGTATATGGAGGTAATGCTTCATTTTTTAAACAAAATATTACATATGCAACACTTGTCCAATATGAGAGGTGGGTTTATGAAGGTGAATGAAGTGCCTTTCTCAGTGGGCATTTTCTTAGCATAAGGGAATTTGTGGCCTTGAATTGATTCAAGACCATAGTTGATAGGTGGGCTGGCTTTGGATCTTGTCATGCTAATATTCACGTACATTTGGCTCCCAATGTGTGGAATTTCTAAAAGGTATACATAACATTTTGACTACAGATAAGAGATAAAATGAATAAATAAATAGAAGCGTTTCATAATCTTAAAGCTTAGGCTCTGAATTCCATGCTTGTTCAATCTTTTGCATTTTACTCTGGCTTTTCAAATGCACACTTAATTATGTTGCTGGTTGAAAAGTACTGGACTTGCTTCAAAACAATCTTAGTAAAGGTGATGGTTGATCAATATTCATTCGGTGGTTGCATAATAAAATGACTTGATGCGTAGGTGGATACAAGGATGGATGGGTCTAGGCATTTCGTGTCACAGCTATTCTACACATTGTTGAACTTTTCTTGTCCACTTGCATCTTTTACCTTCCAAACATGTTTGTGTGGCTTTTGGCATCTTTTCTCTATTACCAGATTGAGTTTTCATAATACCATTTTTTTTTGCGTACTTCTGCACCTGCCTTCTGTGTTAGGGAATTTCATATATTTTGAAGATACATGGACTTTGCACCTTAGCCTGAATTATCATTCTTGTCTGTTCTTCCCAGTTTCTTCCATTCCTACATTACGACAGCCATTTTTACACTATTTGAAATATTCAATTGGCTCTTTTATTATGCTTTGTAATATCAGATTTGATGAACACAAATTTAATTTGTGCCAGCCAATCTGTGTACAATGCTGAGCTCACAATAGATCAGGCTTGTCAAAAAAAGGATATCTTTTTGATTGCTAGCTAATTAAATGACATCAGCATCATTCTTCAAGTTCGCACCTCCAGTGCTTTTCTTCACTATAGAACAAAATGTCAAAAAGACAAGTGCAATATGTGATAACATAAATTGAATGGCATCCAGAAGTTTTGTACGGAGATATGCATTTAACCTATAAACTATTCATAGGGTGGAGAAAGAAAAGCATGAAGAAAGATTTTTGTAGTAAAAATAGTGTAAATATTCAACTGGAGGAAAATGCAAGTCTTTAATCATTTATTTCCTTTCTTAGAAAACAATGTTGAAAATTATTTGCATAATACTTGTTTTTCCTTCAAAGTGATTTATAGCATGACGTGCCCAAGTTACTGTTCCATTACTGAAACTCTCAGGATGAACAGAGGAGTAGGTTCTCATTAGGCAAAGCTGATCTTGTAAAGCTGCTCATATGCATACCTATTTGTTTGCAAGTCACATTTTAACATATTTACAGTTTAGAATTTACTTAGTTATAGTATTTGTGCTAACTATTATAGTATTTACCCCCAATGATGGGGTGGGTAAAAAAGGGAATGGAAGGAATCCCTACCCTCAAATTGGCTTATGCTGAACTCCAATGGTACCTCCAGAGGGAAACCGAATCTAACAAGAGAATGGTGAGAATTTCTCAAACTCATGGTGGAAAGCCTATTTTCTAGTTTGCACTAGGCATGGGGATCGTATCTAGCAACCTTGTTGAAGCATGTGGGATCTGTTATGGTTTGAAAATTGCTTGGGAATAAGTGTTGATAACTTAACTGTCAAAATTGATTTTCAGATTTTGGCCTCCTTCTAAGGCTCTTAAACATTGGCAAATGTGGCTACTGGTAAACGGCACATACAAGCGTGTGGTCTTTTTTCATAGTATTCAAGTGGTTTGTCAACATCAAGAATATAATAGAGTGGCAGATAACTTGGCTAAATCGGTTTCTTCCATAGTTACCATGAGACATGGGGTACGATCAGGGTATGGGAATAAATGAATAAGGGTATGTCTATATTATATATAAATACAATCCTCAAAAGATGCAGGGGTAGGAACGTGGTCCTTGTCCCTACACGGGAGTCTCCTTGTAACTATGGCTTCGTCTATTCCATTGAATTGCATTCTAGACCAAGGGACATGGCATACGGTGAATCAACTTGTCAGAGCAGCCCTTGAAAATGTGGTTAATAATGAGAAGGCATGTTAAGGGGTTAGTTGAATGTGGGTTTCCTTCATCTCCGAGGAAGAACATTTATATATAGTTTAAGTGGGATTGGCTTAGTCAGCAGGCATAAGAAGGTTGGCTCTAGAAGCATTGGCTTTCGAAATCCAAGACACAAAATATTTAATGTTGGGGTTAAGTCTGACAGATGATAGTGCCACCTCTCCAAGCACAAATATGATCAGGTGAAGGATGACTGATGGTACTGAACTCATACTCAACTCATCTTTGTGCAGAGGGGGAGAACGATCATTTATGCATACTTTCAAGGCATTGTGGGGATTTTGAGGTATTAAGATCACTGGTTTTTATGTCGGATTGTTTATGCCTTGCGTTCTATTTCTCTCTCCCCTAGTCCTCCATCCCATGTTGGTTTCTGTGGTATAGTCCTGTGGTCTGGGTGATATTTCCTGCTGATAGACGAGGAAGATTTCAGGGAAAGGCTGTAATAGAGGGGTGACCTGTTGTTGAAGGTAACTGGGCCAGGTTGATAAGCTAGGTGTAAGATTCCATACTCATTCTTAGTGGGAGTTCTTTGTTGCTAGTTTCTCTGCCATGCGTGTTTTGTGGGAGATAAGATACATAAACATCTTGATTTTGTTTCTCTCCCTTTGTTTTACTGTAATTTCAAGAATGGGACATGTGAATCTTTGATTAGAAACTTAGAGGCACTCAAATCTGTAGTCAATACTGCTTAATCCCAAACCATCTATGAAATGGGGATCTAAAGGAAAAGGGAAAGTTCCAGGGTGTGCCCCTGCTCCTTGTGAGAGAAAAGGAAGGGCTTTCACATCTTGAGACAAGGGATTCCATTGAACAGTTAATTTCTATGAGCAACAAATGATGGAGAGGATGGTTTATGCAATCTGTCTGCTCAGGTATATTTGGCCCTTGGTATTGACATGTTCTGAGATTGCATTTTCTCCTTCTACCTATACGCTAGGCCAAGCAGGGCTGTCTAGGAGGGGCCATAAGTTGAAAGCTTTGGTGGGGAAGGAGGTGGTTAATGTAAAGTGGCTGGTTGCACAGGCGAAATCATTGAAGGAAACTGTGGTTCAGAACAAGTGATTGAATGAGCTTAAGAAGATGGTGGAACATAATGTTGAAGTTATCATTGTGGTCAAGAAAATGCTAGATAAGGATTTCAGAGCCATGAAAGAGGGACTACTGAGTTCCCTTTCTCAGTTCTACAAGTGTCTTCTGGACATTATGGGACATAGGGTTGTCTCTTTGCTACTCAAGTGTTGTAGAAATACTTTCATGCACAGAATCCTTGGATTAATTCGGTTGCAGACCATAACTGCCGTCAACCTGTGCCCTTGAATTATGGAGGCCATGCTGTGATGATGGAGCAGACTTTTGCGGTGAATGATGCAGATCTGCACTGCTTTGGGTTGCTGATCATGGAGTTACTGCCTGTGGACTTGCAGTGTGTTTCTAATGATGTTCCCCCCCTTACTGAATTGTTGTTAGGGTGTATAAGATTGTTTTTTGTTTTATGATGATGTTCTGGGATGCTTGGGACTTGTTTTATAGTGATGCCCCACAACAGATTTATGATCAGTGTTAGTGGTATATGGCTAAATTGTGTTAGTAGTAGTATTCAGTGACGGCATGTAGGAATAGTTGAAGGTGTTAGGCCAAGTAGTCCTGCCACTAAGGCTACTTAAATCTTTAGTATATTAAATTTTTTATTTTCATTAGCAGGTTTGAAGCTTCTGGTATGCTTCAAAGGTGCTATGTACATTTGAATTATAAGTAATATAGTCTGTCTTCTTTTTCTATGTTTTAAAAAAACTGTTCTAGTATTGTGATGCCTTGTTTTTAGCAAACAATATTTTCTTGTATCTGGAGCTTTGACTCCATTACTTCTGAAACAAACGGCTCTTACTATAACATGCCTTCAATCCAAACCCATTGATGATGCTATTTTGCTTACGTGAAATATCATATATGGTTTTTAGGAAAAGAGCAATAACTGTGACCAATTAGATTGTTTGATTTATGTATCATTGGAAGATAAGTTGGGAAAGAGATTATATTTTTTGCAAAATTATTAAAACATGGAATCTGAAGAATGATTCTCCATTTTTACTGTGTTAGAATCAGACTTACATGGTTTTTTTTTCTATTATATGATAAATATCAATGTATGGAATAATAGTTATGCTAAATAAATTATATAAAAGTCTTAATTTAATTATTGAAAATTCAAATTTGTAATTTCTCAATGATTAAACTTCCCCATATTTCAGTCAGTACTATGATAGTATCCAGAGTGCTTATGTAAGCAGCAGGATCAATGTCACTGCATGTGGATGTTATCTGTTATTGTCAAGGCCATAAAAATGCTCAGCTCTTTTACATGCTGTATTATAACATCAAAAGTTTGTATGAATTTAAACTGGATTTTTTTTTGCAGGCTTCGGTGAGCTATCCAGTGAGCTAGTAGAAGCAGCAGTAGCTCATTGTCAGTTGATAATTGTTTCCAAGTAAGTCTTTGGTAATCCTTGAAAGTTGGCTATGGTTTGCTGAATATTCTAATCATGGTTAAGCTTATAGACACTTGCTTGGTGTGAATCTACAAATTATTCGCTTCTTCATATCATATATTTTCATAGCTTGTATGTGTTCGCTTGGGTCTGAGTCTTATTAGAAGTTCTAGTGAAAGGCATCGGCTGATCTGTTTTTGTGATCACCCTTTTCTTCAAATGTTATCATTTTGCTGTCATGTGCATTGTAATTATACCATACCCTACTTGTTCATTATTTAAGATATGTGTTTGATTTTTGAGTGCTTATGCAACCCTCAAGGGTTGGTGTAAGCTCCCAATAGTGCTAGCCAAGAGGTTTTGCCTAAATTACTGGTTTGTTTTGGGTTCGGATTTGGGTTTGAAGAACTGGGTTCACTGGTATGACGATTTTTTTTTGCCTTGGGTACGTCTTGGGTTCGTATGTACAAAAAATATATAAAAAATTAAAAAAATATAGATATTAATGTGTATTGAGTAAAATCACTGCCAACCATCACGGTCTCACACATAGTTCAAAATCTAATTCTTGGCGATTTCTTGGGAGGGCAAAATTTGAACTGGATCTCAGATCTTAGGAATTTCTCGGCAACTTTATTGCTACTTTAAAAAACATATAAATTCATAAAATAAACTTAAATTAAATGTATGCCCGCAGTCCTATGCACAGACTACAGTATCATTGTCAACTGTCAGGTGTCGACCGATTCACCATTTTCGTTTTTAGCTTGAAAATTTTGGGGCTCACCTCAAATGATGCTAAGGCGCTAAGCAAGCTGCAAAAAGATAAACTTTTAATGGGCCCAAACTTTTAAATCTCGGCTGACTGTGCAAATGGTTTAATCATTAATGGTGTTGGGTGAACTGCGAACTGCAATGAGGACACTGTAAAACTTACAACCTGAACTTTGAAGGCATATTTTCACCTAACAGTCTATTGTTCGTACAAAAGGCGAACAATGAACTGCGTATTAACCATAGAATGAGAAAATCCGATAAAAAAAATTGTTTGTTTAACAGTTTACTTTTAACTTTTAATGCATTGACCACATTTTGTTTATTAGTTGAGAAACGAGGATTTCTCAGCAATTTTCATCGAGTAATCGCTGAGAAAAATAGGGTTTCTCGTCTCGCAAGAAACACCTCGATATCTTGGTTGGCAATTGTACCACGAGAAATGGTGAGAAATCGCCGAGATTTGAAATAGAAGTCGCACACACCTTTTCCAAATTCCAAATTGACGAGTGCTTTATGCACAAATTGTAAACAAGTTTCAAATGATGATAGACTAGCTTAGATATCTTCTTACATACACACATCTAAAAATGCAGAGAGATGTCAATCTCTAGGTGCTTATGTTGGGTTTGTCACATACCACCCAAACACATAAAATAGACACTTTGAGATTGATATTTCTCACCATGTTTTAGATATATGTATTTAAGATATCTAAGCTAGTTATATAATGTTATTACTGATACTCACCTAAAATTGCTAGTTATTCTAAACTCAAAATAAAGCCAACATCCCGGAATAACCATAATTCAAGATCCAATTATAACCTAAGTACAAATTAAATACTATCTCACACTAGTTAATTTAATTTAATTCATCAATCTCTATGATAAAGATAACCCGATTCTATTTCATCTCAATTTTATCAATTATATCAACCCTCTCCTTTAAATATTCCTTTTGACTAAATCATGAATGGCTTTACTTCATTCATCTCTAACTTAATCGTTTATGCCTTAAATTAATCATATCAAAGTTTATAGCCCAAAGCCAGTCTTATATTACAGACCTGTGCCCTAATTTCATGTGAGAATCTATGTGCGCTCTTTATTAACATTTCCCTCATCCACCTAAGCAGAAAAAGAGAGGATGACGTTTTTCAGATAGATATTTTTAAAGTATTTAAAATAACGGAACAGAAAATATATATAGAAATGGCTGCCAAACAATAAAGAGGTGGGTGTTCAACAGGAGCAGCAATGAAGGGTTGTGTGCTGGGCAAAAGAGGGGAGACATAAGGCGACGGTGGGCAATAGAGACAACTATATCAGTTGTTTTGAACTTTTTTATTATTTTAAGTCGTAGCTTTTGGGAAAAAATGATAAAAACTTTAAGCATTGTGTTTTTGACTGTTTCTCTCTACGTAATCTCCTGAGTTTGCATAGGGTTTGTCCTCAGGCACCTGGGTATGCCCGGGTTCTTCTAGCAGAAGAACCCGAGCGAACCCGGCTGCCCCAGGGCGAACCTTGGGTGAATTTGGATGTGCACCAGCCTAGGATCAAAATCTGGTGCGAACCCAACCCTGGTTCTTTTGCAAAAATGGCCGAACTAGTAACATAGGGTTTTGCCTACCCATTATTGGTGGAACCACATTATCATGTTTTGACAGGGTCATACTTCCAAGGTGAGAGTATTAATGATGCAACCAAGGGAGTTTATTAACTTTACAGAATTGTTTTTGATGGTCATACTTCCTTGTGTATGAGATATTTACCGCCTAGGGAAATAGTGTCGATTCTAATACACTAACAAGGAGATGGAATGAGTCACATTGAACAAGAAATACATGGCAAACCCGAAATATTTCATGTTTATAAGTATTGTTGCTAAATATGCCCAATTACATATGGTGATACTTTATATATGCTGGCTGGAAGTCTAGTCAATTTTTTGCATGGGGAGATGATTTTAGGACCATAAGGGTAACATTTAATTAGTGTAACCAACCATCATGATTGTTGAACCTTGTACCTTGTGGGTAACTTACAAAAAGGCCTTTGACCTGGCTTGTAAAGCATAAGTTGTGGTGGAGTCAGATACACGAGATGGACCTTAATACATTGTGTTTCTATTCTTTATAATAGTCAATTCGAGTTTATGTTTACGTATAAATTTTTACTGTTAAAGAACACTTTGAACTTGAATGGTTCTATAATCCCTCTTAGTTGTAATCATTGACGAAGAAAACATTAATATATAATGATATATTTGTTTATTTTGTATGATGAAAATTGATGCTTGATACTTAGGATGTATTCAGCCATCTTTCTCTTTTCTTAGGTGGTCATGTGGAATACTACGGTAATGGTCAGGATGCGTATTTTTGACCTTTAAAAGTCAATATATGTCGATAGTTGTACAACAGTTGTATCCAAATTATTGGGTCTAGCCATAATTATAATCACAAGAGGATTTTTTCTTAAGCCTAGTGCTTTAAAATAAGTTGTACGCAATTTAATGCAAATTATGATTATTGATGGTAAATTATATTAATAATATGATAATACCAACTTGTCACAATAGAAAGAGATACAATTTCTATTTGAGTTTTTTAAATTTATTCTCTTAAGATCTTTTCAGGAAAGCAAATAATGCAAAAACCAAAATTAATTAGATCTCTATGTTTGTCTTGTTTCATTGAGATTGACTTGTTTATGATTCTAATCAACAAATCATTTTTTTGCTTTCAATTGAGGAAGTGATGATTATCAACCCTAAGACTCTGGCTGACACCATAATAATTTCTTGTAACAAAATTTAGGCTATGATCTGGTACGGCCCATACCGGGTACAAGTCCCGGTCCTGCCCCGGCAGCGCCAGGTACACCTGGGTTCATACAAGGACGGACCTGGGTGCTCTCGGGCAAGACTCAAGCAGAACTCAGAGTCTAAAGTGCATAAAAGCGTTTTTTTTAACTTGGACTTAGGGAAACAATTAAAACATATGCTGATTTATTTTGATTTTTGAGTATACATTTGCTCTATGTACTTATATTGCTAAGTCTGACCACTAACTATTAGTCTATTAATCTATTTGGATTTATATCATGAAACTTGACATTTAATTGTCTGTAGCGTTTCCAACTGTTTTCTGCTTATTTAACTTGTTTACTTTATACATATTATATAGTTAATTTTGCTTATTTGTCTATATTTTTAATATTTTATATATTTTTTGTATGTTCATACCCAAGCTGTATCAGGGCAAAAAAATCAGTATACTGGTGTACCCGAACCTTATACCCGTAGCAATACACCTTAGAATTGAGGTTTTCACAAGGTCTTCTAGGAAGTAAACATACATTCTGATATTTAAAAAAGGTATGAGACAAACATATAAGATGGAAAAAATGGAGATGTTATGATTGAACAATAGTTAAAGAGCCACAAACACTAGATATACTTTTCTTATGCTTCACATTACAATCGCTAAAAATGTTGATGGTTGAGGGAAACTAGAATGACACGGCAGGCATCCCACAGAGCAGCAACCAATAAGCATATCTCCAGTAGTTAGAGCTAATCTCCCTCCTTTTTCACCCAACTCACATGTACAAGTTCAGTCCCTAGCGAATTTTGGTAACATGTATCCCCATTTTAAAATCTCACCACATCATCCTTTCAACCATTTCCAAGACTCAGTTTTCTGGAAATACATCTATATCTCAGGGAGAGAGTGCCAGTTATAACCGAGCCACAGAAATCACTGTTAGGGATACTTCCCTCATCACGGCTCTTCAATCCATTGATGGAAGAATCCAAGTCCTGAGTTCCAACATATGAGAGCACGGCATTTAGAATTCCATCTTGGAGAACTGTATATCACATGTGGACAAGTACATTGTTCATTTAATTAATGTCTGCCAGCAATAACAAAAAAGAATCAATACATTTGAGAAGTTACGATTTGGAGACACTGCAAAACAGAGACTAGGTGAAGCTATGGAAGAAAGCAGACTGGCTCAGCCACCCTCTGAGTTTTCAATAAAGTGCTTGCAGCTAGAATGGATAACAAAGTACCGATTTCCCCAAATTCATTGTGTTGTGCTCTCATCAGGAACAAATGCTTCTTCAACTCTGCAGATTCAAAGGCCATTGGAAAGTCCCAATTTCAGCAACCGCAAAGCATATTAAGCATGGCCTCAACATACTCCAGAAGCACACCACTTGCCACCTTGGAAATGGCCAGAGAACACAATTCTAGGAAGATGGTTGGGATGGCATGCATCCATTAACCTCACTTCCCATTCCGGAGCTGCAACAAGCTTTCCAAAAAAAGGGATGCAGATCAATAGCGGACTACACAATCACTGTAAACAGAAATCAACATTAGTGGAATCTGAAAACCATTGCCTCTTGTGGTTTACTCATTCGATGTCTCATTTTCCAAGTAGGTGTTCCCCTAATGTCACCACTCAATAATCTCCAACACTCTTTTTCATAGTCTTGTTTTTAAGTTTAAAACAACCTACCCACCTCTATTAATATTTATTGCAACTCTACCTCTCATTCTACACCACCCCTACCGACCTCCCCACACCTGCATGCACTATTTATTATTTATCATACTACTTTTTAATATCTACACCTAGCTACTCTAATAGCCATGTTAACGCTCCCCACTTAGTTATCACTAAACTCCCAGTCCTCTTTCCCCTCCTTAAGATCCCCTTATCACTTTTTTTGTCCACTTCATTTTCCTCAACCCATGCTATTATTACTCACCATCAACATGAACCAATAAAAAAAATTACTTTTATCACCATTTCTCAAAAAAAAGAGGCCATGATAGGGTAAATAAATTTGGTGTCTCTCTTTTTATGGGAAAGCCCATTTGTCATCCCTTTTGAGTTTTGAACTATATTTTTCAACCACCTCTTGGAATTAGATATGTCATAAGCAAGGGGAGAATGGATGAATGAATGAAAGATTTTAATGATGTCCACAAGACCAAGCAGTTTATGGGACCAAGAGCTGTAACAAAGTTGTTCTATGCTAACACATCCACTTGCGTTTTTAATGTTGGATCTTCTACTGTGGATCTTGATTTATAAATCCTGTTGTGTTGTCTAGCCTCTCCTCCTCAAACTAGTCAGTTAGGTTTTCAACTCTTAGGTTGTTGTTGTACTTGATACGGATGTCACTATGGGCTGCACACTCTATGATGTAGTGCCATTTTGTCTCCACCACCCCATTGTCACAAAATAGGCATATTCTCATTTCTCATTCCTCCTTAGGTGTTGCCCACCTCTTAGACTCACATCTAAGATGATGTGAGCAAATACTTAACTGAGCCATCAACATTTTTTCCTTTCACTTGATTTATGCTCCTATGTAGGCCTTTTCGTCATGGTCCCATGTGGGATTAAACTCTTTGATATAGTATGTTTTCTTTTGTCCCAATTGCTTTGCCCACATGGCTGTCCTAACCTTTTCGTCATGGTTCCATGTGTGATTAAACTCTTTGATATAGTATGTTTTCTTTTATCCCAATTGCTTTACCCACATGGCTGTCCTAAATTTCTCTCACATACTTTTTTATTTCCTCATTAGTGTTTGGAGTCTTGGACACTCTTACAGGTTAATGTCCCATTTACTCATCCACTTGTTTTGTTTCATCCACATTTTTTTTTTCTACTTAACTCTTCTATCACTATTTTGAGCCATCGATGAGTCTCCATACTTTGTCTTTTTGAAATGACTTAAAGTCTTAGTCATTGTTGATGCCTCCAACAGGAAAGTACTCGTTTCAGCTAGGAGAATCTCATATGAAACTGATTCTTTGATTTTGAGGCTGATTGTGATTAAATGTTTTTGAATTTTCTCTATCTGTCTCCATTTTAGGTTAGACACATTGCTGCCTCAAACTTCACATCTATATAGGACCATTGGCATGCCAAGCAGGTCGAATAATGTTCTCTTTGTTTTCCAATCCCATAATTCGGTCTTCTTGCATCTAATTTGTAGTGAGTGAAAAACCTTCCACCACTCTTCAATTCTTTTTGCCTTGCAGCTCTTCCAACTAAGCTTTTTGTGAAAGTCAAGCCCAAGATCCCTGCATTCTTCCACTACTTCCAGTAGGCTTCCTTCAAAAAAGAAGTTAATTTGTTTCTTTTTTCTCCATAGAGAAAATATCATGACTTTGGTTTTGTTGGTATTCACTTGCATTCCAACCTCTTGGCATAAGAGCTCTAGAGCCCTTAGGTGTTCTTTCAAACTATGCGCTGCTTTTGCAATTAGAATAAAATCATCTGCATGTAAGAGTGACTTTACTACATAGTTAGCTAGGTGAATGCCCCCTCCACCAACTTTATTTATCCACTCCAACTTATCAATGTATAGCCCAAACAAAGTGGGGGATAGCGAACATCCTTGCTTGATGTCAATGTCGCTCCCAAAGCATTCCAACATTCCTTTAGCTATTCTGATTTTCGCTCCGACTTGTTCATAAGTCTATGAACCGCCGCTCTATACTCATTACGAACATCGAGTTCCTCCATCTTGCTCCAAAGTTTGCCTCTAGGTACTATGTCAAAATCTTTTCTGAAGTCAAAAAAGCAACAAAAATGTTATGTACCTAGGGATATGATATATGGGTTGATGGAGATGTCGACATGTGGCACACATCCCCTTAGTTATATGGGTACAATATATTAGGATAATAGAGTAACTTGTGGAAGTAGTACATTGGGTAATGGTCGGCCTACATTGGATTAGGAGGTTACCCATCCATAAATTAGATAGATGTATATATATAGGAGATGAATATCATGGTACATATATCAAGTAAGCATTGAGTCTTCTATTGTAAGAGGATATTGGAGGTTGTCCCCTCGAAGAGACATTGTGGAGTTATTCCTTCCTAAAGGAGTATTATATGGTGTTTCCCTACCTTAAGGGTATTTATGCATATATTGAATATCAAGATCATTACAAAAAAGCTTTATGTCCTTGGGTATCCCACACTTTTCAATCAAGTGCCTAAGAGTGATGTAGTGATCAATAGTGGAATGCTTTGGCTTGAAACCTTGTCCTTTTGCTCTTTTTATGTCCAACTGCTAATTTTGCACTCTACTGTGCTACTGAATTTCCAAAGAGGGGTTTGACCATGTTAGTGTGATAGTCAGGCGAATTATTGATGATCCCTTTTTTTAGAGAGGGATAATGACACTAGTCGTTGAGTTTGTTGGGAAGCCTTCGTGGATGATACTATTGAATATGCTTTTGATATGTGGTGTGAGGACTTCTAAACCTCATTTTAGATATTTTGCTTGCAGCCCATCTGTGTCTTGTGTTTTACACCTTGCTAGTCTCTTTATGCCTTGAGTGATATCCTTCACAGAGATGGAGCATGACTTAGTGATTTTTAAAACCTTATACCTGTTCATATGACTTTGGTCCTTGTCCTAACCCTCGACCCCTTCAACACAACTCAAAACCCACATCAAATCAACAATAACTTATATGTCTCTAAGGCAGCTTATCAATGTATAGCCCAAACAAAGTGGGGGATAGCGAACATCCTTGCTTGACGCCAATGTCGCTCCCAAAGCATTCCAACATTCCTTTAGCTGTTCTGATTTTGGCTCCGACTTGTTCATAAGTCTATGAACTTCCACTCTATACTCATTTTGAACACCGAGTTCCTCCATCTTGCTCCAAAGTTTACCTCTAGGTACTATGTCAAAATCTTTTTTGTAGTAAAAAAAGCAACAAATAGTTTTTTGTTCTTGGGTATCCCACACTTTTTTGATCAAGTGCCTAAGAGTGATGTAGTGATCAATAGTGGAATGCTCTGGCTTGAAACCTTGTCCTTTTGCTCTTTTTATGCCCAACTGCTAATTCTGCACTCTACTATGTTACTAAATTTCCAAGGAGGGGATTGACCATTTTATTGTGATAGTTAGGTGAATTATTGATGATCCCGCTTTTTTAGAGAGGGATAATGACACTAGTCGTTGAGTTTGTCGGGAAGCCTTCCTGGATGATACTATTGAATATGCTTTTGATATGTGGTGTGAGGACTTCTAAACCTCATTTTAGATATTCTGCTTGCAGCCCATCTGTGTCTTGTGTTTTACACCTTGCTAGTCTCTTTATGCCTTGAGTGATATCCTCCGTAGAGATGGAGCACGACTTAGAGATTTTTAAAACCTTATACTTGTTCATATGCCTTTGGCCCTTGTCATGACCCTCGACCCCTTCGACACAACTCAAAACCCACATCAAATCAACAACTTATATGTCTCCAAGGCAGCATATCAATGTATAGCCCAAACAAAGTGGGGGATAGCTAACATCCTTGCTTGACACCAATGTCGCTCCCAAAGCATTCCAACATTCCTTCAGTTGTTCTGATTTTGGCTCCGACTTGTTCATAAGTCTATGAAATGCCGCTCTATACTCATTTCAAACACCGATTTCCTCCATCTTGCTCCAAAGTTTGCCTCTAGGTACCATGTCAAAATATTTTTTGAAGTCAAAAAAGCAACAAAAAGTTTTTTGTCCTTGGGTATCCCACACTTTTTTGATCAAGTGCTTAAGAGTGATGTAGTGATCAATAGTGGAATGCTTTGGCTTGAAACCTTGTCCTTTTGCTCTTTTTAAGCCCAGCTGCTGATTTTGCGCTCTACTATGCCGCTGAATTTCCAAGGAGGGGATTGACCATGTTAGTGTGATAGTCAGGGGAATTATTGATGATCCCGCTTTTTTAGAAAGGGATAATGACACTAGTGGTCGAGTTTGTCAGGAAGCCTTTCTGGATGATACTATTGAATATGCTTTTGATATGTGGTGTGAGGACTTCTAAACCTCATCTTAGATATTATGCTTGCAGACCATCTGTGTCTTGTGTTTTACACCTTGCTAGTCTCTTTATGCCTTGAGTGATGTCCTCCACAGAGATGGAGCATGACTTAGCAATTTTTAAAACCTTATACTTGTTCATATGCCTTTGGCCCTTGTCATGACCCTCGACCCCTTCGACACAACTCAAAACCCACATCAAATCAACAACTTATATGTCTCCAAGGCAGCATATCAATGTATAGCCCAAACAAAGTGGGGGATAGCTAACATCCTTGCTTGACACCAATGTCGCTCCCAAAGCATTCCAACATTCCTTCAGTTGTTCTGATTTTGGCTCCGACTTGTTCATAAGTCTATGAAATGCCGCTCTATACTCATTTCAAACACCGATTTCCTCCATCTTGCTCCAAAGTTTGCCTCTAGGTACCATGTCAAAATATTTTTTGAAGTCAAAAAAGCAACAAAAAGTTTTTTGTCCTTGGGTATCCCACACTTTTTTGATCAAGTGCTTAAGAGTGATGTAGTGATCAATAGTGGAATGCTTTGGCTTGAAACCTTGTCCTTTTGCTCTTTTTAAGCCCAGCTGCTGATTCTGCGCTCTACTATGCTGCTGAATTTCCAAGGAGGGGATTGACCATGTTAGTGTGATAGTCAGGGGAATTATTGATGATCCCGCTTTTTTAGAAAGGGATAATGACACTAGTGGTCGAGTTTGTCGGGAAGCCTTTCTGGATGATACTATTGAATATGCTTTTGATATGTGGTGTGAGGACTTCTAAACCTCATTTTAGATATTATGCTTGCAGCCCATCTGTGTCTTGTGTTTTACACCTTGCTAGTCTCTTTATGCCTTGAGTGATGTCCTCCACAGAGATGGAGCATGACTCAGCAATTTTTAAAACCTTATACTTGTTCATATGCCTTTGGCCCTTGTCATGACCCTTGATCCCTTCGACACAATCCAGAACCCACATCAAATCAACAACTTATATGTCTCCAAGGCAGCTTAACAAACTATCATGGACATCCAATGAGGATCTCAGGCCACACAATGCCTTTTGGGAGAAGTCAAATACAGAAAACAGCAGCATATTCATGCATGGACCAGATTTCGCTATGCAAACTATTGGATGGACGGCTAATTTTTTTTATAAAAAATCTGAAAACATGGAGCTACCAGAAGTTGGTTTTGGATATGTGTGTTAATAGAAATGCTATGTCCCTTTACGAAATGTTAATGTCGGGTATGATGGAAATGGTACTACGGCTTATTTTGCTGATTCATAATCTAGGTGAGTCTTAAGTAACTATCTACAATGTAATAGACTTTATATATCCTCAAGGTCATAGGTCTTCATAGTTTCATTGGGTCTTAAAGCTCAGCATATTGTAAGACATAGGTTCTCTACACTTTGTCTATGCAGAAACCTAATTTTGTAACCCATCTTTTTCCTTACATAATATAATATATTGACCCTTCTCAAAAAAAAATATATAATAATAACTAGAAGGGTGAATCCTAAAATGGTTAATCCACAAACCATATTATATAATTGCAAGTGCAAATAGCTATTGTGAGAGAAGGGCCCTTCAGTGAAATAAGGAGACGATGATGATCATAATTGGAGGCCAAGTGTGGCAACTAGCACCATCTTGCTTTTGTAGCAAGGTTAAAAAAAATCAACATCATCATCCTTCACCACCATGAGAGGGCTGGTCTAGGATTTGACAATGTCCATAAGGGATTGTCGAGGGTTAAGGGCGTCAGACTTGACTGGACAATTCTATGGGAAGCAAGGTACTCCCCTTAGAAACCATAGGGGGAGTTCAGCATTAAAGATATAGAGAAACAAATTTGCAAAATAAGACAATGAAAATTTTAGACGTAGGTAACCAAAACACAATATTTGACATGTACCGCATGACATGGACTATAAAATCAATTGAAGAAATATTACAAAAGTGTGTTGCCAAGGTGAAATAAAACAAATCTCACATGATGTCATAGTACATGAAGGCACCATTATTCAACAAATTCTTTGAAAGTTGCTAACTTTGAAGTTCATGTAGGGTATCATTCCAATATATTGCTTTTAGAGCATCATTGGCTAACATCATCATATATGTAACATTTTAATCCAAAAATCAGATGAGAGTAACCTTACCATTGGAATTAGTTGGCCCCAATGCCAAATGAAGGTAATCATCTCATAAACATTTTTTGACTGATGAAAACAGAGACATAATAAATACATTGAGTAAATAATAGTGTTTATGAACACGAGGAGGTGCCATGCCATTAACTAAGGTAAATTTCCAAATGGCTTGCCATTCATGTTTAGCAACATTGTGTTTATATATAGTTTAACAACGATGTGTGTCTCAACTAGGTTAACAAGCTTCATGTATGAATGAGGGACAAGCCTATTTTAATAACTAGGTATAAACCGATCAATGTACACATGATAAAACCGATGTTCAAACAATTTAAATCACAGAACAAAAGTCTAAATCCTATTTACAAATACTGTGGAGACAAGGTCTTACAGCTTCAGCAATACAGCACACAAATATATAATCATGTATTGCCTAAGGTGTTGAATGCATTAAACTAGGATGTCTTCTGGATTATTTGCTTCGATGTTTGAATGATGGAAATACTGTTTGGATAGAATTGTTTCTTCTTGGCTCATTCTTGAGGCAGAAGGTTCTATCAAAATTTAGAGTGCTCCTAAGCTTCTTGCATTCTTTGGAGATAGGGGATTTGACAACCATGGTTTTTGGCATTAGTAAGGATGGTTTGGGTGGTAAGCTATCCGGTTGGGTTTCAAATTGGCATTCATAAATACATGCCATTCATTTAGATCTCATAAAGCTCAAGAATTTTATGCCACAAATGGCAATGTCATTATTTAAATATCAACAGTGGTTTTGACTATGTACACTCTTGGAGAATGCAACTAACTTCTATGAAAGCCACTCTTACTTATAGCAATAAAGAAGAATGATTACATTATGATAGCTTCCTGTATAAGGCCTTCCAAGGGACTGACAGTGCTAACATGTGAGATGCTGGTCTTGTTGTTGGGTAAAATTGCTTATTTTTAATCTTGTTAGATCGTATTTGCCTCATGTTTGAGACCAAAACCGTTAATATTGATGCCATGCTGATGGCTGTGAAGATCTAGTGTTTCACATTTTAATCCAACCATATTTATTGGTCCATAAGATGATGCTACAAACCCAACACTCCCTCTTCCTTCAGCATTGGCCACAATAAACAACCAAGTTTGGGAAAAATGTTTGTCAAGCTTTACCTTGTCTGTTGTCAAACTTTGCATCAATGAGAAATGTTAGACCCCTTTGACAAGCTCCAAGCTCCACTGACAAGCAATTTAATGTCAGAACTCTGGCATGTACAAAGATCAATGTACAAGTTTTGCACTGAAGCCTTCAATGCTTTGTTGTATGTCAGGCTTTTGCCACTGCATGTTGTTCAGAACTATATAGTGTATACCCATTCATGCAAAATAATATTGATATAATCCTCAGATTGTCCTGCTTGATACAGAAATCAATTCTCTTTCCATGTGTTGGACCCTGATGAAATACGATGGGACTTGGTTAAGCATGTTGGATCTTGGGACTGGACAACAAACTTCGACTACCTAAATTGAACTTCTAAGATTGGCTGTTGGACCAGTGGAGCCCACAAGGAAGTGCAGGAGATTTAGCTGCCAAACAGGAAGAAAATATAGTTATGGCTAAGAATATCAAGAAGCAAGTTAAAACTTGTCCATTATGGCTATAGAGTTTGTAATCTATATCTATTAATCTAAAGTACCCTTGGGCTAAGATAGATGGAAACTGGTTTAAACCATAGTGTACTCCGAAACTTTAACACTCCATGGCAATATGTCCAAGAGATCTCGCACTTGGCAACACACCACAAAGAGAAAGCTGAGACAGTAGTGTGGACATGGTATCCACGATCAATATTATATTTTTCACAAGGCACAAAGAATCAATACATTGTAAAATAAATAAATTACATTATAAAATATGTTGTAAGATTGTGAATACTTATATGATTTGTTAGAATGTCTTGGTTAGATTTTGGCAGTCCTTTGTAATATCATTTAGATTGTATCTTGTTATCAGATCTTGTGAAAAACAACTGCATGGATGGATTCGTTACAATTTTCACAATTCAATGCAAAAATTTAAACCTTTATTGTCCAATAGAAGGAATTAGGACCACAAGAAAGATCAGAAAGCACGAAAACCACCGTTGCTTAAATAGAGAAGAATTAGATACATGGAAACTACAAACATAATATGCAGGGATTATCCAATGAGCATAGCAGATCCTACACATGTTGTAGCCTGTTATGCTCAAAGTAAAATTGGATATCTACTAGCATGAACACAATTTGTGCCATCACCTAACTGGAACCACTAAATACCACATAAACTTGGAAATATTGAATTGGTAACAATGAAGCAGAAAATCTAGATGTCGAATTGCAAAAATGGGAAAAATATTTCTCCATTCAACCAAACATAATCCCTTGGAAATATCCTTTGCCAAATTGAAATTGCAAGGGCAAGCAGATGAACTCAAACATGTAACCTAGTAATTTTACATGAGAGAACAACAAAGACAATTGTAGCATTTTTATCAGTAGCTTGAACTTTTTAAAGTAGATGCTGAAGAATAAATTATGTTTACTCTTCTGTTGAAAGTCACCAAATGCAGGAGGTGAGTGGCCTGGTCTATTATTCACAACAGAAGCATGGAAGTGAGTCTTAAGACATGTTGCTTTGATTGCAATTTTTTTGGGTTACAATGGAGATGAATATTGGGACTTACTCCTCTTAAGAGAAATGCCATTGCGAATGCTAGGTCTAAAAAATGCATTTTAAATCTAAATCATGTATAGTGAGGCAAGCTCTTGTCATAAGAAAGGAAATTGTATCCTCAGAAGTGATAAATGAGCAACTTATGTTGGTGGCATATGAGCAAACAGGACAGAATGGAGGGAGTAATTGTTTGTCCTTGAGATTAAGATCATAAAGCCTTAATTACCATTTTCAAATTGATAAGAGAGAGCAATTTGGTGTTGGAATCCATTGTTAGATAATTCAACTCGGTGAAAATTATGTATCTAACTGCATATATGTTAGGATGGTTTGAAATTTTGTTAAGCACACAGTACATAAGTGATGCAAAATCAAGTTTTCCATCACTACAAAATTCATTGATGAGATCTGGTTCAATATTTGTGTCTTTGGATTTATTTAGTGTTAATTTAGAAGTCCCTACTGGTGGAGAGCATGATGTGATATTTTGGTGAAGACCAGTCCATATGGATTGGTTAAGGATGGCCAACTATATCCAATCAAAGCCAAACATATGTAGGAACTATGATCATTGATGGTGGTAGCCCAAGCAATAACATTAATTATTGCCTCCAAAATGTTCATGTTACTGAGACTAGATCTCGAATGGAGTCGGCAAAATTTGCCGGTGTTTTCTGAAAATTTGATTGCAATGCCTTTAAAGAGCACCAGCACGGACAGTACCAAGCTGCAGCAAGGAGTAATCTTGGTGATCTCGCTGCTAGAGTAAAGTTATCAAGATTGGAGTAATTAAGTACTTAGAGGAATTACTTTAAAAAGGGCTAATCAGCCTACATGTTCGTAATCCCAACCATACATATAGGAATTTAAAAAAATGATGTGATTTCTTGGTCTGTTCTACTGTTTCAAGCTATGTTGCCAGATTCTTCAGAATCTCTCCCATGTCTGAACTGGTTCAATTCTGGTTCTGATCTCGGGTCTGATTCAAATTGTAAACATATTGGGTTCTTCTGAACTGCCGAGTCCTTCCCAGAAATGCAGATGTCGTTTCCAGGAAGGGCCTGGAGATTTTGGGCCATTACGAACCTGTGGCAGACACCGCTGAAACTTTAAAAAGATACTACCACCTGTAAACCCAACCACCTCTAAAACTCTATTATTTTTTATTTATTTAATGCTGATTATGTACTTAACATTGCTATTATGGTTAATTTTCTTTATATTTTGTATTTTATGTATGGACATTTCCAAGACAAATTGTACCCAGGGATCTAAAGAAGGCAAGTGTTTTCTGTTCTAATAGCCATGCCTGTGTCCTATTGCAAACACCATTTAATCTATATGATTGCCATCTTGATAATTAACTGTCATTTATGAAGTTGTAACAAGCAGCCCCAAAGACCTGTTGCTTTCAAGAGAAAGTAAACAGAGTTGTAAGAGGACTCTTAATGTCCAGAAGAGCATATGGATCGCTCAAGTCTGAACTAACTTATCTGATTTTTTACAAGTAGACAACGTCAAGATTACTTTGTTCACAACTCTTCTATCTACTGATACTTTAGATAGGGATCTACTAAGTCTTTAAACACCCTTCATGATAGATAATGATTGATAGTTGAGTACATTCTTTATGATTTAGTGTTCCTTCATTAGATAAAGATATGGTGTTTGTTTCTGGGTTTCAATAGTATCCTGAACTTCCATAAGACAATTTCTTCTTTACATAGCCTCAGCCTTCCATGCAAACTGTACTTTTGGACTTATTGCTACTTGCCGCTTCATGTTTCTGAAGAGACTTAGGGGACTTTTTTTTTTTTTTTTTTTAAATTTCTAACAGAAGGCTGACAATTTTTTCTACTAATGATCTATGACACAATTTTCATACTCCTCAAATTTCCACTTAGTTTCAACACTCTAAATCTGTTGAGTCTGCTTTTTGGTTGATGATATTTTTCTTTTCAGGGTTCAGTATACCTTTGAATTTGAGGAAGATTGAAATAAATTAGGGCTTGCAGCATTTTAATCCTCAATTTGCTATAAAATTGAGTTATTATAAGCAGAAAGTAAGGCACTTTTAGAATTCATAACTGATACTGATTATTATTTGTCAGGTTTATTGAGAAATTAGAGCAAGACGTTCCAGGAAAGGGGGTGAAGCATCAGCTTGAAATGTTGTGCAGTGTGTATGCATTGTCATTATTGCACAAGCATCAGGGTGATTTCCTTTCAGTTGGTTACCTTACAAGTGAACAGTCAATATTTGCAAGCGATCAGCTTCGTGCCCTTTATTCACAGGTTTGCACGCTTGGTACCAAACAAAATTAGTTTATGCTAAGTGCTTTTTAGAAATATAGGTTTGTGTTAATACATGCATAAATGTTCGATACACCTTTTTATTCAGCCATGTTTGTATCCTTGCTTGTAGGTCCGTCCAAATGCTGTGGCTCTGGTTGATGCATTTAATTACACCGATCACTTTTTGGGATCTATACTTGGACGATATGACGGAAATGTTTATCCACATCTATACAGGGAAGCTTTTAAGGATCCTCTTAACGAGTCCGTTGTACCCGAAGGGTATGAGGAATACATTCGACCAGTTTTGAAGCAGGAACTTAGAACTTCAAAACTGTAAATCCACTATTATTCCAGAGTATGTCTCTATGTAAATAGACACATTCAGTGCTTTTTACATATTTAAAATTAAGCACCAAATCTAGAGTGAACTTGACACTATTTACATGGACTGGTCGATTTTCAATTATTATTTATCTGACAGCTAAACAAAAAGAGAATAAGAATTTGTTTTCCGTTGAGAAAGTAACGATTCTACCTTTTAGTGATTAATCAAATGATATATTTTTTTATAGCAATTAAATTTTTTATCACTTTGCTTTATCAGTTGGGAACGTTGTGACAATTGAGGATGTTCTATGACAGACTTTCTTGATTGTGGAGCTTAATTATTCTTGGTGGCATAATTAGGTGGTATTAAGATTGGATTGAAATACATTGAGAGAAGAATACCATAGATTTTAGAAACAATAAGCTACGGTATTTAAAATATGTTTGTGCCTTTTGGAATATCATAATAATCAAACTTTGTGAAGGGCCTTAGATTAGTTCATTTGATGTCAATATAACTTTTTGTAGCTTACTTGAATATTTATTCCATTAACGTACACTTAGCCATTAAAATAGATTTAGCCACCCTTAATATTCTTGGTGATAAAGAATGTAGAAACCGGACTTATTTTCTTTGATTTTAATTTTGTATAGCTAAAAGAGATTCTACGTAGAAATCACATTTTTGCTGTCCTGAAATTTGGGGAAATCATTAGGGTCATTGATGTGCTTGAGTGATGGTGGGGAGTAAGAGGGTAGAAAGAAGGGATCCTAACTTGTAGATTGGGAATAGGGGCCATTAACAAGGTCGAGGCATCATGTATCATATTAATGCAAGGGTGATTTAAAAATGATTTATATGTCATGCCTACACCCATGCCCACACCCACTCGCGTGCACACAAGTCCACATGGACACACATGTGCACTCACGCACACATACATCAAGGTAAGAGACACAAAGACCCATTTAATGGCACTGTGAGGGATTATCTAATCAGTGCATTTGTATTCCTCCACTCTACACCATAATAAGATACAATGCTTATATGGAAGCTTGTCTAAACCTATGCACATGTAAATTAAATACATAAAGATACAAGTTCAACAACACTACATTGCCCTTATTCATGCAAGGCATACAAAAAGACCACATCAATGCCCAAGATATGTGCCAATCAAATCCTGCAGTAGTTCTAGCATAGCCAAGTTCAAGGGTTAGAACTCTCCTTTAATGCCATAATGCAATGAGCCACACTACACATCAAACCAACTTACGCACACACATAAAGGTAAGAGACACAGAGACCCAATTAATGGTTACCATGAGGGATTATCTAATTAGTGCATATGTATTCCTCCACTCCACTATAATAAGATACAATGCTTATATGGAATCTTGTCTAAACCTATGCACATGTAAAGTAAATCCATAAAGATACTAAGATTAACAGCACTACATTGCCCTTATTCATGCAAGGCATAGAAAAAGACTATATCAATGCCCAAGGTATGTGCCAATCAAATACGACAATAGTTCTAACTAGCTCAGTTCAAGGTTTATAACTCTCCTTCAATGCAATAATGCAATGAACCACTACACACATCAAACCAACTTACACACAAAGGTAAGAGACACGAAGACCCATTTAATGGTACCATGAGGGATTAGCTAATCGGTGCATATGTATCCCTCCCCTCCACCATAATAAGATACAATGCTTATATGGAAGCTTGTCTAAACCTATGCACATGTAAAGTAAATACATAAAGATACTAAGATCAACAACAATACATTGCCCTTATTCATGCAAGGCATACAAAAATACTATATCAATGCCCAAGGTTTGTGTCAATCAAATATTGCAATAGTTCCAACTAGCCGAGTTCAAGGTTTAGAACTCTACTTTAATGCAATAATGCAATGAGCTAGACTGCACATCAAACCAACTTTTTTGTGTCCTCGTCTCTACTAGCAGGGCCAACTAATATGAGTATGTGAGCACACATCACAAATTGTCTTTATGAAAACTTTCTATGTACACCATTAGCTAGATTAGTTAGATACATATCTATATGAATGGTATTCTTAGTATCAATATCCATGTAACCACTCCTAACAACACATTTATAATAAAAAATAAATAGCTCATAACATACATAAGATCTATATACGATTATGGGTCCACAACAATAAACACGTGCCAAGACAATTCTCATGATATTCAAACAATGTCTTATATCTATTAAAGGGGATGCATATATAAGTTTTTTGATCATCATTATCCAAGGCTAAGGCTACTCTATGATCTTCATCAAGGGTTGGTTATGAAAAATGTATTGCCTCCAAGGCAAATGTGTAAATAAGATAAGGTATTTGGTTTTGGAATGTGCGTCTTTAGTGCTCTAAGTGAGACGAACAAGATTCATGCTTCTCCAAGTAACTCATACAAGAATCCAAGCAATATATGGAATTGCTACAAAATAACATCATAAAAGTAACATATTAATTTATGTAGGAGTGCATGTGTGCACACACATCTTATCCATGACTACGTAATATATAACAAATAGTATTCTACTAGGCATCAAATAAATTGAAGTGCTAGAGAGATAAGGGTACATTCATCTCAAAGGAAGTCGAACAAGTAGGTGTTCTATCAATGATGTATTTAAGGTCAAAGAAATCAAATGGGCTCTGATGAACTCATTAAATAAACCCAATTGATCTTTCAAACTTCCCTTGTCGACCTCTTACAACTAGCACAATGGCATATCAAAGTTGCCTTTTGAAGTCCTTTTTGTCATATCTTGCATATATATTTGGTGTTATAAATGTTTATTGATGAATAAAACGGTGTCATTTATTATTTTGTCTATTTTGGATTTATCACTAATCTGGCAATCGCAGATCTTAAGACAACTTCAAGTAAATGGGTATATGTAGCAACTAGGTGAGTTACATGTAGAAATGATTGAATCATTCACAAATCACTATATGCACCTAAAATTTACACAATGCAATGCTTCCAGTACAAATTTGATGATGATGCAATGACCATTTGTTTCGACTCGATAGGGAACTCTATAACTCTACTCCTTCCCTATACATTCCTATTCCTCCCTTGATCCCTTTAGGTCCCCTTGGTTCTGACCTTAACTATTTTCACCCTGTTTTATAAAATGGCCATAGATGGTGAAATTGCCGCTCCAAGTAATGAAACTGCTCCTTATTTTACACAACCGCCATGGCTGCTGTGTAAGTTAAGAGACAATTTTGATGCTAAGCGGCGGTTTTACATTAAAATTGTGGTGGTCTTGTGATGTTAAGCAATAGTTTTGTCAGATTAAGTGATGGTTTGGCAACAGTCCCCTACATAAAGCGGCAGCTCTGCCATAGTTGAAACACCTTCCAAAAATAGCTCTCGTGACTCCAATTTTCATGCATTTTGCATAACTAACATCATTTTTCTTATTTTTATCACCTTGTGTTCACCTCCAATCAGGGCCAACTGACTCCCTATTCTATTTTTAGTCCCCTTTAGTTCCACTCAAGTTGAATTCACCATCACACTTAGTTAAACTCCTCCATGCAAGCTCTTAGCTTTCCTACAAGAAGGCCAATTTTGCGCTGATTTCATATTTGAAAATTGTCATTACAAATTGCTATTAAGAAACTTTTGCAACCACAACTTTGCTACAATTGTTAGAAGATTCAATCTCTATTGTTTTTGAGTCGACTACACAGTTGCAAGTGAAGAAACGTTCTAGGGAAAAGCAATCCAGACTTTGCAAACCAAGACATTAACCAGTCTCAGTTTAGCTACTCTCCATTTATGGACTGTCTCCTATTTGTCCATCTTATTTTAGAGTTTATGCATCCTTCCACAAAAGAGTTTTCAGAATTTATATAAAAGTATACATAGCTAGCATACTGAGGATTTTTCTAACAACACATCACATGCACTTCAACTGATTTATGCCATAATCACGCTGGAGTTCTTATGATTTTCAATGTTTATTTATTTTATTAGATTAAATTGTGTTGCTTGTTGTTGTATTAGATTATTTTTCTATATTAAAAAATAAATAAAAGTAAATTTGATAGTGAAAGAGATTTATCCCTTTTCATTTGTTTTTGCTACAAAAATATAGCTATTTTTTATTTATACTTGCCTCTCAGTAAATTAGTTTCCTTCCGAATTTGAAATACATTTTGTCAATCATCCTGAAAAAGATCTTAGCAAATCTTTAAATTATTTTCAGACAAAACAACTTTCCTCTTTCAAGATCTAAATGAGTCTTTTGCACTTCAAGCAATCACTTAGTCAAATATAGAAACATAGACAACTGTAGGTGCATACATAATGGTAGTAAATTGTTTATCTTATTGGTTTTTGAAGGGTTAAAAGCACAATCATTTTCCTCTTCCAAAGCAGAAAAATCAGAACTTACGCTTCTTGTTTTTATCTTAGCAAATCATTACAAAGATAAATTAGTTTAGTTTGTTTGTAAGTAAGAAAGTGTTTCATTAGTGTTCTTTTAAATCAAATTCTCTTTTCACATTACTTGCATGCATAGATTCAATTTATACATTTAGTTTATTTCATACAAAAACAATCAAAACAAATATTTTACATCTTATCTAGTTTGCACAAGTAGGTTAGGAAAAATCAGCATTTTATGTAATAGCAAAGGTTCCTTATCTCATTCTTTGCATATATTACAAACATCAAAAATGTATAAAAAAGAGTTTTGTTTTCATTTACTTTCAACTTTGTTATTCTTTTACTTTCAGCACTTCATTTTTAACAAACAAGTATTTACTTCTACAAAACCAAGAAAAAACCAAAAACAATAAAGAACAAACAAAAATAGTGTCAAAAGCCTTGTTAACACACACAAGCCATATCAAAAGCCTTGCCAATGCGTACAAACAACCACATTCCATATAAGCCTTGTCCAATTGCACAAGCACCATACATGAAGCTTGGCTTCAACATTCCAACAAGCACACTTTACAAGCCATTGTCTGAACAAGCTCATATGCTTTTCCTTGGATTTTGTTTAGTTTTGTTTGGATGACCCTCCCTGAGACACCAGCGCTTGTCCGACACGATCTATTCCCTAGAGTTAGGGGACCTAGTCCCACCATCATCATACACTCTGACATTAGTAATGAGTTGAGATGTGAGGTCTTTCGATCCACTCCCATTGCTCACCTCATCATAGATTCTTTAGCCACACTAGGAGAACAAGAACGTATCCCTGGTCCACCTATCATTGTCCTCCCTTATAATAAGAGACATCAACACAATGTTATCTAGGCCTATTCTCTCATCCACACACCCTTTTTCTCCTCGGTTTGAGCCTCATCTTATTTCATTCACATTTACCAACCCAATCTCCCTCCTTTCCCTGAACGTAGCATTGACCAAGAACTTTGTCTTCTTGTGATATAAGAGACTGAAGGACCTTGGAAATCCATTTCGACATAACTCAATGCTCTTAATGAGCATCAAGACGTTGCTAAAATCTTTTGATTCCATAACGAGAACCCATTGCCACCACCTATCCAATATCCCCTTCCACCAAACAATTAACCAAACCCCTAACCCATCCATTATGTCAGTTGCCTTGGCCAGACCTTGGGGAGTCAACTACACAATTTAGTGTGCACTAATTCATGTGCATACAAATTAGTGAACTCGACATGTAGGACTTCATCCTTTGCATATGCCTTGCTTCCTCCTCTCCTTTCCTTTCTCCATCTTCCCTCATTCCATTTATTTTGCTGGTATCCATATACCCCCAAAATATGTCTAGATAGGATATTGGTGGATCTCTTGGCCTAAAGGGTTATATGATAAGCCATCTTAGCTCTAGAAAATTTGTTGATGAGTTGGAACAATCCAAATTTTGACACTAACGTAAAATACCAATCTTACGATTACTCGCTTCCCAACACTCACAAGGAGCAAGCTTGTTATTCAAGAAATATGCGACGTATTCAAAACTGCAAGAAACAACCATGACTCTATCACCATGACTCTGACAGGTAGAGGCACATTCACTCCTCGTGTGGCCACCAGGGCATCCATCAGCTTGCAAAGCCCAGATGCAGAAAGCATCACCAAATATGATCACTACATAAGAAGGATCTATCACTGAGAGGTTGAGGTCAAGTGAATGGAAGTTGTTACCCACCTCTCTAATAGGAGTCAAAACACCTACAACCCACCACCATCAGCGATAGGCACTACTCTAGGGGGGCTCAAACCAACCCCTTCATGTCACCCCATCTCATGCATCTACCCCTCCTCCTATGGAGACCCACGGGCCCAACACTAATGCTGGCCCTAACCAACTCATTAACACCCTAGTGGGTTGTATTCATGACCTAGAGAACAATCAACAAGCTCTAGGTCAAGGGATGGGCCCGAGGCTCCCCACACCAACTCATCCCTCCTATTCTCCCATCCAAACAAATTACCCAACATCACAACAAACTTACATGCTCCCGCCACCACATGAGTACATACCACCACAAAACCATGTCTCTCACCAACCCCTAGGAGATATCCTTACTCATGGGGTCCCCAAACCCAATGCCTCCAAGACCTATTCATCTTATCAAATATCTATTCAAACTTTGATAGTGAGTGTATACATGTACACTCCATTACAAAACTACGTGGTAACCAACAACCCATTTTTCTCCTCACCTCGAAGTCAGGTGCCTCCCACATATAATGCCCCCCTGCAGACAAGGGATGTCCTGCCTCATGTGGCATTAGGTTATATACAAACTACACATACCCCACCATAGTAAATCACCATGCCTCCTATGTCCAACAACCTCCCTTCTTATTTCCACATGTATTCAAAGTCCACCCATCCGAACAACTACTTTCCAGCCTATTCCACTTCACCCTATCATGGTTCCTCTTTTCCCTCTAATGATTATCAAAACTACCCTTATGCAACTCCCCCTTTTAATTCTAGTCCCACTACAACTGTGATGGACTTTAGCAACATAGGGACCTATGTCAAATATCTCAAAGAGCCTATAGATACTAATATATAGGGGGTTCTTATTCCACACCCCCTACCTGATCTTCTTAAGTTCAAAGGGGAAGGGTATCTCAATGCACATGTAAAAGCCTACGCTACTACCATCAAGGAAATCCTACCTTGGGATGGTGTTGTAGCGAAGATCTTTCCCAAGACTCTTAAGGGGATAACACTTGACTGACACTACCACCTCCTTGAGGGGTCCACACATTCTTTTCATCAACTTATGGTTGAGTTTGTCAAAGCCTTTGACATGAACAAACTTTTGACGACTGGCACACACGAGTTCTTTCATATCAAGCAAGAATATAACAAATTGGCCACCCATTTCATCACAAGATGGCGGTAGGTCCTATAGTCCTCTACCAACACACCTAACATGGACCAATAGGAATTATGCAATCTTTTCCTT
Organism: Torreya grandis; assembly: GCA_037957365.1. Taxonomy (NCBI): domain Eukaryota; kingdom Viridiplantae; phylum Streptophyta; class Pinopsida; order Cupressales; family Taxaceae; genus Torreya; species Torreya grandis. Next base: position 2,691,086 of record JARHVA010000668.1, read on the forward strand.
TATTCCCTCAACAAGGAAACAAGGGAAGATGTACGGAAGTTCTCATACGGGTCATATGAAGAAGCCCTCGAGAGCATATTTTGCATTGACTAGGCAACCATCGACAATGGACGATGAACTTATGGGACCAATGGGTGAATCATCACACCCAGCCAAAACAATGGGAGATCTCAAAATGAAAACTCAAAAAATGCAAATAACTAAGGTCCCAAAATCTTGAACTGTAATAGGAACACTACCATCGATGGCATCTCTAATCAAACCAAAAAGCAAATCCCTATAAATAACAGTCAATATCAACCTGCAAATAACACCAACAACATTAACAATGTCAAGGTCAGGGATTAAAGTCCCCCTCCTGTTATTCATTTTCAATCGATCCTCGCCTCGTAATATGTAATACCAAAATCATAACCAAAACTATTACCCATGCAACAACCAACAAGGGTTTGGACAACAAGGATAAAACATGAGACCTAGGGACTACGACTCCAATGTTTATTGCCTCTTCCACAGAGTCATGGGTCATGATACTCAGAGTTGTAGAGTATAACAAGTTCATACAAAAGCTTTCAGAGGACCAAAGGCAAACATTCGTGGATATGTTCCTAGGGAACACTAATGCAAAAACCCATACCACTTCAAATGGTCCCATTGCTCCCAAAACCAAAACCTACAATTCTATCAAAACCCTTTCTCAAACCACCAAACACACCTTACTCAAAGTCAACATTAGAGTAACTCATAGGATCACCCCATTCAACACAACCAACCTACAGTGACAGGCACTCACAGTACCCAAGCTTCCACCTCAGGGACCACAAACCTTGATGTGGCTCCTCAATTGGGAGTGCAAGGTAAGACCAAGATGATAGGAGTCGTAGAGTTAAAAGTTGAAGAGGAGGTAAACACTATAACTCGCAATAGGGAATCAACCTATGGCACTCCACCCCTTGAACATATTGGAAACGAATATAATCCCCAAGCTCTTGGGAAATTATGACCTAATATCTAACCTAACCAAAACCTTCTCCCACATTTCATTTATATACCTGTTCAAGAACACTCCTGCTCATTGTTCAACATTGTTTGATGCCCTAGGAATGGGACACCTATCTAGAAACACTCCTCCCCCTCAAGCTCAGATTAACCACATTCATTTGGACATGTTCCCACTTGCTTAGGAGTCATGAGATGTTTGTTACTTCTTTGATCTACGAAGCCTCACACCTAACTCTAAACTAGCAAGGAGAGGAGATCCAACCTTGTTCCTACAAGTATGGATCTACAACTATGTGAAGACAATCATGGTTGATGATGGAATGGCTATGAACATCATCCCCTTTTATTTCCAACAAAAGCTTGGTTATGAGGAAACAAACTATTCTACAATATACAACATTATATGAGATTATGATAGTCTCAAATCTACTTCCATCAAGACTATCATACTCTTAGTCACATCGGGTCCCAATATGGTACTAATGGAGTTCTATGTCATAGACAAGGACATCTATTACAACATGATATTGGGAAGGCACTCGATACATATAATGAAGGCTATTCCTTCCACTTTGTTCCAACAAGTTCGGTTCTTACACATGGGGAGGATTTTTGTAGCTCAAGGGGATCCTAAACCCTTTGATATGTTACAAGCTACAATGCATAAACAACTTGGGTTACACATCATTTATCACTTACCTACCAATGGGGTCACAAAGCCCCCATAATTGGTCGACGTTAATGAATCCTTGAATCCTTAGGTGGTCATCTTGAAGAAAGGGGTAGAAATACCCCAAGCCTTATGAAAAGATAAATCAGAAGAAAAGGGCATAACCACAACTGAAAACATTTCAGACTCAAGACCAGTTGCCAGTGTGTAATTTCCACCAGGTCTACCACCGATATCATCAATCCCTAGATAAGTGTCATCCTTTGATTCTCCCATTCGACCTGTGAGGAGTAGGGATCTATGACTTTTTTAGGCCCCAAGGTTAGTATCCCTAAGAGGGGCTAGTTAGCCTCCCACACTTTTGTATGGTAGATGTTTCTAGGGACGAGGAAACTCCCCTCCACAATAACCATCTCAATATTCATCACCAAGGCTAGCCGAGGGCCAACCATAGAGAAATAAAATGTAACCCACGCTCCATTCTTGTTACTTTTGAATCGTTTCAAAGTATGTTAGCAGACCCCACCATGATAGGACTGTACTAATTTTTTAGGGTCCCTGACATGTTTGGGCTACTCCCTCCAGAGATGTCGGGTCTCCTCCTATGACCTGCACTTGGTCTCATTTCCTATCACACTCAGAACCCACTAACGGTCAACCAAGTTGTTCCCCCTTCCTAGGTCATCCCAGTACTCAAAGAGGATTCTCGCACCATGGCTATTGGTAAGATGGATATCAACATTGGGACCAATGATTACCCATGGATTCTTAGAAAAAAACCTCTTTTGTCTGCCACAAAGGAAGACCCTAAAAAGTCTCTCACTGAATTCCTATAGGCTTTCCCCCATATAACGATAAGACAAATAACATTGCCCATGTCCTATCCAAAATATTACAAGTTACAAGACTATACCCATGCATCTCCTCCACCAAGTAAACATCTTAACTATGCGGGTATACTCCCTATGCCCAAACAAAACCCCAACTATGCCAACATTCTCCCCATCCTGCAAAAGAAGAGAAACAATCTTTCAAATTTTTGAAAATCCTCACCTATCTTGACCCAAAGTTTAGAAGACAACTTTTTATGTCCCTAGAAATTCTCCCATTCCCTCATTCATAGTACGAGATTGGGTTATCAACACCCCCATAGGCTTCCCCATTCACCCCACATAGGGGGCAGGTTCATCTTCCCAAGATTCAAAACCAGGAACCCCAGTGGGGATTCCCCAACATCCTCAATATTCACATGGTTGAAATATCAGAGAACCAAAAATTCTTGCTTGGTGACTACCTTCTTTCTACACATGATCAATGGGTCCTACACTACGATGGGGCCAAGTGCCACCTAGGCATTGGGGAAGGAGTCATCCTAATTTCCCTTAAAGGACAAGTTATGCCTTTCAAATTCAAGTTATACTTTAAATGTACAAACAATGGAGTGGAGTATGAGGGTCTATTACTTGGTATGCTCATTACAAAGTGCCTAGGTGTCCAAAATTTGAGAATCTAGGGAGACTCATAGCTAATTTCAAATCAGGTGTCCGAAGTCGATCAGACCAAAGTCGAGCACCTTCAGTTGTACAAAATTATTTTCTGCAAGGTCACTGAGGACTTCAATTTCATTTATATCAAAGTAGTCCCTAGATAAAGCATCCAACTTGCCGACTCTATGGCTACCTCATCTTCACCTTTCATCCCCCATCAAACAATCCCAAAATCTGATTTTATAGTCTTGATCAGGGCAAAGCACCTCATAAGTAAGACTCCTAATGACCAAACAGTTACCCATGTTGGACAGGATGAGGACCCTCTTATACTAGATCTAGCCGATAACGATGAGGCCATCCTCAAATTCCTATAGGATTATGATGAACTTCCCTCATTCAATCAGAAGAGGGGATTCTCACTTACATGTTACCCTAACTCAAACCTTGGAACTAAGTTTGATGAGTCCTACTACCAAGTGGAATATTACCTCTCTAATGATGAACATGATATCTTCAACATGGAAGGCGAAGACCCTAACCTTCCCTTGACTCCCGACATATTTGAGGAGGGAAACACATCCCTCATTGAGGAAACTATTGACATTAATATCAAAATGAAGGAGAACCCTAGAATCCTCAAGCTAGGATCTTCATTCTCTGAATAAGAGGTGGAAGACCACAAGCAACTCCTCATGAATCTTTCTAAAGCCTTCACTTTCTCCTACATCAACATGATAGGCATCAATCCTAATGTAGTTGTCGACAATCTAGTTATAATGCCTGACGTGAAACCTATCAATTAAAAATTTAGACCTACCAAACCTAAGGTTGCATTGATGGTAAAATAAGAAGTCATCAACCTCTTAAAAGTCAGCTTCATTAAGCCCATTTATTAATCCAAATAGATGTTTAACATTGTAACTGTTCTAAAAAAGAATGGTAAGATCAGAATATGCATAGACTTTTAGGGCATTAACAAGGTATGTCCCAATGATTATTTCCTCCTCCCATATATTGACGTCATTATTGACATTGTCTTAGTATACAAGATGCTATCACTCATGGATGGATTTTCAAGATACAACAAGGTTCACATGTCTAACGAAGACCAAAGCAAGACTTCATTCAAAACACCTTAGGGAACCTTTTCTTAATTTGTAATGCCTTTCAACTTAAAAAATGCAAGGTCAATGTATCAATGCGATAAGACCCACATATTCCATGACCTCATCCACAAAATAGTGGAAGTATACATGGATGACTTTCTTGGAAAATTAAGGTGATGTGAGGACCATTTAGGAATGTTACACATCATCCTCACACAGTTGATCGAATATGGAGTTACTCTCAATCTAGATAAATGTGTGTTTAGAGTCACCAATAGAGAAATCCTAGGATACATCTCCCAACATGGAATTGTTATTGACCTTGTTAAGATCCAAGAAATCTTAGAAATGAACCCTCTCACGGATGAATCTAGCATCAGGGCATTTTTAGTAAATCTAGGAGCTATCTAATAATTCATCCCCAACCTTGCCTACATCATTCATCTCATCAAGAACCTGATAAAAAAGATAAGCTACCTGACTTTGACAAATGATTATCAAGAAGTATTCGAAGTAGTAAAATGTTTTCTTATATCTCATCCTACAATCGTGGCACCTAAGACAAATAATATTTTTTTGATATTTTATATAAGAGTTACTAAGGTATCCCTCACATGTATGTTAGCTCAAGAAGATGATATTGGAAAGGAACACATGATCTATTTCATTAGTCAAACCCTTGTCAATTATGAGACATGATACATACATGCAAAAAAGGAATGCCTAGAAATAGTGTTTACAACCAAGCAACTGCAACACTATATGATTAATCAAGAAATAAAGGTTATTGTGATCTTAGGCCCTATAGACTTTCCTAACCCAGTTGAATCTATCTCAAAAAGTTGGGCACTTCATTACTCTCCTAAGTGATTTTTAATTAAATTATATCAACTAAAAGTTCATTAAAGGAGAAATCATCACTGATTGGTTGGCTAATTCCCCTTTGGAAGATAACAACCTCATTGATACCAATTTACTGATGCACTGATATGCTATATAGAAAACCCTGCCATCAATTCTTCTCCTTGGTACATAATACCTAGTAGACTAAACCTACCCTGAAAGCACCAATTTATAACAAAGGAGACATCTTCGTGTTATGACATCCAAGTATGCTATCTTAGACATGGTCCTTTATCATAAGGCCTTCGATGGCATATTACTTAGGTGTGTTGACCAAGAAGAATAAAAATGGTCCTCTTTCATTGTCAGTGTGGCATGTGCGGTGGACACTTAGGTGGCCATACGACTGCTTGAAAAGTCCATAGGATGGGATATTTATAGCCCACTCTAGACCATGATGATGTCGAATATATATGCAAATGTGAAAAGTGCTAGCATTTTTCACATGAGATACATATTCCCACCTAGGCATTATAACCCATCATCACTCTATGGCCCTTTTCTACATGGGGTTTGGACTTAATAGGTAAAATCTCCCTTGTTTCTTTAGACGATCATCACTTCATCATCACAACAATTGAATAATTCACCAAATGGGAAAAATTGATGCCTTTGATGACTATGATCAGATGCATCATTATAAAGTTCATCGTAAACCAAATCCTTTATCGATTCAAAGTCACATAGATTATCATTACCGATAATGGGTCCCCTTTCAAGAATCTAAAAGTTCATGATTTGTGTGAGAAATTTAGTATATTTCACCACTTGGCCTCCTTGTATTATCCATAGGCTAATGGCCAAGCCAAAGTTACCAACAAAACCTTGAAGTCAATTCTAGTAAAAACTACCAGACTCTAAATGAGATTGGAATCTACAGCTCTATCCAACACTCTAGGCTTACAAAATAACTATTAAAACATCCACAGGAGAAACCCCATATTCATTAGTATTTGGGTCTAAGGCCAATCTACCCTTAGAGGTGGAAATACCTAGCCTTCACATCTCCCTTTGGGGCCTTCTCGATGAAGAAGAATATAAAGAGGGGTGTTTAGTCGAGTTGGTGATCCTAGATGAACATCAGATCACCATTGAAAATAATCACATAGCCTACATTGACTGCATGTGTAGGAAATACAACAAGAACATTCATGAGCACCCAATCAATGTTGGAGACCTCATCTTTAGGCTTGACAGTCTAATTGAAAAAATAAAGGAGAGGGTCATAAATATAAACCCAACTAGTTGGGCCCCTACTTAGTAACAAAAGATTTTAACAATGGAACCTATTGAGTATGCACTTTAGAGGGCAAAGAGTTTTACGAGTCTATAAATTATCTGCACCTAATTTAGTTCTACATCTAGTTCTTAACTATCATTTGCTTCTCAATTGCATTGTATTTTCATAGGTTGCATATTCACTTGCATATTAGATGTGTTGTTTCATGATTGTTTAATTGGTTGGTTCATACAAAATATAAACTTTTAGAATGTAGCATGCCACATCATTCCATTCTCATATCACCTTATCATGCTATACAGAGTATTCTATAAATTAACATGTCACATTGGTATTTATCTTAGTTCTTATGAGTAGAGGACACCTCTTTCCCTACATCTTCTTGCACAACTTATAAAAATACTAGCCTATAGTGGAGTCTAAATAACTGATAAGAAGAGGGGGTGATCCCTACCCATGCTATACAAAGTATCCCCACTTGATTGAACAAGGTCAACTCATCAACTATCATAAGTGATATGAATTTAAGGATCCACTCCTACTTCAGGCTCTAATCCATCGAATATAGGCCCCCTGTAACAAGCAAAGAGACCCCAAGTTAGTCAAAAATATCAAAAATACCTTTTAGACCAATCAAAAATCTTCACATTGTCTTAATATATGAAACTGGCCCAAATTGTAGACAGTGGTTAGAAAACTATCCTATGGTAGTTGCAAAACTTCTCTAAGACAATAATGTAACCATCCTATGCGGTTGCATAATTGCTGCAAGATGGTGATATTATAACTACCTCATAATGGTTATATCACCACTGTGACAGTTACATAACTGTTGCCTTGTAAAAGGTAGTTGTTCCATCAACCACCCATGGGTTTTCCATCAACCACCCATGGGTTCCCCAAAAATCTCTTAAAACTTAATCAAATCCACTTAAAACCTAACAAATTCTACAAATCCCTAATCTACCCTCCCAACAATGACCACGAAGCAATTTCTTTTAAATTTTGTTGAATTTCAACTAAATTATGATTAAAATTTTTAATTAGGGGTAAAAATAAAAAATTTAATGAAAATTGACCTAATTATACCTCGTCATGCCTCCCATTGGTATATTCACCATCTTCTCATCACCCTTGTTCTATTGACTACTTTTGTGCTCAAAATGGTCACTAACAATCTAGAGCTCAAAAATCTCTCTCAGGCAAATGACACAAATGAACTATTTTCAGTAAGTTTTTGAATATATTGGACCCCAAACTAGTCTTTTTGATTCAATTTTTTTTCATTTTTTACATGACCTTTTGTTTAATATTTACTCTCATGTATATAATTTATTTTCTTAGATCTCACAACTAATATTTTATCACTAACATTTTAACAAGATTTTATATTCTCTTGTAGCAAGTTTTATGGTTTTGTAGGTACACATAGCTTGGAAATAGGTTTAGTCACTTGATGGGACGGTCCAAGTAGTATGTTCTTCCCCACATGTATGGTACGTATTCTTTCCATGTTTGATTACACAGTCTATTTTTTGCTTTTCTTTAAAATCGCACTTGAATCTTATCTTCTATCTGCAGGTTGCACAGAGTCTCAACAGGGTTCGTTCCTCTATTTGGATAAGTAAGGTAAGTATTTCTAGCCTCTCATTTATTTTTCATATGCATTACTTGGGACTACACATTTTCAACTCATGATGACGTGATATTCAAAAGGAAAATATACATGCACCCAAAATTTATATGGTGTGACACTTTCAATACAAAACTGATGATGCAATAACCTCTTGTTTCATACTCCACAAGGAACACTTTAGCTCTACTCCTGTCTTATACATTCTTATTCCTACCTTCACCCCTTTTGGTCCCCTTGATTCTCACCTTCCTAAATATTTTAACCCTATTTCAAAAAATGACCATATATGACAGAACCATTGCTCCAAGTAACAAAACTGTCTTCTTTCGTTACAAAACCATCCCTTATTTTACATAAAAATTGTAGTGGTTATGTAAGCTAAGAGGTAGTTTTGATGGTAATAGGTGGTTTTGTACTATGATGTTAAGTGATGATTTTGTTAGATTAAGTGATGGTTTTGTAATCTCCCTTGCATAAAGTGATAGTTCTATCATAGTTGAAACACCTTCCAAAATTAGCTCCAGTGAATTTATTTTTCACACTTTTTACATAAGTAGCATCATATTTCTTACTTTTATCACCTTGTGTTCACATCTAATCAAGTCCAAATGACTCCCTTTTATATTTTTAGTCCTCTTCAGTTCCTATCAAGTTGAACTCATTGTCACACTAAGTTGAACTCCTCCATGCAAGCTCTTCGCTTTTCCTATAAGGTCAATTTTGACTTGATTTCAGATCAAAAAATTACCATTAAAAGTTGCTATTTACAAGTTTTTACCAGAATTAGGTTGGAGTTCTCTTGATTTTTAGTGTTTATTTTTTTATTAGATTATATTTAGTGTAGTTTGTTTTTGTGTTAGATTAGTTTTCCATATTATTAAAATAAATAAATTTGATCATGAAAGAGATGTATCCCTTTTCATTTGTCTTTGCTACAAAAATGTATCTAGTTTTGATTTTCATCTCAGTGGATTAGTTTCATTCTCAATTTACAATACATTTTATCAATCATCTTGAGAAAAATATAAGTAAAGTCTTTAGATTATTTCCAACCAAGATAAATTTCCTCTTTCAAGATCTAAATTGAGTCTCTTACACTTCAAACAATCACCTAGTCAAACATAAAATCATAGACAATTATAGGTGCATACACAATGGTAGTAGATAGTTAATCTTATTTATTTTTTAAGGGTTAAAAGTAATGTCATTTTTATCTTTAAAAATAGGGTAATTTAATGGAGTTGGGGGACAATTACGTGGACATTTTAGGTAACATGATTGTGTAAATAAATAATGTGATCACGTTATATAATTAATGTGATCACGTTATTTAAATTATGACTCGATGATTACCAAGGCATAATGTGATCATGTTAATGCATAACATAATTGTATTATTTCAAAAATAATAACATGATCAAGTTATTAAAACAATAATAACATGATTGCATTACTATTATTTTGCACATTAAAATAATGAACATGTAGATGGAGTGAATTTTGGTTAACAAGTAACGTGATGGTGTTATTGATAATGAAGTCACGTTGTTGATAATATGATCACATTATTGATAACTTGATCACATTATTGATAACATGATCATGTAATTGATAATGTAATTGTGTTCTTGTTATTTTACACATAAAAGCATGTGGGAGCTGCACATGAAGGCAACTTTGGCTAAAACCTTATATTTACTACTTTAAATGTTAAGTATAAGAAAATAAATGTAACAATATAAATGTAAACTTATATTTTAGTAAATATAAGAAATTAACGTCACTCTACATCTAATAGAGTTGGTCTCACAGCTGCATGCCTTACGATGTGAAAAATAATTTTTCAAAGTCCAATCTAGTCAGTACTTAGGTATTTTTAGGGTTTAAGTATTAAATCTAAAGATTTCAAGACATAATTTTTGTAATTGATGTCTATTTTTGGTAAATATATAGTCATTTTTTATTTTTTTGTGTATTTTGAATTAATTCTTAGCATTTCTAAGAGTCTTAGGTTTGCCAAAATTAAAGTTTTCAAACCACTCACTTTGAAATTGATGCAAAGTGGTATGATTGGAGTAGCATAGGTCACACTGATGACCTGCACACATAAAATGACTACTTTGTGTTAATTTCACTTGTTCATCCTCCCTCCCTCATCCCTGATCACTTCCTACTCATGCCTCATCACCCTTAATCACTCTCTCATCATTATTCATTGTCCATAATCACTCCCTCATTGACCCCCATTTTTATTAGTCATCTCTAATCACTCCCTCATCATCCTTAATTACTCCCTCCTTGACCCTCATTATTCCTCATCATCCCTAATCACTCACTCTTTGTCCCTTATCATCCATGATCACTCCCTCATTGACCCTCACCATCCCTCATCATCTTCAATCACTCTCTCATCATCCCTAATCACTCCCTCATTGGCTCTCACCATCTCTCATCATCCTTAATCACTCCCTCATTGGCTCTCACCATCCCTCACCATCCCTAATCACTCCCTCATTGGCTCTCACTATCCCTAATCACTCCCTCATCCCTCATCATCCTTAATCACTCCCTTATTTACCCTCACCATTCCTCATCATTTATAATCTCTCCCTCATCATCCCTAATCACTCCCTCATTGACCCTCATCATTCTTCATCATCCTTAATCACTGCTTCATCATACCTCATTATCTCTAATCACACATTCCTCATCCCTCATCACCTCTAATCACTCCCTCATTAATCCTCACCATCCATCACCATCCCTAATCATTTATTCATCCTCCCTAATCACTTCCTCATTGATCCTCACCATCCCTCATCATCCCTATTAACTCCCTCATCATCTCTACTCAATCCCTCCTCATCCTTAATCACTCCATCCAATACCTTGATGGTGGTATTTTGTTGGGGTTTAACAATGTTAGGAGCTACAAGTGGAGAGTTGTGTGTTAGTATAAAATATAAGACATAATGATCAAAATGATGCGGAGGTAAATTTGAAACATAAATATTTAACATCTATGAAAAAATATGGGCCTATTAGAAATGATGTAATTTATAATTGAAAATCCACCAAAAAAAAGAAAAGCAAGTAAAACCACCATAACACCAAAAATGGGTAGTAAATACATGAGGATCACCAAGCTATATGATTTTCTAAAACCAATCAATTGATTTCCATATGAGGACATTTTATGATCTAAATAATTACATCGAAGGCCTTCTATTTATATGTCTATATATTGATTCATCATACCAAAGAGTGTAAAATAATTTTCAAATGATTAGAACAACTAATCCAAGATTGGAAAGTGGTGCTTAATTCATAAATTCAATCCAATTAAGAGTGTCACACTATGAGCTCTCTACTTGCACATCTCGAGAAGTGGGTAAAATTTATCTAGCACTATAAAAAGGTAAGTAGATAATAGATTATGAACCCAATGATATGGTTGGTACTAAAAATATCTCTACTTAGCCCAACAATTTATTATATGGATTAAAAATATTGTTTCATTAACAAATGTAGATCAGTAGTGAGCCAATACACTTCATTATTTCCAATGGAAGTTAGAAGAATTTAATTTTTCCTAAAGCATAATTTAAAAAAATGAACTTGAAATTTATACATCATCCATAACCATATGCTAGTGTATGGTCTAGTGTAGGCCTTGAGAAATAAATCACCTAGTAGTGTCACTTGGTGTACAAAATAAACTTTTTAAAGTTACAATTCTTTGTGACATCTCACCATTAGAGATGTGTGATGTTTTACATGTGGTCAACCATATATTTACCATTGACATGTAGTCTATGAATTAAATCTTTGAAATGTTGTGATAGATTTTCATGATCTAAAATAGCATATATTGTAGTTAGTTCATAAGATTTCAATCATTAGTTCCAGGAAGTGCAAGAATCTTATCAGTTCTAGTAATCAATATACTCTTCATGGTAAGAAGTAAATTTAATAACATCCTTATGTCACCATATCATAGTTCGGTTTATCCAACAATAACAAAGACAAAATAATTGAACCATAAACTAGATGAATACAAGGATATCTTTCAGTCACCTAAATAAGTTCCTACATACTGTACACTAAATAATATTATTGATTTGATCCCTTAATTACCTCTACCTCAAACCTCTTTATACAACATATCATGTCTAGATAATGAATAGATCAAGTGGTAGATCCATTAAATCATGGATAATGGACACATCATGCCAAAATCATTGCCTTGAAAAATCCCAATTATGTTTGTGCCAAAGTTGTGAATCAATTAAATTTTTTAACAAGATTAAAGTGAAGAACTATTATCTTCATTTAAATATTAAATAATTTTTCTACCATATCCATGGTGTAGAAGTATTTTCCAAAATTGATCTTAAGTTTGGGAAGCATCATATTCATGTTAAACCTATAGACATTTGGAGTATAGTCTTAAAAACATAGGAAGGATTGATTGACTAGTTGGTTATGCCTTTTATATTAACTCATGTAATGAATTCAATAATTTCAAGATGCTGAACGACATCCTCAGGCCCTTTACCTATGCCATTTTTAAAATCTAACTTGATGACATCTTCATCTTTAGAAAACATGGGATGAACATCTACATCATGCTGAAATAGTGTTTCACATTTTGTAGAAACATATGTTTATGATAACATGAATAAATGTTCATTTTTCATCCAAGAGATAAAATATTTGAGATACAATACACACATAAGGAGTGCATGTGTGAACCTAACCAAGATTGAAGTCATAAAAGAATGAGAAACACTAAATAGCTTTGCATCTAATTCAAATCTTCTTAGAATTAAAAAATTATACAAGAGATTTGTGTTTAATTTTTATCTTTTGAACCAAACTTCCAAAGGTGAAATCGATTCAAGTTTCATCTAGTCAACTACACAACAAAGATAATTTGATGAACTAAAATTCATACTCTATTTTGTGTTAGTACTTATGTTACTTGACTATAAATTTTAAAGATCATACAATTCATTTAGTAATAAAATTGACAATCACAAATGGGTATTGACAACACAAGTCCTAGAAAAGAGTTAATTTCTATTATAATGGATTAAACAACATATGATTGGAATAAAAGATATCTTTAAAGTATATACTTATGTGAAATGATGAGGGAGAAATTAGGGATGGTGAAGGTCAATGATGGAGTGATGAGGGATGGTGAGGGTCAATGAGGGAGTGATTAGTGATGATAACAGATGAAGAAAGATTGATTAGGGATTATGAGGGATGAGGAGGGACTGATATTGGATGATGAGGGATGGTGATAATCAATTTAAGAGTGATTAGGGATGATAAGTTCAAGTGATTAGAGATGATGAGAGATAATTAAGGTCAATGGAGTGATTAGGGATGAGGAGGGAATGAATAGGGATGAGGAATATATTAGGGATGATGATTGATAAGGAAAGAGTAATTAGGGATGATGAAGGACAAAGATGGAGTGATTAAGGATGATGAAGGATATTGAGGGTCAATGGATGAGTTATTATGAATGATAAGGGAGTGATTAGAAATGACTAGGGATAGTGAGGGTTAATAAGGGAGTCATTAGGGATGATGAGGAATGATGAGAGAGTGATTTGGGGTAATGAAGGATGAATAGGAAGTGATCAAGGATGAGGGAGGGATAATGAACAAGTGAAATTCACACAAAGTGTTCATTTTATGTGTGTAAGTAATCATTATGACCTAAATTACCCTAATCACACCACTTTGGATCAAGTTCAAAGTGAGTATTTTTCAAACTTCAATTTTGACAAACTTAGGACTCTTAAAAATACCAAGAATAAATCTAGAAGGCACAAAAACCTAAAAAATGACTATAGGTTTACCAAAAATAGATATCAATTTCAAAAGTTATGTACTAAAATCCTTAGGTTTAATACCCAGATTAGATTTTAAAATATTATTTTCCACATCATAAGGCATGAAGCTATGAGACCAACTCTATCAAATGATGAGTGACCCTAATTTATTATATTTACTAAAATAAATTTAAAGTAAACTTATACTTAACATTTAGAGTAGTAAATATAAGATTCTAGCCAAAGTTACCTTCATTTGTAACTCCCACATGTTTTAGGGTGTTGATAATATATAACATGATCACATTATTGAGTAATGTGATCATGTTATTGGGTATTGCAATCATGTTATTTGAATTTGAGTTCAATTCCTGCATCTTTTGGCTCAAGAATGGCTTGGACTCCTGAGTTAAAGGCCTGGACTATCAATGTACAATCGAGTTTTGAAAGGTATGATAAAAAACAATAAATTTCAACCTTGATTTCCAAATACACTAAGAATTTCAATGTGAAAATCTGAATACTTAATATTGTCATGACAAACATGCTCTCTTCTTTTAAAAAAATATGATTTTTATAATATTTGGACTAATTTAAGGTTTCAAACTATATTGATTTTAAACTATGCCTTTTTTAAGCCACTGCATACCACAAACATACATGCCTATACATGTTCATGTAATTTATCTTTCATTGATCCAAGTGAAAAACAAGCTATATGGTAACCAACTAGGTCTTATTCTACACACATTCAAAAACTAAAAAAATGATTTTAATTTTTTTTGAGGTAGTTAGGCATGCCACACGAATGACTATACATTTTTTTGTTTAAAAAATTCACAAAAAAAGTATTCATTTAAAAACTATAAAAATATATAGGTGACATACTAAAAGATCTTATCTAAATTTTCTCCAAATGGTTTCAAATAATATTAAACACTGCTCATAAAATGGTGCCAACATGACCATCTATCTACTATGTTTTCTAAAAAAAATAGGAGTTTATATTTAAATTTTAGACTTTTGACCTAGTTATACTTAATTATTTTTTTAAAAAAATAGTGTTTTGGAAACTAGACTCGAAATGCTACATTTCATGTTCTTACACCATCTTCAAATTTAGAATGTAGATATCTTAAATTATCTATAAATTTTTAGATTTCTAAAATTTCAAGAAAATCATGTCCACAGATAGGCCACTTTTTGTCCCCCAATTTTTTGCACTTACCCAATATAAAAATCAAAACTCATATTTCTTATTATCATCTTAGAAAATCATTAGAAAAAAAAGCTAGTTTAGTTTGTGTGTAAACAAAAAATACATAAAAAGTGTTTCATTACTACTATTTTAAATCAAATTCTCTTCTTAAATTACTTGCATGCATAGATTCAATTTATATATTTAGATCATTTTATACAAAAAATAATAAACAAATAAAAACATCTCATCTAGTTTGTATACAAGTAGAGCTTTGAAAAATTAACAGCTTGCGTAATAACATAGGTTCCTTCTCTCCTTTGCACATGTTACAAATATTGAAAAAGTATAAAAAAAGAGTTTTACTTTCATTTACTTTTAGCATTCCTATTTTTTTACTTTTAGTTTTTCAATTTTAACAAACAAATATTTACTTCTAAAAAATTAAGAAAAGACCAAAAACAAAAATAATAAAAATAAACAAAAATAGTATCAAAAGCCTTGTTAAGACATATAAACCATATCAAAATCCTTGCCAATCTGTTCAATCAACCACATCCCATATAAGCCTTGTCTATCTACAAAATCATCATACATCAAGCCTTGATTCAACATTCCAATAATCACACTTTACAAGCCATTGTTTGAACAAGCTCATATGCTTTTCCATGGTTTTCATGTAATCTTCTTTAGATGACCCTCCTTGATACACCAGGTCGTGTCCGACATGGTCTATTCCCTAGAGTTAGAGCATGTGGTCCCACCATCATCACACAATTTGACATTAGCTTTGAGTTGAGATGTGAGGTCTTTCAATCCACTCCCATTCCTCACCTCATCATAGATTCTTTAGCTATACTAGAAGAACAATAACATTTCCTTGATCTATCTATCATTTTCCTTCATTAGAACAAGATACCTCAACACAATGTTATCTAATCCTAGTCTCTCATCCACACTCCCTTTTTATCCTCAGGTCTAACCTCATATCATTCACAATTAATATATGACATTGATTGGTTAGATTCAAACTAATAGAGTGGACCTTTATCCACAAGTCATCTAACCTTATCTCCCTCCTTTCTTCAAACCTAGGATTAACCAAGAACTTTACCTTCTTGTGATATCAGTGACCAATGGAATTTGGAGCTCCATTTTTGCATATCTTGATACTCTTAATGAGCATCATGTAACACCAAAAATTTCATCCAAATAAAACCCATAAAAATAGTACTAATTAATTTTCTCTCTTATGCAACACTAACTCTACATGAGAAAACACCTCAATCATTAACAAAACCACACTAATGCACATATAAGATACACACATCTTATAATCTCACATCTAAAAGAAAAGGTAATGTTAAAGGTATTAAAATCCACATAAATTCTTTATATGCAATGTAGATGCTCACCTTCTATCTCAGAATGGGAGATACATAAAGGAATATGACAAGCTAATTATGACCAAGCTGTGTCGACTACACCAGATATGGAGCACAAGAATAAACTTGAGCTCGATACTTAAGGAATATTGAGCATAGATTAGACTAATGATACCAATGCTGAAGTTTGTCCCAAATGGTATGGAATGTGATCCATCAATGGTTTGTTGACACATTGCTACTATAACTACCACTATATGTGTGTTCAATTTATGTAAGCAACCAAACTCCTAATTAGCTCAACCTTAAATACAATCACCGTACTAGCCATGAATAAACTATTCAAGGTTAACCATTCATATCAAAGTGTAATTATCCAACCACAATGCATCCAAACTGACTAGCTCTCCTCACAATCAACTTACAATTTTATTAATTTGCCTATCAAATGGTGATGGATAAAATATCCCCATGAGATGAAAAATATTTCTAGCAGTTAATTTATATTTTATTAGCTACCAGTTATCACTAAAAACCTAAAAAAATAATCTCTACCAATTTAGATGATAAAATAACTTATGATATTGCTATCAAGATTTAACTATGTAGTATTCGAGTCAAACTCATTGACCCATGTTTCATGAGTAGTGGTTCACACAAACCTATATCTCATGAGAATTAATGGTCCACTTAACACTCATTGCATCTAGGTGATGCTCACAGGGGTGAAGCATTGGGATTTCTCAGGAGCTCACCCACCCTAGTACTACTCCAACTCAAGCGCACTTAACCATGGAGTTTCCTCTAAAGTTAATCCCACTTAAATTGCTAACCCCATTTTTTAATGCGGGCAGCAAGTTAAGTGGGCTTAACCTTAGAGGAAAGTCCATGATTAAGCATGCTTGAGTTGGAGTAGTACTAGGGTGGGTGAGCTCCTGAGAAAGCCCAATGCTTCACCCCTATGATGCAATGGGGTAGCAAGCTAAGTGGGTTTAACCTTAGAGGAAACTCCATGGTTAAGCGTGCTTGAGTTATATTAGTAATGGGATGGGTGAGCTCCTGAGAAAGCCCAATGTTTCACCCCTGTAAGCATCACCTAGATGCAATGAGTGCTAAGTGGTCCATTCATTCTCATGAGAGATGGGTTCATGTGAACCAATACACATGAAACATGGGTCAATGAGTTTAAATTGAATACTACACAGTTGAATCCTGATAGAAATATCATAATTTGACTCACTGTGAAAAATACCTCCTACTTATCGATAAAATAACTTACTGTTTCAAATAGGTTTTAATGCATAAAACTATTTTGCTAAACAATTTCTTGAATAAACTAGGTACATAATTGATTCACTAAAAATAATAAAAACCTCTGAATTTTCTAAATCAAAGTTTATATATTAATTTAACGGTAATAATAATCACTACTGACTACCAATTTCACTTAAAGATTATTATAGCTATTTTTGATAACTCAAATTTGAAATGACTTTGCAGGTTGTAAAAAAAACCAGCTACAAAAAATCATCAAATACCTCTAGAGTTAGATCCACAAGAAGTTATCAAAATGAGGTATAAAATTTATGGTTGTAGATCTTAATTTTCGTTATATAATTCTAGAGCTTAAAATTTTAGTTTCAAAAAATTTCATGTTCTTCTATTAATGTGAGCCTATTTACAGAGCAACTTTGTAGACCAAAATCAAAATAACAAAAAATTTATATATAAATTTAATTTAAAAAAGAGTTATTAAAAATAAAAGATAATCATATTTTGGTCATTTCAAGTTACCTATATTAATTTAAACATAATATAAAATACTATCAATCGCCAAATCTGAGATGCTATCACTCTAGCTTTTTTTTGGTAGGGTGATTCCAAAGAGATTCATAAAACTAAAATAAATTAGCAAGTGATTAACTTAGATAGTTGTCTCTAGAATGGTTTTACCGAAGAACAACTAGATGAGGTAGATTGGTACAAGTTGATTAATCATATTACATTATGATAGAGGTAGATGTTTCAAATTTATGTTTATGTAAAACAAATAGAATAATTATTTATTTGTGTCAATTATCTACTGACCTAAGCTGATTCTCAATTTAATTATCTTGTTTTAATTGTTATGTTTCTAATATCAATGAGGTTTATTCATGATTTAGTGCTCAAGGTAAATCCTTATATAACATTTTTACGTGATTATTGTTACATTACTTGTTTTGAGCGTATGATAAATTTAGATGTATAAGCTTATGGTTCTTCCAATTTTATTTGTGTAAGTTATATTCTTTTGGTTACAAAAACATGTTTTACAAACAATAATTTATTATAAAACTATGAATATACCAATTCAATTTTATTATTTGAATATTTAATTTATCGATTTACCAATCACCCATATTAGACCTATAGTTATGAGATTCTAAAGACCAATAATTTAGATTTAAGATTAAACAAAAATTTCATGTAGTGTATCATAATTTACAAAGGACCTAAGAACTATTCAATGCCAAATCAAGTTTACAATAACTAAAAAAATTATTTTTTGAAACACAAGAAGATTTATTTTTACATTGACTTAAAATGAGAGTATTACAAGATTATACGAATGCTCTAACCAATCAAACCAACATGAGCACAATCTACTAAAATAGTAAAATTTGTTACAACTGTTCAAAACCTATATCCTCTATAATCTGGATTACAACTTTCTCATAATTTCAAAATAAACTAATACCAAATAATAACTTTCTTTATAAACATCTATAATAACAACAATATTTAATATCTTTGTGAAAACTAAATTAGTTCCCCTTTCTCTGTATTATGACATATACAACAAGGGGTTGGCTACAAAGCTGAGGAAGTGACTTCTCTCTCCTAAATACTTCATTTAAAAAAATCAATAGGCAAATTGAATAAAATTTTAAATAACAAAACATAACATACTTGTGACAACTTACATATTAAGCAACAATAAGGGTTAATCTTCTCAAAACAAAAATTATTTGATTGGTAATCAGGTTCTTCATCAAATCGATATAGCTAATCGCCATTTTATTACAATAATAACACAAACTACTAATACAAAATTATAAACAATGGAATCACATTTAATACGACAATATTACCATAACAAAGGAATTGTATAAATAATGAAAGAATACTAAATTTTTGAGCTTCCCTCTAGGTGTGAATAAGAAAATAGATGGATCCTCTACCTTAGTTTCCATTTGCAAAAATTCTCTAATTATAAGATATAGGAGTTAAGTCATCACATACTTATTAAAGCGAGAACCAATTTTATCACCTTTCCCAAGGTATACACAAGCAAACCTAACTGATAAGGCTTCGATTTAACTTTATGATACAACAATACAAGTATTTGTTTACATAACAATCCATAAAAATTATCAATAAAAGAGTCATCTAAAAAGCTTTTAACCAATCACCTTCATTGGGAGAGCATCTAACTTAATACCATTCTCAGAGCCCTTTAAATTGTCACTTCATGCAATGGATTCAAGTGAAAATCTCTGTACTACACTATATATTCACCAAATAATTCTCTAATCTTGATTATTCAATAATTATAATTGTTCAATATGAACCCATTTAAATGTACTAACTACACCTATATCTAGATCCGGTCAATAACAGTGGTGGTATTACGATTACTATTGGTTTATCATACACATGCAAATAAACATCTTATATTTGTATATCTTTTATCTATCTGAATGAATATATATATATATATATATATATATATATATATATATATATATATATATATATATATATATATAAACATTAGAATGAGACTTTCCATTACTATATATATCTCTCATATATATATTTATAATAATATATATTCATGTACCATAACTGAAATATATATTTAACAAATACAAAAAAGAAACATATATATTTATACTTATGAATTTATTTGAATATTTATTTAAATGTAAAAATAATTATTTTTATTACAAAATATTTCATTAAAAGCAAATAATGTAGGGCATATAACTTACAGCTGATGTATGCAATTATTTGTTTAATATAAATATATAAAATCAATTGATATTCTTATCATTATTTATCTATTTCTTTATTCACACACACACACACACACACACACACACACACACACACACACACACACACACACACACACGAGTTTTTTTTGTTTTATATTTTTATTAACCCTTCTTCAATTAAAAAATGAATATAAACATTTTATCATATTATTTTTTATTTTTAAAAACATAATAACCTTAGCTTAGGGTTTTTGCTAGTGGTTGGCGGCCCATGGCCGATGGCTAGGGCCGTAGCCCTGGCTACGGCTATAGTTGTCGAGGGTGGGGTGGGCAAGTTGGCTCATCCTCCTCCCCTCCCTAGTAAAGGAGGAAGCCCAGCCGCCCTCACCCCTCCTTATCATAATAAAACAAATAAAAAACCTGCATACATATACATATAAATACACACACACACACACACATGTATGTATGTATGTATGTATGTATGTGTATATATATATATGTGTGTGTGTGTGTGTATGTATATATGTATGTATATATGTATATGTATGTGTATGTGTATGTGTATGTATATGTATGTGTATGTGTATGTGTATGTGTATGTGTATGTATGTGTATGTATATGTATATGTGTATGTGTATGTGTATGTATGTATGTATATATATATATATATATATATATATATATATATATATATATATATATATATATATATCTTAAATCTAGAAGGATAAATAAAAAATATATTGTAGAGTGGCAAAAGATTTAGGGTTTGTGTATTTTTTTTAAATTTTGTTGTACAAGCAAATAACTAGATTTATCAAACCAATAATAATTAAAACACATTGTAATTTAATTTGCTCATTAGTTTGAAAAATATTTAGAGATTTAAGAGAAAAAGAAACCCCTTACCTATTTTATTGAAGCTCCTTGTTTCATTCTCCTTCACCACTCCTTCCTCTATCTTTATTCTTCATTCTCCCTCTACTTATTTTTCTCCCTTGGCCAAATCTCTAAAATAGATCCTCTCTCCATCAGGTAACTTTTTCATGGGAAAGATTGTATTATTTTATTTTATTTTTAAGGTTAGGGTTTCACTCTTTTATTTTAATTCTTTAATAGGTTTGTCAGTAGTTTTATTTTTATTTAATTAAAATAATTATTACACATAAAATTAAGTAACATAATATATTAAATTTATTATCAATCGGTAATACTATTTTAACTAATATTAATATATAAATACATTCATGTGAATACATATATTAATACATATAAATATTAGAATAGCAACATTTGATCTAAATTTATTCATTTAATTCACTTATTTACATAATACCATTCTATAATATACATATTTATATAAATACATATTTATATATAATCTTATTTACATTCATTATTAAATGTTACTTAGGTTCGGTTATAAGCATAACTGTGTTATTATTCCTATTTTAAAACTAGATTTGGTTGTCAAAACATCTAGAAGATACAAGTCAAATAATCAGGACCAACTTAACATGACACAATTCTTCGATGGGTTCAAGCAAGTGTTTAAGTTAATGCAAATCTGATCCTATAGATAAACCTATCAAAAGTTACTCAATGATGCAAAAGTCCCTATTAAGGCATAAACATCACATTAAATGATAATACAAATAATTATTGGCATAAAATCACACACACCCCAAGGTGGTCCTACCTGACTTGCAATAAATTAAAATCAAGACTAATAATTAATCGCAAGACATCTCACTTGCAAATCATGCACATGGACACACTCGACACACTAGTAATCTAAATGGTGTCATCTCAATGAAAAAACATTGTAAAACTTAAGAAGGGTGTTACATGCACCCCACTTGAAAAAAGCATCATCGTCGATGATTCTAAAATAACATCCTGTGGTGGAATATCCCACATTTTTCAATTGTAATAATCCACTATCGAGTGAACCCTCATGATATTTTAAAACTTGAATAGCTACTCTCTAAACGATCATAGAAATTGATAACAGTAAAATGCTTCTACCAATACTCTGATATGTTAAAATATAAGTTTCTATTCCAACTAACCCTTGTACCATCTCATGGTATAATAGGAATAAGAAAGATATTGTCAAAACATGAAACTAATATACTTACTATAAAACCATTCAACTATGCAATGCTGAGTCAACTATAAATTGAAACATACTGTCATGTTCTTTCTACTAAACAAAATGTCATAAATCTAATTTTTTTAATATTATATACACTATCAAATGATATTATAAAATGCCAAGATCGCTAAACAAGAGTATAATTACTGGGTCACCATAAAATAATATCATACCCACTATGCAAAAACAATAATAAAATGACTACCAAGTCATATAAGAAAGCAAATAATGTTGGAACAATATCAAGAACAATCTAGTATGAAAATAATCATAGTCTCCATCAACTACATCATCAATAACATCTCGCTAAATGTCTTTAGACCTTCCAAAACTACTTAGATCTCCCAACTACTTAAACCTCCCAAACCTCCTTATTCCCTCCTTAGATCTCTCGACCTCCTTAGACCTCCAAAATAAATGGCTATAATAATATACATAAATAATAATTAACACCATGTCTAGTGGTTGGAAAGGATGGTGTTATGAACCTATTCCACACATGTTCCCATATTGACCTAATATTTTTTTAAGTTACTTCTTCTACCCCATGCCATGCACACTGTGCATGTACAACATATATACAAAAAATACATGAACCAACATTCATCAAAAAACAAAATACCATAATAATTTTGAATAATCAAATGTTAAAATAGTCAATTTAAGAATCAATAAGTTAATGAAATCATAAAAATAATTTAGAAAGTCGCAATTCAAGTTCAAAAGAAGCTGGTGCCAATAAACAAAACACGTTCAAGTCACAATTACCAAGGCATCAAATAAACAAAATTAAATTCAATTGCAATCAAATGTAAATATATTTAATTCTATACTGCCAAAAAAAGGCATGCTAAAAATTATATAAAAATGAGCTATTTTTTGTTGTTGTTATCTATAGTTTGATACTCACATTCATTGGCAAGACTAGGTGACAAGGCTAATTAATCAAAAAATTTAAGAAGATTTACTTAAAAAAATAATTAATTGATAAAAACTAATTAATAATAGTTTAACTTAATAGGAAATATTAAAATTTCATTTCTAATAATTTATTTAAATAATCCATATAAAAATTAGTCGGAATAAAATTATTTAATTTACAAAAATATTTTATTCACCAAACTAGTCAAATAGAATAAAGTAATTAAATCCAATTTAAGTTACCCATCATTAAATAATTTACTAACACTCATTTACAAATTATTATTTTCTAGCAACAATTAAATTACATCCAAGAAAAATAGTTTAATTAATAAATTATTTAGGAGAGCTTGCCTAAAGAATTAAATAAGGGCTTGAAAGGGAGAAGTTTGCAAAAAGAGAGATTTTTTAAAATAGATATATTTAATATATATATATATATATATATATGATCTAATTATATATCATATTTATATACATTATATATAA
The DNA here is from genome assembly GCA_037957365.1 of Torreya grandis. NCBI lineage: Eukaryota > Viridiplantae > Streptophyta > Pinopsida > Cupressales > Taxaceae > Torreya > Torreya grandis. Next base: position 2,715,183 of record JARHVA010000668.1, read on the forward strand.
TTTTTTTTATAACTTTACATATATATTCATTTGATAGTAAATCATTTGAATATTTTTATTATATTTATTTATAATATAATTTTTATTTTTTATTTTGTTCATTTATTATTATTATGTATTTATTTTTAAATACAATCAAAATAAAAAAATAAATTAAATAAAATAATCTGTTAGAAGGTCGATCGACCCCACCCTGTAGCCTGTGGCCTATGGCTTATGGCCATGACTGTAACAAGATCATCGGTCCCATAAAACAAAGGGTAAGGGACTGGTCAGCTGCTGAACCCCCTCCCTTCTTCCATAATGGAAGAGAGGAATTTGGGGGGATCGACTCAACTATCGCCCCTCCCTCTTTCACACATATATATTTCTTTTATATATATGTATTTATTTTTTATATTCATTTTAATATATATAATTTTTATTTTATTTTATTTATGCCACCACCACCACCAACACCACCACCACCACCACCATCATCTTTTTAATTTCTTTTCATATTATTATTTTATAAATATATATGTATATATATATTTATTTGTTTAATTTTATTTTTAATAAATATATTATTTTTACAATATTTTTTTATTAATTTGTTCAAAGTGTGTATTTATATATATATATATATATATATATATATATATATATATATATATATATATATAATTTAATTTTAAGTAAAAATATAATGGCATTATTGTTTTGTTAATTGTTCATATTTGATATAAGATTATTTTGAACAAATTTTAATATTCTCAATGAATGTAGTATCATTTATTTTGTCATATGAATGAATATGTGATATCTTTTTTAACAAAAGAAAAGAGAAAGTAAAAAAGAGAAACATTTTGTTTTGTGTTACAATCAAATATCCACATAACCCATATTTACTTTTCTAAAGTGATATGCAATCAAAAAAAATTTGTAACAAATGTGCATATGTATATACTTCTTATAATTAAGGAATATAGGGTTAGTGGTAAGGAGATAATTATTTTATCAAAACTATGGAACATCAATTTTTTTTAACACTTTATGAAGGAGAAAGAATTTCATTTCCATAAGCAAAAAAAATATAAATTTAAGAGGACAAAATTTCATTTTTAATTATAATGTTCTTCTATGAACAACTTAAGAGAAATAAAACACAAACAAACAAACACATACACACATGCACATTTTTAATTATAATCTTCTTGTATGAATAACTTAAGGGAAAGGAAATACTCACACACACATTTCAAAACTAATCAACCCTTTTGTATGAACAACTTAATAAATGATGGGTACAATATACATACATTTTATTATATTTATATTTTCAATAACTAACATTTTTACATATTGATAACTATAAATGGAGGAAAGGTAGAAAAATTCTTACAAGTATTTGTTCTTAGAAGGATTACAACATTGCCAAAAAGATATAGGAGAGATGAGTCTTAAGTTTACAAGACCTAAATCATTGTCTCAATACAACCCTTGCACAAGAGTCCATAAAATAGATGTTCAATGCTACAAGTAAGGAGAAGCTATTCAACAAAAAGAAAGACTTGGGATGCTAAAATAACATATAAAAGCAACCGTCAAGGTACAACATCAAACTCCAAGATCCAAAACATAAACACAAGTGTCAAGCTCTAAGAATACTCCAAGAAAACATCAAAATAAGTCAAAGGAAGGTACATGACCACCCATCCTTTAGGCATCATTTCATACAAACCTCACCAAGTGAGGTTCATGCATAGGCTCCCCCAAGCCAAAGGGAAATAGGCATGCCATAAGCTCATATTTATAATGAAAATGTTTAAAAGGGTAATTGTTTGGTATCAAGGAGAAAGAGAATAAAATAACAAGGTATTCACAAAGAAAACACAAAGTACAAGGAAGTCAAAAAGGAATTCACTAAAGGGAATATAAGAGGGCTCTTGCTTTATTTGTCATATAAGTTTATCAACAAATTCAAGGATTCCAAACCTAGATAAAATAGTGTTTGTCAAGTAACAATTTACCTCTTTAGGCCTCCCAAAATACATCATGTCTCCTTAGACTTCTCATAACACTCCTTAGACCTCTTATATCTCATAAAGGAGAGTGAATTTTCAACCTTATAAAAAGGTTCCACTAATCATAAGCAAGTTCATCCCACTAAGGCTAGAGTGGGCTTGTCCGAAAAGCCATACGCAAGATCTCCACTCTTATTCACTAAATACATGCACTTGTGCCAATCCCCACATGTATTGCATAGAGAATATCCCAACCCCCATACCCAAATTCAATCAACAAGGAAGTAAAACAACAAGAAAGAGATAGCATGGCAACAAAACACAAGTGAAAAGCTTAAAAGGAATCTAAGAACAAGGTTTCAAATCTAATAAAAAAATTCATTAATTTTATTTTATAAGAGATTCATTCAAGAAAAATAAGAGAAGATAAAACTTTCAAGCATAACAAAAAAATGAATAAACAAAACCTACCTCAACCAAAAGCTCCACTTGACACTTCCAAAAGCCTCTCTCTCCAAGAGCCCAATCTCTTCAATAATCCAAATTATATAAATCTAAAAAAACCAAAATAAGGTCCTTAAAAGAAGGAAAAAAAAAACCAAAGATCAATAAGAGGGTGCCACATGGCCATCCTCATCCAAAATATGTGACTTCTTTCCATAAATTTCTCTTACAAATCTCTTAAATACCCTTATAGACTCACATGTATATTCCTTACAATTAAAAACATAACACAACTTTTTTTTGTTCAAAAGGAGAGGTTTGCTTGTGGAATCAAAACCTAGGCCATAAATAAAGCCTTTCTATGATCAAAAAGTTATCAAAGTTCTGTGAAAACCATACCTATCCAATGGGTATATGTATGGGTCCAAAAAAGAACAGTAAGAGAAGCTTTACTTGTCAATTATTCAAACTAAAAAATGGTTAAAAGGACAAATCCGAGTTTACACACATGGATTGCGTTTTGTGTGTCAATCCAACCCTTAAAAAAATTAAATAAACTCATCAAGGGTTAACATAGGTTTAGGATTATTAAAATTAGAAGACAAATTTAAGTCATAACACCAAGATTTAAAAATAATAAAGAGAAGAATTTAAAAGACACAAATAATACATTTAACAATCTGAATAGAAAGGAGGGTATAAGATTAAAAGTTTAAGGTGATTTTAAATGTGAATATGTTTCTTCAAGGCATGCTCAAGTCCCTTGTAACCCTGTCTTTGGCCTCATGTACTTGCACACTCAATGTAAACATCAAATACATGTATGGAAAAACTAATTTATATATAGACTAATATGAACTAGTATAACTATCATTATAATTTTTTTTCAAGATAATCATATATCTTTATTAGTTCAATATAATCTACTATAAATTCATAAAATAGAACATCATGTTATTTAATATCAACATCTCAATAATGAGGTATATCCACTCATAAATAACCATGCATACAAATAAAATCTATCAAACCAATAATAAATGTTCATGGTGTCAACAAAATATAAAGTGTGGGCACCCTGTGCCTCCAAATAGTTTAACATATATCCATCGAGTCCATAAAACATGTAACACAATATATAATAGGGTGTTACGTCAAAATGGGGTCTCACATCCCCTCCCTAAAAAATAGAATTCCTCCTAGAAGTCACCAGAATAGGTGTGGATACCAGTCTCACAAGGGTGTTGCATCCTCCCAAGTTGCTACAGACTCATCATATCTGTCCCATTGGACCCTGACTTGGTCTAGTTCCTAGCTTCAAAGGCCTAGTATCCGATGAGCCAAAATATATATGGGATCTAAGATCAACTGCATATCTCCCTCAACCTACAAAGCTATCTAATCCAAAACATGATAAATATCAAAAACATATATCTTTAAAAGTGAAACATGAAAAACATCATGGGCTCAAGATAGACTGGGTGTTAAAGATAAGTGATAGGCAACTAGTCCCACTATTTCCAAGATCTCAAAGGGACCTACAAAATAGTGTGTGATCTTAGAGTCTTTTCTATAGTAGATCAGGCTCTTATTCAATTGTACTCACAAAAATACCTTGTCCCCAACTATAAAATTTCAATTTGTCCTCTTTATAATGCCATACCTCTTTTGTCTATCTTGTGCCTCTTACAAGCATTGTCAAATGAGTACTACCTATTGTTTTATGTCCTGTAACATAGCTGGTCCAATCACAACCCTATCCTCAATTCTATCCCAACTCAAAGGAGTCCTACATGGTCTACCATAAAGAGCCTCATATGGAGCCATCTTGAGGGAACTATGGTAGCTATTTTGTAGACAAACTCAACCAAGTATAAATAGTCCTCCCAATATGATTGTCGATCCATCATGTACATGTGTAACATGCCCTCTAACACTTGGGTCGACCCATTCTATTTACCCATCTATCTCTAGGTGATATGATTTACTAAAATTGAGTTGAGTTCCCCATGACCTCTGAAAGGTAGTCTAGAACTCAAAAGTATACATAGGGTATCTATCTAAAATAATATTATGCAGAATCCCATGTAATTGAACAATGTCATCCAAGAAGACCTTTTCCACCATCATGGCATTGTAAGTGATCTTTGTTGAAAACAAATAGGCCACCATGGTCAACTTATCCACTATCACCATGATTACATCATGGTGATAAGAAGAGAGAGATAGTCCAACAATAAAATCTATAGAAATAGTGTCCCATTTCCACTATGGTATGTCATGTAGATATAAAATACCTGTTGGATATTGATGTTATGACTTAACCCATTGACACTCAAGACATAATGCTACAAACTCTATAATGTCATGTCATAATCTAGGCCAATGATACAACTTTCTAAGCTCTATATACATATTCTTAACACCAAGGTGTGCCAAGTATGGGGCTCGATGAACCTTTAACAAAATCAAGTTTCATAGGCCACCAACACTGGGCACATAAATGCACCTTATATGTCTCAAAAGACCATCTAAATCTTAAGAGTAACCTAAAAAATTGATATTTAGGGCCCTTTAAGTCTCCAACATCTAAAAAATATTTTGATAAATACTATCCCCAGATAGTTATTCAAGAATTCTACCTCTCAGATAATTGCAAAAGGTCATATCTAAAAGTTGATGTCATATGATCTCCAAGGCATCTTGGATAATCATGATCAAAATCTCATATCACCTCCTACTCAAGGCATATAATACAACACTTATGTCCTTTTGATATACTAAATATCAAAGTGTTACTCATAAAGGAACTCTATCTAATGCCATTGATGGGAATTGAGGTTGTGATGAGTGAAGATGTGCTGAAGACTCAAGTGGTCTGTCCTCAAAATAAATTGACTTCCAAGGAGAAAAATTTGCCTTTTGAGAAGTGCATGAAACACTATTTCTAACTTTAGGTCATGAGTGGGGTAGTTCAACTCATAATCTTTTAGTTTTTTAGACTCAAAGGCAATGACCTGATTGTAATGCATGAAAATGATTCTGAATCCCAATTTGGAAGCATCTATATCCACCAAAAAGTCACCATCTAGATTAGGTACTACTAAGATGTATGCACTAGTTAGATGCTCTTTTAATGTCTAGAAGGCATGTTTACACTTTTTTGACCAAATGAACTTATTTCCTTTTTGCTAAAGGGAAGTGATGGTGTGTGCTATTCAAGAGAAGTCTTAGACAAAGTGACAATAATAAATATTCAACCCCATGAAGTAACACACCTCTATCACATTGGTGGGTATAAGATGCTCAATAATCAATTAGATCTTTGAGGGGTATATTGATATCCCCTCACCAAAGATGACATGACCCATGTACTAAACTTTTGTCTGGAAGAAAGAACACTTATGTAGGTTTCCCTATAATTTGTTTTCCCATAAAATAAGTTAAATACCTGACGTATATGCTCCATATTATCCTCTTCAATTTGAGATTATATCAATATATCATCGAGGAGAACTATAAAAAACTTATCTAAAAAGGTTTTGAATACACCATTCATAAGGCTCATGAAGATTTTAGGTGCATTGGTCAACCCAAATGGTACACTATTAACTCAAAGTGCCCATAGTGTGTTTGGAAGGTAGTCTTATGAATATTTGCTTCTATCCTCAATTGATGGTACCTTGACTTAAGATTAATTTTAGAGAATAATTTGGCCCCTCTCATCTAGTGAAATAGATCATCAATCCTTAGGAGGGGTAACGATTCTTAATCGCCACCTTGTTTAACTGTTTGTAGTTGAAGCACAAGTGAAGGGAAACATATTTTTTCTTCACAAATATCATGGGTGTCCCCCAAGGAGAAACATTGGAATGAATCAATCCCTTATCTAAAATTTCTTCAAAATGCATCTTGATCTCAAAAGGCTCAAGTGTATTCATCTTATAAGGAGCCCTGTTATAGGTTCTGTTCCAGGCACAAGATCAATCCTAAAATCTATCTCCCTCAAAGGGAGTAGTCCAGGAAAATAATTTGGAAACACATCTAAAAAATCTTGAAGTATAAGATGGGACCATTAAGTGTCATTTATGAACTCTCCTCATTAGATCTATCATCAACTATGATAGAAAACATCTACCATCGCTTACTTTCACTCCACCTAAGTTGCATAGCAAAAAATCACATGAAGAATCTCTTGATCCTTGTGATAAGAGCCACACTCCCATTATCATCACAACACTCAATAACCTTGTTATGATAATCCACCTTAGATCGATGGGACCCAAGCTAATCCATACCCAAAACAACATCATATGAACCCAAGGGTATGATACAAAGATTGATAGTGCTGGTGAAAATGCCCAAGTCAAGAGTACAACCACTAATAAAAGAATCTATTGACATCTTAGCCCTAGAGACTAACTTGTCATCCCAATGGTCACCCTACCTAGATGAAACCAACCCACAATGATCCAAAAGGGATGGCATAATAAAAGAATTAGAAGATCTTGACTTAAATAACATTGATACAAAAATCCCATGAATAATACTTGTAGTCTCAATCACTGTAGCCTAATACTCTACCTGTTGATTATCTACTACTGCATACATGTAATGAGCATGCCCCACATCACCAATGGTATACTCTGAGATAGGGTTCTTCTACCAAAAATCAATAAAATCTATAAGTAGGCACTCTCATGCATAATGCTTTGGATCTCCACACAAGAAACATGCTCCCTTGGTCTTCTCTTTGTTCATTTACATCCCTCTTAACCTCTGATAAATTGATCTTGTGGAAACTATGAGACCCTGATGATAGGATTTTTGAGTCAATATTGGCCCTGATTACTATCTAACAAGTTTTCTATCTCTATTCTAACCCTATGGAGGGTGGTGGTACTGCTACTAAGTGTGATATTGAGAATGTTGTGAGAATGTTGAGGAGTCTTCGATGAGAACTGAGAGTGCTTATGTCCACCCCTAGGTGGGGGATAAGTGGTTCATGATATAAAGTCTCCCTACACTCGAAGCTTGACCCATAAGCATTATCTAGCCTCTTATTATTTCCCTCTATTTTCCTCTACCAAATATGCTTTATCCACAACAACCTCAAGGGTCAGAGGAGAGAGAAGATGAGATGCTCCACCTATATCTGCATTCAAGCCCTTGATGAACCATCTAACTTGGAGTTTCTCATCTTGAAGAAATCCCACATATTGAATTAATTCTAGAAATTAGCTCTCATACTAAGCCATAGTACCCATACCTTGTCAAATACTATGGAACTCAATCTTTTTTTTTTGTGAAATGATTTGATAGGTATCGAGTATGAAACTACTCATCAAAAATACCCCAAGTAAAAAAGTCTCTAGCTAGGTGAATTTTTCACTCTTCATTCATCCACCAAATACTTGCTAAATCTTTGTGAATGAGGATAGTAAATCTGAACTTGATATTAGTCTCATAGGCCTACAAACCAAAGTAACTATCTAGACTCAAAATCCATGCCTCCACAGAAAAACCATCTCCCTCTCCATGAAAGGTGGGTGATTGAAGTCTAAGTGAGTCCCTCATGATAAATTTTGGGTCACTTCTAGGTGGCTAACATTACTCGTGCCTCTCCCTATGTGGTGAAGGATCCATCTCTACCCACTGTTGTGATGGACTACATGACCTCTCTCTAGGTTGAGTGGCCTCATGTGATGGGGGTGGGGAGTGTCTTTGTGACTCCTCCTTAACTAAGGGTAATCTCTCTTGAATTACCCCCATCATCTGCTATAGGGCCTAAATAATTTGAGGTCTAAGGTCCATTGGAGGGGTTGGTGGTGGTTCAGGTGGTGGTTGTCCTACATGTTGTTCATGAACCACATGTTTGTTCTTCCACTACTTCATCCTGCATAAGCACATGATGAACATCAAGATGTTGTGGAAGGCAAAGTTTAATAAATTTATACCTTGAGTTCTTGATGTTGAACCTAGGATCTGATAATACAATGTAATGCCAAAAAAACACATGCTAAAATTATGTAAAAATGAACTATTTTTTTGAATCTATAGGTTGATATTCACATTCGTTGGTAAGCCTAGGTAATAAGGTAATTAATCAAACTAATTAAAGGATTTAATTAACGAGATAATCAATTAATACAAAGTGATTAATAATTGTTTAACTTAATAGGAAATATTTAAATTTTATTTATATAATTTATTTAAATAATCGAAATAAAAATTAGTTAGAACAAAATTATTTAATTTACAAAAATGTTTAATTCACCAAACTAGTCAAATAGAATAAAATAACTAAATTGAACCTAAATTACCCACCAGTAAATAAATTACTAACATTACCCAAGAAAAATAATTTATTTAGGAAAACTTATTTATAGAATTAAATAAGTAAATTAAATTACAATTAAATAAAGTTAAAGTCTCTTCCCACTTGTAAGTAGAGGAATCAATGAGAGCCATAGCATCAAATGATTTTGAACGCAAAGATCTAGGGATTCTAAGTGTTGTTCTAATTTCTTATATTATCAAATAAAAAATATCTTCCAAGTTTTTGATTCTCATTTTACTTTGTTTCATTTACAAGTTGGAGGCTTAAGGAGGAAGATAAGTTTATAAAAAGAGGGATTTTCATGAAGATTTTTCTCCCATTTAAAAAAGAAAGGAATACTTAACATATATATTCTAACTTATATATATATGTATGATCTTAATTATATTTCACATATATATTCTATATTAATAAAATGATTAAATAAAAAATGAATATATATGTGAAATATAATTAAGATCATATATACATATATATATTATAAACTTTTTTTTGTTTATATATATATATATATATATATATATATATATAATTTGTTTAGTTAAATGGAATGCATAAGTAGATATATGTATTTATATCTTAATAAAATTTAATTAATTTAATCTTAAGTAGAAATATAATGACGCAAATATTTTGTTAATTGTTCATATTTAAAATAAAATTAATTTGAACAAATTTCAATATTTTCAATGAATGTAGTATCATTTCTTCTGTGATATGAATGAATATGTGATAACATTTTTAACTAAAAAGAATGTAAAAGAGAGAAATATTTTATTTAGTGTTACAATCAAATATCCACATAACCAATATTTGCTTTTCTAAAGTGATAAGTAATCAAATTTATTTTATAATAAAAGTGCATATATGTATATACTTCCTTATAACTAAGAAAGAGAGGGTTAGTGGTAAGGAGATAATTATTTTATCAAAACCATGCAACATCAATATTTTTTTTTAACACTTTGTGAAGGAGAAAGAATTTCATTTATATAAGCAAACAACATACAACTTCAAGAGGACAAATTTTTATTTGTAATTATAATCTTCTTTGAGTTTTAATGGAAATAAAGAAACACACGCACACACACACGCATATATTTCAAAACTAATCAAACCTTTTGTATGAAAAACTTAAGAAATGATGTATACAATAGACATGCATTTTCTCATATCTATATTTTCAACAAGTAGCATTTTTACATATTGATAACAATAACTATAAATAGAGATCAGGTAGAAAAATTCATACAAGTATTCATTCTAAGAAGGATTACAACATTCCTAACAAGATATAAGGGAGATGAGTCTTAAGTTTATAAGGCCTAAATCATTGTTGTAATACAACCCTTGCACAAGAGTGCATAAAAGAGATGTTCAAGGCTAGAAGTAGGGAGAATCTCTTTAACAAAAAGAAAGACTTGGGATGACAAAATAACATATGAGAGAAACCATCAAGCTATAACATCAAGCTACAAGATCCAAAACCTACACACAAGTGTCAAGCTTGAAGAATACTCCAAGGAAATATAAAAAATAGGTCAAAAGAAGGAACTTGACCACCCATCCTTTAAGCATAGTTTTATGCAAACCTCACCAAGTGAGGTTCATACATAGCCTCCCCTAATCCAAGGGAAAAAGTCATGCCACAAGCTCATATTCACAATGAAAAGGCTTAAAATGGAAACAATTTGATATCAAGGAGAAAGAGAAAAAAATAATAAGGTGTTCACAAAGAGAACACAAATATCACGGAATTTAAAAAGGACTTCACTAAAGGAAAGAGAAGAGGGCTCTTGATTTATTTGTCATATAAGTTTGTCAACAAACTCAAGGCTTCCAAGGCCAAATAAAATAGTGCTTGTCCAGAAATAATTTGTCTCCTGAGACCTATCATAATACATCATGTCTCCTTAGACCTCTCATAACCCTCCTTAGACCTCCCATATCTCATAAAAGAGAGTGGATTTTCAACCTTATAATTTTTTTTCACTATTCATAATCAAGTTCATGCCATTAAAACTAGAGTGGGCTTGTCTAATAAACCATAAGCAAGAGCTCCACTCTCATTCCCTAAATACATATACTTGTACCAATCTCCACATGTGTTACATAGAGGTGCTCTAAAACCCCATACCCAACATTCAATCAATAAGGAAGGAAAATAACAAGAAAGAGATATCACGGCAATAAAACACAAGTGAAAATTTTAAAAAGAATCTATGAACAAGGCCTCAATCTAGTAAAAATATTCATTTATTTTCTTTTGGAAGGGATTCATTCAAGAAAATCAAGAGAAGAGAAAACATTCAAGCATAACAAAAAAAAAAATGAATAAACAAAACCTACCTCAATCAAAAGCTTCACTTGACATTTCCAAAAGCCTCTCTTTCCAAGCACCCAAGCTCTCCAATAATCCAAAATGTATAAACCCAAAAAGACCAAAATAAGGTCCTTAAAAGAAGAAAACAAAAAAAAAAAAAAGATCAATAAGAGGGTGCCACATAGCCATCGTCATCTCAAAGATGTGACTTTCCTCCATAAATTTTTCTTACTAATCTCTTAAATGCTCTTACACACTCACATGTATGTTCCATGCACTTAAAAATGTAACATAATTTTTTTTTATTAAAAAGAGAGGTTTCAATGTGGAAGCAAAACTTAAGCCATAAATAAGGCCTTTTTATGACCAAAAAGTGGTCAAAGTGCTTTGAAAACCCCAACTACCTAATGGGTATATGTATGGATTCAAAAAAGACTAGTAAGAGAAGTTTTACTTGTCAATTATTCAAGATAAAAAGTGGTTGAAAGGACAAATCCAAGTTTGTACATATGGATTGGGTTTTGTGGGTCAACCCAATCCTTAAAAAGGTTAAATAACCTCATTGAGGGTTAACATAAGTTTAATATGATTAAAATTAAATGAGAAGTTTAAGTCATAACACCAAGATTTAAAAATAATAAAAAGAAGAATTTAAAAGACACAAATAATACAATTAACAATTCAAAAATAAATGAGGATATCAGATTAAAGGTTTAAGGTGATTTTAAATGTGCATATGATTCTTTAGGTCATACCCAAGTTTTTTTTAATCCTACCTTTGACACCCTACACTTGCACACTCAATGCAAACATCAAATACATCCATGAGAAAAATAATTTATATCTAGATTAATATGAACTAGTATAACTATCACTATAAAATATTTGAAATACAATTATATATCTTGGTTAGTTCAATATAATAAACTATACATTCAAAAAATAGAACATTATACTATTTAATATCAACATCTTGATAACAAGGTATATACACTAATAAATAACCATGTATACAAATAAAATCTATCAAATTGATAATAAATGTTCATGATGTCAGTAAAATATAAAGTGTGGGCACCTTGTACCTCTGAATAGTTTAACATATATCCATAAAGTCTTAAAAATATGTAAAAAAAATATAATAGGTGGTTATGTCAGAATGGGGTCTCACATTTCCCTCCCCTAAAAATAGACTTCCTCCTAGAAGTCATTGGAATAGGTGTGGATATTGGTCTCACAAGGGTGTTGCATCTTCCCAATTAGCTGTAGACTCATCATATCTATCCCACTAGACCCTGACTTGGATAAGCCCATAACCTCAAAGGTCTAGCATCCAACGAGCTAAAATGCATATGGTATCCAAGATCAGCTGCATGTCCCCCTCGACCTGCAAGGCTATCCAATCCAAAATATGATAAATATCTAGAACATATCTCTTTAAAAGTGAAACATGAAAAGCATCATGGGTTAGAAATAGGATGGGTGGCAAAGCTAAGCGAAAGGTAACTGGTCTCATTATCTCCAAGATCTCAAAGGGACCTATAAAATGGGGTGTGATATTAGAGCCTTTTCCATAGTAGATTGGGATCTTATTTAGTCATACTCATAAAAAGACCTTGTCCCTAAATATAAAATGTTGTTCTATCCTCTTTATAATGTTATACCTTTTCTATCTATCTTTTTCCTCCTATAAGCACTGTCGAATGAGGACTACATGATGCTCAATGTCCTATAACATATCTAGTCTAATCACAACCCTATCCTCAACTCTATCCTAACTTAGAGGAGTCCTACATGACCTACCATAAAGAGCCACATATGAAGCCATCTTGAGGGAACTATGGTAACTATTGTTGTATACAAACTCAACCAAGTATAAATAATCCTCCCAATGTGATTGTTGATCTATCACATACATGTGTAACATGTCCTCTAACACTTGGTTGACCCACTCTATTTTCTTGTCTATCTCTGGGTGATATGATGTGCTAAAATTTAGTTGAGTGCCCAATGCCCTCTGAAGGGTAGTCAAAAACTCAAAATTATAGATATTCTCTCTATCTAAAATAATCTTCTATAAAATCCCATGTAATTGAATAATGCCATCCAAGAAGACCTTTGCCACTATCATGGCATTGTAAGTGGTTTTCATTGGAAATAAATGGGCTACCTTGGTCAACTTATCCACTATCACCATGATTGAATCATGGTGATAATAAGAGAGAGTTAGGAATAAAATAAAATCCATATAAATAGTGTCCTATTTCTACTCTGGTATGTCATGTGGATCTAAAATACCTACTGGATGCTGATGTTCTACCGTAATTTGTTGACACTCAAGACATCATGCTACAAAATCTACAATGTCATGTCATAATCCAAGATAATGATATAATTGTTTAAGCTTTTCATGCATCTTCTTAACCCTAAGGTGTGCCAAATAGGGGGATCAGTGAGCCTCTGATAAAATAAAGTCTCATAGACCACAAAAAATGGGCACATAAATTCACCCTCTATGTCTCAAAAAACCATCTAAATCTAAAGAGTAACCCATAAACTTTCTCTTCAAATCCATTTATAACTCCAACATCTAGACAATCTGCTAATAAAGACTATCCCCAGGTAGTTGTTTAAGAATTAGTGCAAAAGGTCATATCTAAAAGTTGATGTCATGTGCTCTCTAATGCATCTTAGATAATCATGATCAAAATATAACATCACTTCCTACTCAAATCATATTCTACAACATTTTACTTCCCTTTGATATACTAAATATCAAAGTGGTACTCACAAAGGAACTCCATCCAATGCCATTAATGGGCATTGAGGTTTGGATGGGTGAAGATGTGCTGAAGACTCAAGTGGTCTATCCTAAAAAAAAACTGATTTCCAAGGAGAAAATGCCACCTTTTGAGAAGCACATGAACCAATGCTACTAACTTAAGGTCATGAGTGGGTTAGTTTAACTCACAATATTTGAGTTTCTGAGACTCAAAGGCAATGACGTAATTATCTTGCATGAGAACAACTCCTAGTCCTAATTTGGAAGCATTGGTACACACCAAAAATTCACCCTCTGGATTAGGTATTACTAAGATAGATGCACTAGTTATATGATATTTTAATTTTTGGAAGGCTTTCTCACACTTTTATGACCAAATGAACTTCTTCCCTTTTCATTGAAGGGATGTCATGGGGTGTGTTATCTGAGAGAAGTCTTGGACAAAGCCATGATAATAACTAGCCAACCCTATGAAGATACACACCTCTCTCACATTGGTGTGTATAGGCCACTCAATAATCGCTTGGATATTTGAGGGGTTTACTGAGATCTCCTCACTAGAGATGACATGACCCAAGTACTGAACCTCTGTCTAGATGAAAGAACACTTAGGTTTATTTATGATTTGTTTTCCCATAAAATATGTAATACCTAATGTATATGCTATACATGTTCCTCTTTACTTTGAGATTAGATCAATATATCATCAAGGAAAACTATAAAAAACTTATCTAAAAAGGTTCTAAATACACCATTCATAAGGCTTATGAAGACTATAGGTTCATTAGTCAACCCAAATGACACCACTATGAATTCATAGTGCCCATAACATGTTTGGAAGGTGGTCTTATGAATATATACTTTTATCCTCAACTAATGGTACCTTGAGTTATGATGTAGGAGCATCTCAAAGCATCTAAATAGTTTCATGGAGGACTTGGTCAAAGATGGAAACCATCCTTTCTAGCCTAAAAATTCCAAGTCATGTCTTAGTTGAGTTTAAATTTAAATTCTTGCATATTCCCTCCAAAAATGTTGTTTAAGGAGGAGTGAATGTAAAAAGTGAAAGAGTGAAAAGAGTAAAAGTTGGTTAAAGGAGAATCCTAGATTGGAATCTAATCTTAGAATACAAGGCAAATAAGGAGAGTTGTTCAACATTAGGACTATTTATTATAAGTTCTTTCTATTTAGCATGTTGGTTAGATTGCAAATCTGGTTGGTTGGTCTTAGAGCCTAAGTTGGGTCTAGAAGTCTATTTAAAACAATGTTAAATGTATAATGGCATCTTGTAAGAGGGATTAAGAAGGAATGTAAGAGAAGAGAGGGGTGATATAGAGAATATCTCATTGAAGGAGAGAGAGAGAATTTAAAGAGGAGAGAAGAACAATAAGGGATGACCTCACTCAAGAGATGTAAGAGTCAAGGAAAGGGAGAAGATTGAATTATAGAAAAAGAAGGTATGTAGGTGAAAATAAGGCTTTGAAAGTCATGAATCAAATAAATAATTAATGTTGATTCCAATGATAATGTTATGCAAACAATTGCTTCCTTTGTAGAGTTCTGGTCTAAAATAATATAAAGAATGTGTGTAGGCCTATGTATGTGTGTATATGGATCTCTATAGAGTATAGACAAAGAATGATCATATTTTTTCTTAAATAACCTTTAGACGTATGCTAAGAACAAGTTTGAAATGGTATTTTATGACAAAAAAAGTCTAAAACTCTTGAAATGAATAAAGGATCATAAACAGGGTGGTGAACAAGGTACTTAGACATACACAGTCCATTGCCCAATGGAAATCCATGTGAATATGTTTTCATGAGGTTTATAAAAGCATGGGAATAAGTTTTTAGGATGAATAAGAGTATAGGTAAAGAGTAATTGGGTCTTGAAATCCTTTAGACACTTAAAACTCATAAAATATGACCCTCGACCCTGTTGGTGATAGGGTACATGCAACTTTAAGGAATTTGATATACAGTTAAAGGAAACTGAGATTTATTGCCTGGAATGCATAGTAGATTGATATGATCTGGATAATGATTATAGAAGGTGTAGGGCACCTTGGTAGACCCTAATCAAGCATTAGAACCCTTGAAATAACTTAAAACACTCTTAGCTCCATTATTTGTGCTCTCAGCCTAAGAAAATAGGGGGTAGAAATGAGGATCATAGTATGTTTTGAGAACATAAGAAATTTTTATAAGGATTTTGATATTGGAATGATTTTTTAAAGCCATAAACATACTAAAGGACCCTTTGAGTTTTTTTTGAAATAAGGATTAATAAAGGAAACCCTTAAGAACCCTGTCCACTCATAAGAAATATAGTTCAAGTAATGAAATGATCTTGTGTTGGGATGAATAGAATGGTTATGTGACTTGGAAAATGAATGGTAAAGGTGTAAGATACCTATAAAAAACTTTTGGATGTATTATATCCTTTGAAACACCCTAAAACACTCATAGTTGTATTTTGAAGGCTCTCAGCCTTGTGTAGGCTTGGGAAAGCCCTAAACTAGGGTTTAGGGGATAAAAAGAATTTTAAAAATTGAAAATGGATAAAAAATTTTAATATTACCCTTTGAGATGTTACTCAACTATTGGAAGTGATTTTAAACCTAGAAAGTATGGAAATCATCATTTGAAGTTGAGTCCTAGTTGTAAACTAAGCAAGGAGAGTAGGCCAAATAGAGAAAAAGGGTTTTCATCCAAAGGAGGGGTGTAAAAAACATTTGATTAAAATTTAATGAGGTCATGGGTATCTAAAAAGGTTATTTTTATGGCTTATAAATTTTTACAGTGATCAGGACAAGGTGGTTTGCATGAAAGGAGGGTTAATTAGAGTAGGGATTAAAGAAGCAGGTACTAATCTGTACAAAGGAATCTTAGGTAATTTTCAATTATGTTATATAAGGGATTAATGGGTACCCATAAATGGTTTAAAATTTGTGTTTGAGATAATCCAAAATAATTTATGGCTAAAAATTAGGGTTTATAGGGCTACAAGGAAGGTGCAAAAGCAAACAGGTAATCTGAGAGTTTTGAGTTTTCAATCAAGGAATGAATAAAAAAAATGGATCCATATAAGCATGTTAAGATGTATGAAATGTATCCAAGATTTTAGATCATGAATAAAATGACTATTTTATCTAAAATGAGTTTTTTAGTCTATAAGAAGATTCTTGTATAGAACTATGTCACCAATAAGAACATTGGTGACCAAACTAGTATCTTGACATTGAGTAAGTTGGTGAGGAGGGTGTAAAAAAGAGGTAGGGTTACATAAATTTAAGATTAATTTTATAAAATACCTTGGCCCCTCTCATATATTTAAATAAATCATCAATCCTTGAGAGGGGGTAACCATGATTAATCATCACCTTGTTTAAATGTCTGTAGTCGATGCACAAGTGAAAATAACCATATTTATTATTCACAAATATAATGGGTGCTCCCCAAGGAAAAAAACCTAGATGAATGAGTCCCTTCTCCAAAATTTCTTCCAAATTCATCTTGAGATCAAAAATCTTAGGTGTAATCATCCTATAAGGAGCCCTCAATATAGGTTCTGATCTAGGCACAAGATCAATCCTAAAATCTATCTCCCTTAAAGGGTAGTCCAAGAAACTCATTTAGAAACACATCTAAAAACTCATGGTGTATAGGATGGTCATCAAGTGTCACTTCTAAACTCTCCTCATCAGATCTATAACTAACTATGATAACAAAAATCTGACATCCCTTACGTTCACTCCAACTAAGTTGCATATCAAAAATCATATGAAGAGATATGGGTATCTTGATCCCTATGATAAAATACACAGTCCCACTATCATCAAAACACTCAATAACATTGTTATGATAATGCACCTGAGCTTGGTGGGCCCTGAACCAATTCATACCCAAAAAAAAATCATAAAAACCCAATTATATGATATGAATATTGAGAGTGGTGGTGAAAATGGCCAAGTTAAGAGTATAACCACTAATAGAAGAGTCTACTAAGATCTTAGCCCCAGAGTTAACTCAACATACCAATGGTCACCCTACCTAGATGCCACTAGCCCATAATGATCCATTAGGGATGGTGTAATAAAATAATCAAAAGATCTTGAGTCAAATGACACTGATACGAAAATCCCATGAATATTTTATGTAGTCTTAATCACTATAGCTTGATGCTTTACTTGTTGATTATCTAATGTTGCATACATGCGATGAACACATCCCACATCACCAATGGTCTAATCTGAGATAGGGGTCTTCTATCATCCATTGATAAAATATCTAAGTGGTAACTATCATGCATAATTCTCTGGATATCCACACAATAAACATGTTCCCTTGGTCTTCTCCTTGCTCATTATTATCCCTCTTAACCTTTGATAACCTGATCATGTGGAAACTACGAGCCATTGATGATAGGATAATTGAGTCTATGTTGGCCTTGACTACTATCTAATAGTTCTCTTGTCTCTATTCTATCCCTAGCCACCCTACCCTCTATCTCTTTGAGAACCTTATGGAGGGTGGTGGCACTATTGTTAAGTGTGCTGCAAAGAATGTTGATGAGACTGCTGAGGATTCCTTGATGATAAATGAGAGTGACTCTATCCACCCCTAGGTATGGGATAAGTGAATCATGATTTAATGTCTCACCATGCTCAAAGTTTGACCCATAAGCATTTTATATCCTCTTATTATTTCCCTCTATTTTCCTCTACTAAATATGCTTTCTCCATAACAACCTCAAGGGTCATAAAAGAGAGAAGATGAATTGCTCTAGATATATCTACATTCTACATTCAAGCCCTTGATGAACCAACTAACTTAGAGTTTCTCATTCTAAAAAATATCCACATATTTAAGTAAGTCTAGAAATTGGTTCTCATACTGAGCCATAATACCTATACCCTATCAGAGATTGTGGAACTACTCAATCCTCTTGTTTGTGAAATGCTCTGATAGGTATCGAGTATGAAACCACTCCTCAAAAATATCTTAGGTAATAAATTTTCTATCTAGGTGAAGTTTTTGCTCTTCATTCCTCCAACAAATACTCACTAAATCTCTGATAAGGAGGATAGCAAATTGACCCTTGATATTAGTCTCATAACCCTGTACACTGAAGCAATTATCTAGACTCAAAAGCCATGCCTCTACAGAAAAACCATCTCCCTCTCCATGAAAGGTGGGTGGCTAAAGTCTCATGGGTCACTCATAGGTTTCTGACACTCCTCATGCCTCTCCCTATGTGGTGAAGGAGCCCTCTCTGCCCACTGCTATGATGGACTACGTGACCTCTCTCTAAGTTGAGAGACCTCCTGTGATGGGTGTGGGGAGTGTCTCTGTGACTCCTCCCTAACCAAAAGTAATCTCTCCTAAAGTACCCCCATCATATATTGTAGGGTTTGAAGAATCTGAGGTCCAAGGTCCAATAGAGGGGGTGGTGGTGGTCTTACATCTTGTGCATGAACCACATGTTTGTCCTTTTGCTATTTCATCTTGCATAAGCACATGCCAAGCATTAAGACGTTGCATAAGGAGAAGTTTAATAAAATAGTTACTTAGATTTATCGGTGTTGAACCTAGATATGATACCAAAATGTAATGCCAAAAAACACACTAAATTTTTTGTAAAAAGGAGATTTTTTTTGTTATCTATAGTTTGATATTGACATTCATTGACAGGCCTAGGTAACAAGGTAATTAATCAAACTTATTAAGAGGATTTACATAACAAGTTAATCAATTAATATAAAGTGATTAATAATTGTTTAACTTAATAAGAAATATTTAAATTTCATTTCTAATAATTTATTCAAATAACCTGTATAAAAATTAGTCAGAACAAAGTTATTTAATTTTAAAAAATGTTTAATTAACCAAAGTAGTCAAATAGAATTAAGTAATTAAAT